>JAVSCE010009254.1:0-192139 GCA_032199065.1 Smutsia gigantea
AAGCCAATAAGAAAGAACATCAAGAAGGAAGGGGTAGAAATGACCAAATTTCACAGAAATATTTATCTAATCTCCAGGACGTTAAGTTTAGTTTCTTTAGGAATAACAACTCTATTTTTACACTAATATTTAATCTCTTCTCACCTTAAATTTCATTATATTTTCAACATTATTTTGACTCGCATTTTATTTCATCATCCATATGTCCATCATTGATAACAATCAATTTTAAAATGTTACTAATTTTTATTAAATTTCCCTTTGAATTCTTTGAGTATAAGATTATAAGAGAATTAATAAATTTTTTTTTCTCAGCTTTTAAAAAGTTTTCAATAGAAGAACACAATCCATTAATCATGATTCAATATCCAAATGCTCTGAAAACCAAAAGCTTTTCCATAATTTATTTGCTAGCAAGCCCTCAGCTGACTATACTCATTTGGCCTTGACACAAAGCTGAGTGAGACTGTAGTATTGACTAACCTCTCTTTGTGTGGATTCGTTCTGCATTTCATTATGGAAATAGCTGTGTGTTAATTGTGGAGCACTGCCACATGTCTCACTTGGTGTATTCCTTAATGAGGTTCATGTACCTTATTACCATTTACCAAGAAGTTGTGAATTGGGAAACATACCTTGGCCCAAAGATTTCAGATAAGAAAGTGAGGGCTGTAATTGTTGAGTAAAGTTGGCACTGTCAGACCCTCCTTCCCTCTTGACATTCTTCCCATGGCACCAATGTCACTGCTCTTGACTGGTTTTCTTGTTTCTTTTCTGGCAGTTTCTTTGCAGTTTCTTTCTCTTACTCCACATATCCCTTAAGTGTAACCATGGTCCCCAAGTTCTGTCCTTACAGCTTTCTTTGTATACATCAGTTCTTGAACAGATTTAGTTACTAGCTTTGTGTGGAGGATTCCCAGGTCTATGTAGTTACCTCTGACCTAGCTCCTGAAATCCAGGCACCAGTTTCCAACTGCCTGCTGAGTATCTTTCCATGAACCCCTCACTGGTATTTTTGAACTCGGCATGTTACATATTCATAATTAAAATGAGCTAATGTCTCATTTTCAACAAACTTCCCTCTTATGTTCTCTCTCTTATACAAGTGGCATCACCTTCCTTCCCTTCATCCAAGTTAGACACTTTGGTGATCAAAATTTGGCAATCTTTGATTCCTCACACTTTTTACATATCTGTGCTCCCTCCCTCCCCCTAAAAATATTTAAATGGTTTCTAAATCCTGTGATTCCTACCTCCAACTCTTTCCATGACTCTCCCTTTCCATTCCGTTCCCAGTTTGATCCATATGTCCAAGCCGTTTCTTTCCCATATATAAGTACTAGAGCATTTTCCTAAGGCACAACTCTAATTCTAGTCCCCCTGCTTGGAAACCTTGGAAACTAATGACGGACTACAGAACAAAGTCTGAATTCAGTTCCTATGGAATTTAAATTGTATAATAATCTGATCCGAATTAATTTTCCTAATCTGTCTCTTCTCCCATATGACACCTTCGCAACCCCCGTATCTGGACACACAAACCTTTCTGGTATCTAAATGTTCCCATTTCTCCATGGAATTAATCTCTCCCTTCTCTGTTTTTAATTGTAGTATTATACAGTCATAAAACATTCTCATGTGTTCATTCAGTCTATGTTTTTTTCCTTGAGAACAGGGACTAGATTTTATTCCCTTTACTTAGTTATACTTAGCATACAGAATAACTCTCTGCCTGTAGTAAATCAAAAATGTTGTTGAAGAATTATTCATAACTGAACTGATTTGAGTGGAAAATATTTTCCTATTGTCAAATTAGACAATGGAAACATAAGTAAATACTATTTTGTTTCCCATGGCATTGGGTTGTTTTTGTTTTGTTCAGTGGCTTTGTTTTGTGATTTTCCCTCCAAGGAAAAAAAACAAATTTACTCCATTTTCTTATATATTAAATGTTCATTTTTTTAATACAAAATTAAAATTTTTTTCTTTGACTAGGTATGCAGCACATGGATTGGGAGTGGAGTTGTCAGTGATCTCAATGATCTGCGTCGAGTACACAACCTGCTTGTGTCTTCTCTGGACAAAGTTCAGGCTGGAAAAGGATCCTCAAGTCAACTGTACCGGGAGAGTGCCACAACCATGGAAAAACTGGCTGTTCTCAAAGCGTGGGCAGAGGTAACCATGGCCTACTGTTTTGTGAGCCATTTCTCCATCCTTGAGAAAATGTTCTCCTATTCCTGTAGGCAAAAAAAAAAATTTTGTTTAATTTTTTTTGGTGTTTTACAACTGACCTTTGGTATGGAGTGCTTTTAGAAATCTGTCATTTGCTCTTTCTCACTCAAATACATTTCTGTCTCTAAACGACTCTTGCTAAAACTTTGAAATTTTTATTTAATTTATTATTTTTTTTAAGATTAAACAATATTTTTTGAAATTTTTATTTTTAATCAGTTTTTTGAAGACTTCTGAGGAAAGGCTCCTCTCACTTATTATGTGGAAATGAGGCAGGGAATAACTACAAATAATGGGAAGTATTTCATGCCAAGAATCTTGTATTTAGTTCCTCAAAAAACTAAAAATAAAAATACCATTTGACCTGGGAATGCCACTCCTTGGAATTTACCCAAAGAATACAACTTCTCAGATTCAAAAAGACATGTGCCCCCTATGTTTATTGCAGCACTTTTTATAATAACCAAGATATGGAAGCAACCTAAGTGTCCATCAGTAGATGAATGGATAAAGAGGTGGTACATGTACACAATGGAATACTATTCAGCCATAAGAAGGAAACAAATCCTGCCATTTGCAACAACATGGATGGAGCTGGAGGATATTATGCTCAGTGAAATAAGACAGGCGGAGAAAGACAAGTGCCAAATGATTTCCCTCATTTGTGGAGTATAACAACGCAGCAAAACTGAAGGAACAAAATAGCAGCAGACTCAGAAACTCCAAGAAGGAACTAGTGGTTACCAAAGGGGAGGGGTGTGGGAAGGCAGATGGGGAGGGTGGGAGAAGGGGATTGAGGGATATTATGTTTAGTACACATGGTGTGGGGGATCAAGCGAAAACAGTGTAGCACAGAGAAGGGAAATAGTGAATCTGTGGCATCTTACTACACTGCTGGACAGTGACTGCATTGGGGTATAGGTGGAACTTGATAATATGGGTAAATGTAGTTAACCACATTGTTTTTTCATGTGAAACCTTCATAAGAGTATACATCAATAATACTTTAATAAAAAAAATCTTATTGTTTACCCTCAATATTTCAGTTAATAGTTTGTTCCTTCCTCTGCCAGCCAAGTACCTCACTTCCCTCTTTCCATGGTATTCGTAGCCTCTGACCACCCAGTAGGCAATTGCGGGCTCAAAGCATGTAGCATCAGATGATAGCGTTTAAATAAAGGACCTCTGGGGTTTGTTTTTTTTTTTTTTTTTGGTATCATCTCCAGTTACATGTGCAACATTATGGTTACTAAACTCTTCATCAGGTCCCCCCACCGAACCCCATTACAGTCACTGTCCATCAGCGTAGTGAGATTCTATAGAATCATTACTTGTCTTCTCTGAGTTGTACAGCCCTCCCCGTGCCCCCCCAACATTACGTCTGCTAATCATAATGACCGTTTTTCCCCCTTGTCCCTCCCTTCCCACCTATCCTCCCCAGTCCCTTTCCCTTTGGTAACTGTTAGTCCATTCTTGGATTCTGTGACACTGCTGCAGTTTTTTTCTTTCAGTTTTATTCTTTGCTCTTATGCTCCACATATGAGTGAAATCATTTGATACTTGTCTTTTTCGGCTTGGCTTATTTCACTGAGCATAATACCCTCTAGCTCCATCCATGTTGTTACAAATGGTAAGATTTGTTTTCTTCCTATGGCTGAATAATATTTCATTGTGTAAATGTACCACTTTTTCTTTATCCATTCATCTACTGACGGACACTTAGGTTGTTTCCATTTCTTGGCTATTGTAAATAGTGCTGCGATAAACATACGGGTGCATCTGTTGTTTTGAAACTGGGCTGCTGCATTCTTACGGTAAATTCCTAGGAGTGGGATTCCTGGGTCAAATGGTAATTCTATTTTGAGTTTTTTGAGGAACCTCCGTACTGCTTTCCACAATGGTTGAACTAATTTGCATTCCCACCAGCAGAGTAGGAGGGTTCCCTTTTTTCTACATCCTCGTCAACATTTGTTGTTGTTTGTGTTTTGGATGTTGGCCATCCTTACTGGTGTGAGGTGATATCTCATTGTGGCTTTAATTTGCATTTCTCTGATGATTAGCGATGTGGAGCATCTTTTCATGTGCCTGTTGGCCATCTGAGTTTCTTCTTTGGAGAAGTGACTATTCATTTCCTCTGCCCATTTCTTAATTGGATTATTTGCTTTTTGTTTGTTGAGGTGCGTGAGTTTTTTATATATTTTGCATATCAACCTCTTATCGGATACGTCATTTATGAATATATTCTCCCATACTGTAGGATGTCTTTTTGTTCTACTGATGGTGTCCTTTGCTGTACAGAAGCTTTTCAGCTTGATATAGTCCCACTTGTTCATTTTTGCTTTTGTTTCCCTTGCCCGGGGAGATATGTTCATGAAGAAGTCACTCATATTTATGTCCAAGAGATATTTGCCTATGTTTTTTTCCAAGAGGTTTATGGTTTCATGACTTATATTCAGGTCTTTGATCCATTTTGACTTTACTTTTGTGTATGGGATTAGACAATAGTCCACTTTCATTCTCTTACATGTAGCTGTCCAGTTTTGCCAACACCAGCTGCTGAAGAGGCTGTCATCTTCCCATTGTATATCCAAGGCTCCTTTATCATATATTAATTGACTGTATATGTTTGGGTTAATGTTTGGATTTTCTATTCTGTTCCACTGATCTGTGGGTCTGTTCTTGTGCCAATACCAAATTGTCTTGATTACTGAAGCTTTGTAGTAGAGCTTGAAGTCAGGGAGCATAATTCCCCCTGTTTTATTCTTCCTTCTCAGGATTGCTTTGGCTATTTGGGGTGTATTGTCATTCCATATGAATTTTAGAACTATTTGTTCCAGTTCATTGAAGAATGCTGTTGGTATTTTGATAGGGGTTGCATTGAATCTGTAGATTGCTTTAGGTAGTATAGCCATTTTGACAATATTTATTCTTCCTAGCCAAGAGCATGGGATGAATTTCCATTTGTTAGTGTCCTCTTTAAATTCTCTTAGGAGTGTCTTGTAGTATTCAGGGTATAGGTCTTTCACTTCCTTCATTAGGTTTATTCCTAGGTATTTTATTCTTTTTGATGCAATTGTGAATGGAATTGTTTTCCTGATTTCTCTTTCTGCTACTTCATCTTTAGTGTATAGGAAAGCAACAGATTTCTGTGTGTTAATTTGGTATCCTGCCACTTTGCTGAATTCAGATATTAGTTCTAGTAGTTTTGGAGTGGAGTCTTTAGGGTTTTTTATGTACAATATCATGTCATCTGCAAATAGTGACAATTTGACTTCTTCTTTGCCAATCTGGATGCCTGGTATTTCTTTGTTTGGTCTGATTGCCATGGCTAGGACCTCCAGTACTATGTTGAATAACAGTGGAGAGAGTGGGCATCCCTGTCTTGTTCCTGATTTTAGATGAAAAGCTTTTAGCTTCTCATTGTTAAGTGTGATGTTGGCTGTGGGTTTGTTATATATGGCCTTTATTATGTTGAGGTACTTGCCCTCTATACCCATTTTGTTGAGAGTTTTTATCATGAATGGATGTTGAATTTTGTCATATGCTTTTTCAGCATCTATGGAGATGATCATGTGGTTTTTGTTCTTCTTTTTGTTGATGTGGTGGATGATGTTGATGGATTTTCGAATGCTGTACCATCCTTGCATTCCTGAAATGAATCCCACTTGATCATGGTGTATGATCTTCTTGATGTATTTTTGAATTCTTTTTGCTAGTATATTGTTGCGTATTTTTGCATCTACGTTCATCAGGGATATTTGTCTGTAATTTTCTTTTTTGAAGTCTTTGCCTGGTTTTGATATTAGAGTTATGCTGGCTTCATAGAATGAGTTTGGAAGTATTCCCTCCTCTTCTATTTTTTGGAAAACTTTAAGGAGAATGGGTATTATTACTTCTCTGTATGTCTGGTAAAATTCAGAGGTGAATCCATCTGGCCCGGGCGTATGGTTGTTAGGTAGTTTTTTGATTACCGAATCAATTTCTTTGCTGGTAATTGGTCTGTTTAAGTGTTCTGTTTCTTGCTTGGTCAGTCTTGGGAGGTTTGTATTTTTCTAAGAAGTTGTCCATTTTTTCTAGGTTTTCCAGCTTGTTAGCATATAGATTCTCATTGTATTCTCTTATAATTCTTAGTATTTCTGTGGGGTCCATTGTGATTTTTTTCTTTCTCATTTCTGATTCTGTTTATGTGTGTAGATTCTCTTTTTCTCTTAATAAATCTGGGTAGGGGTTTATCTACTTTGTTTATTTTTTCAAAAAACCAGCTCTTGGTTTCATTGATTTTTTTTCTATTGTTTTATTCTTCTCAATTTTATTTATTTCTTCTTTAATCTTTATTATGTCTCTCCTTCTGGTGACTTTGGGCCTCATTTGTTCTTCTTTTTCCAATTTCCGTAATTGTGTCTTTAGACTATTCATTTGGGATTGTTCTTCCTTCTTTAAACAGGCCTGGATTGCAATATACTTTCCTCTTAGAACTGCCTTTGATGCGTCCCACAGAAGTTGCGGCTTTGTGTTGTTGTTGTCATTTGTCTCCATATATTGCATTAATTTCTGTTTTAATTTGGTCATTTATCCATTGATTATTTAGGGGCATGTTATTAAGCCTCCATGTGTTTGTGAGGCTTTCTGTCTTCTTTGTACAATTTATTTCTAGTTTTATACCTTTGTGATCTGAGAAGTTGGTTGGTAGAATTTCAACCTTGTTGAATTTACTGAGACTCTTTTTGTGGCCTAGTATGTGGTCTATTCTGGAAAATGTTCCTTGTGCACTTGAAAAGAATGTGTATCCTGCTGCTTTTGGGTGTAGAGTTCTATAGATGTCTGTTAGGTCCATCTGTTCTAGTGTGTTGTTCAGTGCCTCAGTGTCTTTACTTATTTTCTGTCTGGTTGATCTGTCCTTTGGAGTGAGTGGTGTGTTGAAGTCTCTTAAAATAAATGCATTGCTTTCTATTTCCTCCTTTAATTCTGTTAGTATTTGTTTCACATATGTCAGCTCTCCTGTGTTGGATGTATATATATTTATAATGGTTATATCCTCTTGTTGGTCTGACCCCTTTACCATTATATAATGTCCTTCTTTATCTCTTGCTACTTTCTTCGTTTTGAAGTCTAATTTGTCCGATACAAGTATTGCAACACCTGCTTTTTTCTCCTTGTTGTTTGTATGAAATATCTTTTTCCATCCCTTCACCTTTAGTCTGTGTATATCTTTGAGTTTGAGGTGAGTCTCTTGTAGACAGCATATAGATAGGTCTTGTTTTTTTATCCATTCAGTAAGTCTATGTCTTTTGATTGGTGCATTCCGACCATTTACATTTAGGGTGATTATTGATAGATATGTACTTATTGCCATTGCTGGCTTTAGATTTGTGGTTACCAGTGGTTCAAGGGTACCTTCTTTACTATCTAACGGTCTCACTTAACTCTCTTGTTAAGCTATTATAAACACAGTCTGATGGTTCTTTATTTCTCTCTCTTCTTCTTTCTCCTTCATTCTTTATATACTACGTGTTTTATTCTGTGCTCTTTTACATTTCCTTTGACTGTTTTTGTGCATGGTTGATTTTGCTTTTTGCCTTTGGTTAGTATTTAGATGGTCTGCTTTCTTTGCTATGATTTTATTTTCTCTGGTGACATCTTTTTTAGCCTTAGGCATGCTTCATCTAGAGCAGTCCCTTTAAGATATCCTGTAGAGGTGGTTTGTGGGAGGCAAGTTCCCTCAGCTTTCGCTTGTCTGGCAATTGTTTGATCCCTCCCTCAAATTTTAATGATAATCGTGCTGGATACAATATTCTTGGTTCAAGTCCCTTGTGTTTCATTACGTTAAATATATCATGCCATTCTCTTCTGGCCTGTAAGGTTTCTGTTGAGAAGTCTGATGATAGTCTGATGGGTTTTCCTTTGTAGGTGATCTTTTTTCTCTCTAGCTGCCTTTAATACTCTGTCTTTATCTTTGATCTTTGCCATCTTAATTATTATGTGTCTTGGTGTTGTCTTCCTTGGGTCCCTTGTGTTGGGAGATCTGTGGGCTTCCGTGGACTGAGAAACTATTTCCTTCCCCAGCTTGGGGAAATTTTCAGCAATTATTTCTTCAAAGACATTTTCTATCCCTTTTTCTCTCTCTTCTTGCTCTGGTACTCCAATAATGCGAATATTGTTCTGTTTGGATTGGTCACACAGTTCTCTTAATAGTCTTTCATTATTAGAGATCCTTTTATCTGTCTCTGCCTCAGCTTGTGTGTATTCCTGTTCTCTTATTTCTATTCCATTAACAGTCTCTTGCACCTCGTCCATTCTGCTCTTAAGCCCGTCAATCACTTGTCTGATTTCTGCATTGTCTCTCCTCACTTCCTCCCTTAGCACTTGCATACTTCTCTGTAGATCCATCAGCATGGTTATGACTTTTATCCTGAATTATTTTTCAGGAAGATTGTATAAGTCTATCCCATCAGGCTCTCTCTCTGGGGTTGTCTGGGTAATCTTTGTACCATATTCCTCTGTCTTTTCATGGTGATAGAATTGGTCGCTGGTAGATGCCATGTGTGTCAGCTGGGAGAACAACGTCCCTTCCTGCTTGTTCTCCTTGCTCCTCTCTGGGGCCTGAAGTGATTTCTTGCCCACTGTGAGGCAGTCTCTGGGATCATCCCTGGAGCTGCCTGTGTGCAGGGTCGCCCTCAGCCTAACCTATAATACTGTGGGGATTTGAAGTTTCGCTGGGTTCCTTCTGGTCCCCTTGGTGCTTCCCAGCCCTTGATGTGGGTTCTGGGGTCCTTCCTGCTTAGCTGCGCACCTGCTGGAAGTAGATTCTGTGAGGATGCTTTGGGCGGGGCCACTCCTGTGCTGTTCCGCAGCAGTGGAGGTTCCTGGACCCTTTGCGTCTCTGGCCAGGGGTGTGTGGGCACGAATGGCAGGCTGCTGATCACTGTGGGAAGCCTTGGCATGCTGCTTTGCCCGGCCGCTGGCCAGGGGGTCTGAAATTCCCCAAGACTCCCAGCCTGCTTTGGTGAGTATGCTGGGATGATTGTTTTGCTGTTGGGCCCTTGCCTCTTTAAGACTTTATCCAAACAAAAAAAACGAAACAAAACAAAAGAAAAACAAAAAAACAAACAAAAAAATCACCCGTTTTTCTTTTGTCCCAGGGAGCCAGCTGAGGGGACCTGCTCTTTGTCTCCGACTCGGATCCTGCACTTCTGTTTCTCTAATCTCCGATACACCACACAATGTGTGTCAGTGCTCCTGGTGCAGATCACCAGGGCTGGTTATTTGGCTGTCCTGTGCTTCCACTCCCTCCCCGCTCTGAATCTTTTCCTCCCGCCGGTGAACCTGGGTGTGGGGTGCTTGGGTCCTGCCGGGTCGCAGCTTTGTGTCTTATCCGCTTCGTGAGGCACTGAGTTCTCTCAGGTGTAGCTCTAGCCTGGCTGTTGTACTGTGTTTTCTGGTCTCTTTTTTAGGAATAGTTGTATTTGTTGTATTTTCACAAATATATATGGTTTTGGGAGGAGATTTCTGCCATCCTGCTCATGTTGCCATTTTCCCAGGATGCCCCTCTGGGTTTTTTTGTGTTTTTTTCAGAGAAATAAAAATGGAAAAATTAGAGGTCAATCAAATATCATAGAAATTATCTTTTCTTCCTGATGTTTTATACAGTAGATCAAGGTATCTTTCAAATAGAATATCCATGAGTATTCCTTTATTTTACCCTGGTACCATTTTTGGCTTATTAAGTAAGTGATATTTTTTGTTTGCATTGGTGAGATGATTGTTCTTACTGATAAAATCTTAGTTTTTTTTAAATTAATCTAACTATCTAATTTTAGATGGAAAGTGTGTAAGAAAAAGGTACTGTGCTATGACTACCTCTATTTTTTCTCTTTGAAAAATTAGAATTCGTTATTAATTTTTGCATATCTAAATTTTTAAGTAAAACTTACTACTACTTTTCTTGTATGTAGAAATTTACATTCCAACTGATTTGGTGAAATTTTTTTAAATCCACAATTGTTCTTAATTCTCCAGTGCCATTCATTAATTTCCCCAAATGTAGAGACCATTCTGTTTGATGATCATAAGCTCATTTGCCAGTTAGCTGGTTCTCTGCTGGCTTGCATTCATGAGCTTGATTTCCCCTGCTGAGAAATATGGCATAGTGTAGTATGAAAAGCATTAATGTTGATTCAGAAGCCCTGGAACTAGTTCTGTCTATAATTTACCATCTTTGTGACTTTGCTCAAGTGATTCGATGTCTGCAAGCCTCAGTTTTTTTCATTACAACTTGGAAATAATATCTTCTTCTTAAGCAATATATATAAAAGGACCAAGCATTGTGTCTTGCACTAAATAGAAGATAAATAACTTTTAAAAGTTAGATCAGAACCTCATGTAACTAAAATAATAGTGTACATTTTTATTTGAAACTCTTTTCTCATTTTAGGTAGCTTGGTATGATAATTTAATGATATGCACCTCAAGCCTCAGCCTTCAGTATTGTCTTGTAATTCTTTTCCCGGCTTATCTTCCTTTCCTTTGTCATTCTCCTCAAATGCCCGGCATATTATCCTAGATTTCTCTCCTCAAGACCCATCTTTGCTTCTACATTTCACTCAGAAAATTGAGGATGTTCATTTTCCACCTCCTCAGATTGTTACTTTCAAATCTAGATTTATGTGAGTTGGTAATTGTCCCTTTACTTGTGTTATGTTTTGTGAGTTATTTAACTGGCTGTCTAAGCCTGTTTTCTCAACCTTTATGGATAATAATTACACACATTTTATGGAATTAAAAATGTAAATTAAATAAGGTAATTATTAACTTTGTACAATACCATATTATATGCATAATGCATGTTCCCTGCTGTTATTAATATAATTATTATTATTTTAAGTTTTCCTCTGACCTAAGACTAACTTTTCTTATTCTCTCACTTCTCACTGTCTGATTCATTCAATAAGTGTTATTGAACATCAGCTCTGCACCAGGCTAGCAGTTGAGAATACAGTGGTGAACAAGAAAGATGTGTTCCATTTACAAAGGAAGACAGACTAGCAAACAAATAGATGCAACAGAATGTAATGAGTGTTATCATAGGAGAAATGCAAAGTGTTTTGGAGCACATAGCAGAGGCTCCTAAAAAATAGGCTGGGGTGCAGAGTAGGCTTCTTGGAGAAAGTGACATTCAAGTTGAAATATAGAGGATAAGAGTAGATATTGGTTAGGCATGGGTGTGGGGGAGGTGCTCTTCCAGATTCAGTGCTATCACTTACTCCCCTTTTGCATCCTCAGCATCTCCCTCTACATACTCTTTCTTCTTACCTTCCTTTGTCCCTGACTCAGTGTTCCCTACTGCTTGCTGCCTTCTCTCTCTTCACATCTCAATTCATTGAAGGAATTTCAGTATCCTCACTTTCACAGCTGTTCACCCACCTGCTCGCTGCTCATTCCCCTGAAATTTGGGTTTACTCTCACCACTTCATGGAAATTGCTCCCACCAAAGTTACAAATAATATAATCATCTAAACTACTGGACACCTTTTAATCTCTGTCTTACTAGGCTTCTCTGCAGTGTTTAGTATTGTCTTCTCTAGAAACCCTTTATTTCCTTGACTTCTGTGACATGACTCTCTTGGTTCTCCTCTTTCCTTCCCATTGTTCATTCCTCAACGGCACTTTATTCTCTTTGCCTGCCAACTCTTTAAATGTTGGTATTTTTCTTGTTCCTTTCTCATTTTTCATACTTTATGGACAGCCTCATCCACACTCACAGCCTATTAGCTTTTACCTGTATATTAAAGATTCTAAATCTGCCTTCCACCCAGACCTATCTCCTAAACTCCAATCCCATATTTTTTAGCTGTTTATTAGACTTCTCCACTTAGATGACCTATAAACACCACATACCCATATCTAAAACAAGACTGTTTTTCTCTTATTTTTCTGTTTTCCCCCTTTTCCCAGCTATGGTCCTACCCCCTGTCTTCAGACCAGAACCTAGGTACCAGTATTAGCTACTACTTCTTCCTCAAACCCCCTTATCTCACATCTAGTAAGTAACTAATTCCTATTTATTTTATTTCATTAATATTTTGAAAATAATTTTGTTTTGATAATTAAAATACTATGCTCACTACACAAATTCAAACTGTAAAGAAAAAGTATAAAAAAGACTTATCCTTAATCTTTTCACCCAAAGATAACTACTGTCAATATTTTGGTATATATCACTATGCATATGTGCACATATAAATCTTTATGTCTATAAAATGTATGTGTATGTATGTGTGGTATATATATCTATCTTTATTTTCAAAAAAAAGTGGAATCCTATTCAATGTGGCAACTATTTTAATTTAACGATCGATATTTTCCATATCTATAAATAAATAGTTTCTTTCTGTCCCCACTGCCTTAGTTTGAGTCTTCATCATCTGTCACTAGTCTATGTAATTGCATCCTAATTTGTTTTTGTACTGTTAATCTTTTCTTCCCCCAGAGCCACTCCTATACTAGAATAATCATTCTACAATGCAAATTTTGGGCTAAGAATATGAGTTGAGGGTTCACAAAGGGCAACACAGTTACAGATTTATTACAATATATTACAGGAGGCTAAGGGATGTAAAAACATTCCCCAGCTGAATTAACATGATTTTTAAGATGATAGCAAACTTTTCTAAAGAGTGATACATACCAAAACACTTTGTAAAATTGTGCACATTAGTTGACCAGTTTATCCTAAGGAATACTAAGGATATAAACAAAAATTCTGCTATGAGGACGATAAGAATAAAAGGAAATAAATGTGCTTCTTTATCCTAAGAGATGATGCTGTTAAGTGAATTTTAAAAAGGGTTAAAAATTATACACAAACACATTATTGTTTAAAAAAGACTGTCTATAACATACCTAGAATGTTACCAGTATTATATCTGTGAGAGGGAGAATATCTATGAATGTTACTGGTATATATCTATGAGTGGCAGTCTTTATTTTCTTCATTTTACTTATGCTTCTGATTTTTCTATTTTTCTTTTGTAATATCTAATAGGAAAAATAAGCCAAAAATTGTTAAAAAATAAGTCTAAAAGACATACTTTCATATCTTGCAGGTAGCAATGTAAAATGTAGAACCCTTTCAGAAATCTTTTGACAGTGTCTGTTCAGAGCCGTAAAAATATTTATGATCAGTGACCCAGTAGTTCCATTTCTGGGACTTTATCCTAGAGAAAAATATCCAAAATATGGAAAAGAAGTAAGTTTACAAAAATGTTTACTTCAAACATTATTTATAATGTGAAGAACTGAACACCTTTAGTCTTCGAAAACTATGTCTCTTCTTTCTATAATTTCCAAGGCTAAGTAAAGAATCAGAAATAAGTATAAAATTTCAACTGCCTGGAAATTGTTAGATATATTGTAGGTCATCTGCAGCAGCAAATTAAGAGTAATGGTTATGAAGACTTGTATTCACACGGGAAACCTTATAATATATTAGTAGATAAAATTAAATACAAAATTCTCCATATAACAAAACTACAATTTACAAAGATAGAATATGAAAACTTGGAAATTGGGATTATAAGTAATTTTAAAAACCTGTTTTCAAAACTTTTTATGGCATAATTTTAAAAATAAAATTAAATGTTGAGGAAAAATACGTACTTCTGACCTTTAAACCCTGTGGGGACCCCTTCTGTTTCCCATTCCCTAGAGTAAAATCTGCAGCTATTTCTGCCTTGTATTCTGTTCTTAGTCTTTACCAAACACTTGGAGTTTCCTTAGAGTGCTGTGCTGTTTCCTAGCTCTTGTGTTACTGCTCTTGATATTCTCTCTGCCTGGAATCTCGCCTTCTGTCTGTGTAAACGTGTAAACTTTTATCTTTGAAAACTCAGTCTCACCTTTTTCATACTCCATTAAGACCCTTCCATCCTTGGTGCTCCCTGAGATTCATTCATTTATTACGCAAGTTATCGAGTGTTCGTTAGGTGCCAGGTACTAAACCCTGGGTGTAGTGAGAGTGGGGAGATAGATCACTAAAAAACATTTCTTCTCTTGGCACTTTCTGTACTCCTCTATCATTTTATTAGTCTATGAGTTCATGGAATGAGAAACTATGTATAATATTTCTTTCATGCCTCAGGTGGTCCTAGCACAATACTAATGTAAGGCAAAAATAAGTACCTAGTTAGGATTTGATAGGTGAATGGTTGAATATATTTATAGTGCTTATTGAAACATTTTCTTAAAATGTTGGCATAATACTAAATCTAGGGGGCAAAAGCAAGTTCAGAACCTCTAGAAAATATAAATGTGATATATTTATAACTTGAGTTCCAAAGTTCTTATTCTCAAAAGTAATTGGTTTCTGTTTCTAAATTGTCAGGTGTTAGTATTACCGATTGTAACTAGCTGTTATAGATCATCACAGGTTAAAGACTGCTTTTTCATGAAAATGAAGATTCATTGTTTCCTGTAATCATTGGCTGAACTTAGTCAATTACTGTTAGTCAATTAGCGATAGCTGTCTGCTATTGTAAAAACAATGGTAAGACCTTGTCATCAAGAAGCTATACAGATACATAGACTTCCTCATTAGGTATTGAAAATAACACTGTGTAGGGGCCCTGAAAACAGTTTTCTCAAGATTTTTATCTAGTTCAATTTTCTTTCTTACTCTTTCCCCCACCTTCTTTTTGGTTTTTCATTGATGTGTATTTAGCTTTGTATCAGTTGCCAAAGCCTAAATGTATGTACAAAACCAAAAGAAAGCAAACAGAAATAACTTCAACAAAGAAATCTTTAAAATTCTGTTTTAGGAAGTTGCCATTATACATCTTTTTGGTTTACAAAGTGGAGAGAAAGAATACAGATAATATATATGTGACTAGTAAATTGTATTCTTAGCTCAGCTCTGTTGTAAAGGCTAGATTGCTAAATATCACTTAAGAACTATTTAAGAAGAAGGTTAGAAGGTATTTATGGAAATCCTTTCTCTTATCCCTCTCCTTCTCAGACTTTTTCTTTGAATGCTGTCTCTTTGTGTCTAATAAGGCTGTGG
Organism: Smutsia gigantea; assembly: GCA_032199065.1. NCBI lineage: Eukaryota > Metazoa > Chordata > Mammalia > Pholidota > Manidae > Smutsia > Smutsia gigantea. Next base: position 15,284 of record JAVSCE010009254.1, read on the forward strand.
AAGCAGAGGCAGGAAGTTATACCTCTGGCAAAAATAAATAAATAAATAAATAAAAGCATCATATAAATGGGGGCTTTGTAAAGTAGAACAAGAGAAGACAGGAAAAATTCAGAGAACCACACCCCTAAGGAGTTTTCTGTGAAAGGAATAGTCAAAAGTCAGATCAATGAAAAAGATTGCCTCCAAAGCAGGTAGAATTATTCTTTGGAGGTTGTTAGGAAATCATGAAGTTGTATACTTTCTAGTATCTATACTCAATTACTTTTGTGAATCAACTGTATAATCAAAACAACTTAGAATATGTCATTTCTTAATATTATGCCTTATTTTTTCTCCTCCTGAATATCTTACCAGGTATATGTGGTTGCTATGAATATTAAAAAGGAAGCAGAGTCAAAACCAAAGAGAGCAATTAAAAATACTGATGATGATGAAGATGATTATTGTACCATAGATGAACTACCACCAGATAGTTTAATAACACTTGTACAGCCTGAATTGCCAACGCTCAGCCGCCTGTGGTTGGCAGCATTGAAAGACTATGCGCTTTTGACGCTACCAGCTGAATTTGCTAGTCAGCTCCCCCCAGATGGTAAGTAAAGCATTCAGAGTTTTGTTCTTGTGAACTTCAAAGTAGCAGTTCCACACAATGGAACTGGTGGAGGCTAGCTACAACAGAATAATATCTTAAGTATCTGTGGTCTTTAACTTGGCATTCTCTCACTTAGAGTATGTTCTCTGTATTGAATATGTGAATTCAAATACAGCATTAAACTTACTTGTTAGCCCAAGGAAAAATGTTCTCCCTGTTATTGTAATAACTGTATGAGCTGGAGTACTCTAAATTAAAGGTCATTATGCATAACCATGATGAAAGATATTACTGTGCAGGTCATTGCATGTATGCAGAGACAAATGAGGAAATCCTCATTTTGATAGTGAAAACAGGAGGTAGGGAAGAATGGCAAAAGAAGAGTGAAAAAGAAAAAAGACAGAGTTCCCTGGCTATGATAGAAAGAAAAGGTGATAAGGGTTTTAGGAGTCACTGAAACAATGAAGAGGAAGCCTGTGACCATAGGGTAGGGAAAGGCAGAGGATCAGTGGCCTCAGCAGTTACAGGAGAAAGGCTGGAAACCGTAGCACTAGTGAGGAGGCACTCCTGTGCAGCAGCTGCAGGAAGAATATTTGTTTTGGTGGCTTTGTAATGAAGAGAATCTCTTTAGCTAGATTGCTCTTTTGTATGTGCTATTGTCTGAAGTTTTTTATTCTTTCAGAATTCATATGTTGAAGCCTAATCCCCATTGTGTTGGTATTAGGAGGTGGGGCCTTTGGGAGGTGCTTGGGTCATGAGTGTGAAGCCCTCATGAATGGGATTAGTGTTCTTAAAAAAGAGACCCCACCTTGCTCCCTAGTCCCTTCCACCATGTGAAGACACAGAAGGAGATGTTGGCTATGAATTAGGAAGAGGGCCCTCATCTGACCATACTGGCACTCTGATCTCGGACTTCCAGCCTGCAGAACTATGAGAAATAAATTTCTGTTTGTTGTAAGCCACCCAGTCTCTGGTATTTTGTTAGAGTGGTTCAAGTGAACTAAGACAGTATGTAATGATTATTTTTAAGTTAGTTGTTCATAAATGAGTGAACACTTACAATAAAATTAATGTTTTTGATTGGTTTGATTATTTTACAGGTGGAGCCTTTTATACCCCTGAGACTATTGATACAGCTAGACTTCACTACCGGAATTCCTGGGCCCCAATTCTCCATGCAGTCGCACTTTGGTTAAATAGCACAGGATTTACATGTTCAGAGTCAACAGAATCATCAGTGATACCTGGTTTACAAAAACGTTCCACATCTGTCAATTTAAACCAAGCTTCAGGATCAACACCTGGTGCTAAATCTTTGCCAGAAATCAACAAAGACAGAATGCATTTAATCTTAGGTAGGTGTGCCAAATTAATGGATTTCAAGATTTATCACTTCTGAAAATTGAGATCTACAGGGGAGAAAAAAAATTCCTTCTAGCCTTAGGTTCCATGGCTGGCCTAAGAATTAAACCAACATAAGACAGATTACCAGGAGAAAAGCATACATATTTATTTAATATTTTTACATGTACACAGTCTTTAAAGAAATCAAAATGAAAACCCGAAGTAGCCATCAGACTCAAGAGCTTATATAACATTTTACACAAAGAACAATAAATTGTGGGGATATGACAAGACAAAGGTGTTTGGGCCAGGGCAGTGGACAATGACTAAGAAATATATGGGGAAACCAATGGAAGATAAGGGTTATTTTAGTAGGTGTGTTTGTACAAGTCTATTTCAACATTGACTCCCAGTCTCTGGTGATAAGAATGTTCTTCTCTTCCTGATACAGGGAGGGTACCTCTCTCATGAGAAATTTTATGACCTCTTTTTACATAGAAAGAGGTCAGAGAAATGTCGTGTACCTGCTGTAGCTCAAGCAGGCATATTTCGGTGTAGCATGTTCTGACCTCTTTCATATCTTTCATTTAAATGCTGTGGAAAAGTTTTATATGGTACAATTCAGAGAAGGAATAGTAAAGCGAGGGCTTTTAAGTGCATTTTCTAAACTGGATTTTTTAAAAATTTAAGTATTAAAAAGTACTCTTTAAAAATATTACCTATCATGTTTACTCACAAAGCAATATTGAATAATTTTCAAGAAAAAGATACTAAATTTCCTTTTTAAACAACAGATACTCTTTTACTTGGCACTTGGTAAATTGTCCCATGAGGAAATAATAAAATGCAAAGTAAAGCAAATTTGAATACATCTTAATGTATAATTGCTTTATAGTTTTCTTTATTATTAAGATTTTATACATTCTAATGAAACTTAGGGATCTTACATTTTCTTGGAGGGAAAAGAAACATAATTGGTAAGGTGAAATTATAGCATTTGTCAGTAGATCTCACAGATGAAAATATGAAAGACTTCTAAAACGATAACCTTACCCTAATGAAAATAAAGAGCAGTTGTTATCCACAACATCCATTGTGCCTCTGTAGCTTGCCACTTAAAAAAATTTGTAGGTATGAAACTTGTTTGACAACCATTTAATGAGAATTAATTTATAATTTTCATAAATTTATTCTTAATGTATTATTTTTAAGTGACCTAGAAATAAAAAATTGAATATTTAGCTGCTTGAATTGCATATTCAAAAACTGAATATTTGGCAGGTTGAAAGTTTGGTTGCTTATTTTGAAAACTATTTTGAATTCTAAGACATTAATAAACATATATTAATCTGTAAAAAAATAGAGAAGAAAATTTGGTGTCAAAGCCACGAAGTGTTTTATATTGGCAAATCTGTGCTTTGATTTTGTGTGTTGCAGGTGTGAGTATACAGTTCCTCTGTTCCCCGAGGCCTGAGGAGCCCATTGAGCATGTGACAGCGTGTCTACAGGCCTTACATACCTTGCTAGATTCTCCTTATGCCCGAATCCATATCGCAGAAGATCAGGTACAGTATATCTCTGTAGCAGATTAATTGTATGGTTTGTTTTCATATTTATCTTAACTTTTTCACATATGAGATAGATGTTCTGTAGTAAATATCCTGGATTTTGGCTTTATCCAAGACTCTGCTGCATGTCGGATGACCAGGCACAGCCAGAGTAGAGACAGTCTCCCTGTACCTTCTTTGATTTGTTCAATAGCAGTCAAGCAAAACTAAAAATTTAAAGAATGCCTTCAGTCCTAGTTAATGATTCTACTAATAAAAGGCTGAAGTAATTTACAAGGCTATTAAATAAATTATACCACTTTTAAATGTTTAATAAAGTTTTGTCTCATTTAATGAAATATTTTTGTACTGGCTGAAGTACTTATCTAAACAGTTAAATGAATTGCTTTTTCTAATTTCTGTGTAGCATGTTTAGAGGACTTTATTCATGCTACAAAACCAAGTTACCACTGGATTTGTTATTCTTCTTAATTAGAAATTCCCTTATTTTCATATTAAGAACTAGCTCTTTGGTGATCATCATTACCATAGGGCATCACTTGAAGTAATTTTCCATAAAACATGAGGAAACAGATAAAAAACAAAGTTATTATCATCTTATTATATCAAAATTAGTTTTGCACATGATGCTGACAAAAAATAAAACACAGCATATTCTGTGTGGTTATAAGATTGACCCACTGATGAATTCTTCTCGTGCCCCAGGCTCGTAGCCCAAAGGTGTGCCTCTGCTAAACCGCAGATTACAGCAGGAGACTTCAGGGTTGTTTTCAAATAGTCAAACCTATCAAATTTAATCTGTGAATTGGAAGGGTCTCTGTATTTACAGACAGCTATTGGCTTCAATACAGTATCTCACATACCTACCGAACTATTTTTTAGACTTAATAATGTTTTATTTAGTCAAGCATTGCTTCACAATATGATACGGATTTTTTTTCCTGAATTGGATCCTATAATTTCAACACTGTCACAGAGTATACTGACTCAAAAATTGTATTCATTCACCCAACAACTTTTACTCTGTGCCTTTCCTGCATCAGACACAGTTTGAGACTATTGATATCAAAAATGGTTTTATTGTTCCTGGATCAGGAGATGAGTACAGTATGACAAGTGCTATGCTAGTGTACATAAAGGCATAATAAATGGATAGGAGGAGCACTGACGTCATCAAAGAAGTAAAGGATGGCTTCTCAGAGGAGAGGATGGTTGGATGAAGTCTTCAAAGAAGAATTATTGAAGCAGCACAAAAGGGTTGGGTTTTCCTTTGGGGGAGAACAGCAATTACAAGTTAAGGGCACTACTGCCATTTACTGCAGCTGAGGTAATGGAAAGGTAGGAGTAGTTAGGACATAAGGCTAGACAACAGGGTAAAGGTCAAACATGAATATTTTTTTATGACACATTAAAGGGTTTAAAATCTATCTTGAAAGTGATAGGAAGTCATTAAAAATGTCTAAACAAAGGAATGACACGATTAAACTGTGTTTCAGAATACAATATAGATTTGACCACTTACCTTGCAGAGGCTGGGTTGTAAGAGATGAGAAGGGGGCAGGAAGGCCAGTTATGAGGCTGCTATCATAATTCCAGAGAAATTACAAGAACATTGGCCTAAGAAAACAAAGAAGAAAAGAGGGCCAAGACTGGACCCTTGGGGATAAATAGCAAATAAGGGTTTGAACGAGGGAAATCAGCAGTAGAGACTCCTAGAGAGATAAGAGGAGAGAGTTATCAAAGATGAGAGTTTCAAGGATAGACAACAGCATCAAAAGAAGCTGAATACAGTAAATAAGGACAGAAGAGTCCAGAGGAGGTTATTGGTGACCTCAGGCAGAGCACTTTCTTGAGTGTGTAGAAGCCAGATTGTGCAAGACTATGGAGTGAGTGAGAAGGTGAAGGAGAAGTGTATGGTCTGGAAAAGGGAGCAGCACACTGGGGCTATATACATGGGCACGTGGACGGACTGAGAGGGTTTTTTGGTGCTGGGCAGTGGGGGGGGCCAGGATTAGATAGGAAAGACTTGAGTATATTCCTTATCCTGGGGAGAAGAGCCTAACTAGAGAGAGAGGTTGAAGACATATGAAGTACGATTGAGGTCCTTGAAGAATCCTTGGGAAGTCAAACAGGATGGGATAGGAAGCACATGAGGAGAGATTGACCAGCCTTGGGTAAGAGGCTGGACACTGATCTTAAGAAAAGGGGCGAAAGTGGCTTTGTTGTAGTTAAGTTTTTTTCTCCCCTTTCAAAATTTGAGACAGGTTCATTGGATGAGTTTGATGTGGAAGATTGTAAATAAGAGGTTCAGAGTGAGTGGTTGAGTGGTGAAAGTCTGTAATAGTTGCTGAGATGAATCGGAGAGGGACTTAGTGGAAGTGCCTAGACTCCCTAGATGCTGCTGAGATTGGAAATCATAAATTTTAATGGCATTTGAGTCTAGCAATACTGTTTAGTCCAAATAGGGGAAAGAAATAAGAGAATGATCATGTTTTAATATAAAAAATTTTTAGATATATAAATAATAATTTATTGACTGAAAATATGTGGGGATAAAATATGACTATCTCTCAAGATTGTTATAATCTTATTTGTTGTATAGTCCTATATATTAATTTTATTTATTTTTATATGTATATTTTATTAGATTTTAATAACATAAATTTATCCTTTGGCATTAAGATGAATTAAATTTACCTGTATTCATTTGTAATAGCTGATTGGTGTTGAGTTGCTGAGTGTTTTGCACCGCCTCCTGTTGACCTGGAATCCACCATCTGTCCAGCTGCTTGTTACTGGAGTTGTACAACAGATAGTAAGAGCTGCTCAGGATTATTTGCAAGAAAAAAGAAACACTCTAAGTAAGCACTAGAAATTACACTAACTTGGAAATAGATTTTATTTGTTCTCGAATTTTTTAAATATTAATACCAGGAAGTTTTTAATAAAAAATTTAATCATACATTTAGAAGATTTGCAGTTGGTTTTGTTTTCAAAGTGTCAACTTTATATGGTTCAACCTAATATATATGTTATCCTGATATGAAATACATTCCTAATAAAAATATCTTTTTTCTAAGTAAAAAGTAATTTGTCCTTTACTTTTAAGGAGAGGTCATTAAGCAATTTCAGTAAAGCAAAAGCTATTCTGAGAAGGATGTGGCATCAGTTAGACATTCAGCTGTAAACTGAAAGACTTTGTCAAATAGACTTTTGTTATCTACTATTTGTTATTTTGCCTTGTTTTGTGGGAAATTTCACCAAGTTTTCTTTTACCCAAGATGAAGATGATATGGAAAAAGAGTCCTGTCCTGTATTAGGAGAAGGAGGTGACAGCGGTGGTCTTATTCCTGGGAAATCTCTCGTGTTTGCAACTATGGAGCTGTTGATGTTCATTTTAGTACGACATATGCCACATCTCAGTACCAAGATGTCAGATTCTCCAAGTCACTTAGCCCCTAAAACTCGACTGTCAGAAGAAAGTGCTCGTTTGGTGGCAGCTACAGTTACCATACTCTCTGACTTACCATCCCTTTGTTCACCTGCTGGTACAGTACTGATTGCTACTTTGAAATGCATTATATTACATTAGTCAAAGAAGAGCTTGCCTTTGATTTTGAGTGCTATTATGACCTATTTTCTTCTTAAATCTCAAGTGTGAAAAGGGAGGTCAGTCTTTTTTAAAATGGTTTGTTTATTCTTAGGAGCCTATAAAGATTAAAGATTTCAAAAACCCAAAACCCAAGATACCCTTTTCAGATGTATTTCAGGCAAACTTCAACAAAGAGACAGAACCATGGAAAGGCATTGAATGTTAGCAGATAGACAAGGAAAATTACTCAACTACTAAACCCTTTAGTTCTGATCTGGTTGCCACTCTTAAGCAACAATGACAAATAAAAGAATATCAGAGGAGAGTGACAGTCAACTCTAAGGAGTAAAGAAATCACAGCTGAAGGATAATAGCTGTCTGCATATACCTGAACTACTGAACAGAAAAGTAGACTCCCTCTGTTTATCTAGAAGGTAGAAATAGTATCAGGAGATACAACATTTAACTTCAGCTCAGCACAAGCCTACAGATGTGAAAATAATGAATTCTCCTTCACCGGAGCTCTGCAGACAGACTAAAGTGGCTACATGAGAGAGTGTGTAAGGAGATCTTTCATGAAGTGGGAGGTTGGTCTCGATGACATTCAAGTTTTCAGGATTCTTTCATTTCCTCTTTGCTGACCCAGATACTCTTTTCATCATTTTCCTGGCCTGGTTGGACTGACTTTAGTACACTTAAGATTAATGACATGTCTTAGAATTGCTAAAAAGATTCACCAACTTACTCAGATACTTCTCAAAATATATGGTAGTCTTCCTTCTGTTTTTCTTATTTTCATTATGAAGGCCATGACATATTAAATAGGTGAAATATTGGAAATAATAAAAACAAAGCTAGTTGGGAAAAGAAAGAAAATATTAATTCTGTCTTCTTTAAAATAGCTTGCCAGTATCTTATTTTCTTTTACAAACATTGAATTATAGTAATAGTAATGCAGCAAGTTATGTTTAAAAACAAGGAAAAGAATATTAAACCAAAGTCATTGTAAGAAACATACACAGTTGAAACAGCTGTCGTATGGGCCCTGAAGCACTTATGAGGTGATCCAGCTTGTTTCTATTTCAGGATGTATGACGATCCTGCCCACGATTCTGTTTTTAATTGCAAGAATATTGAAAGACACGGCAATAAAGTCTGCAGACAATCAGGTTCCTCCACCAGTCAGTGCAGCCCTTCAAGGGATTAAAAGTATTGTGACGCTCTCAATGGCCAAAACTGAGGACACTCAAAAGCAGTGGACAGCTTTAATTCGTAGTACTCTTGCGTGCATCCTGGAATATTCTCAACCAGGTAACCTAATCTGAGTTTCAAAACCTTCAATCTAATAGGATATCTGTTCCCCAGTAACTAATTAATTGAGTGACCTGGTTAGGAAATTGCTGTATCACACTGAATCAACTCAGGTGTTTTAGTGACATCTTTCGCACATGAGCTTGAGTACCCCTTTCTGGATATTGACTCTAAATGCCCTCGTCTTAGCACTTCAATACATGTTGCAGAGTTTCCTCCCCAAAAAAGGACAGAAAATATGCCCAGAGTTGAATTGACATGTGTTAATATATTTGTTTGCTTCAGCTGTTTTTTTTTTCAAGGAAAACAATAGGAGAGAAAGTTGAAGTCATCTGTCACTACCCCAGCCTATCTTCAAATGAAACCAGTCTTGATTTGACAGGTTTCATTCCTGAAATATCTATATATAAAAATATCCTTTATATTAATAAATATAGGTCAGTCATGCTAATATATATGTTAATAAATGTAGGTATGAATGTATAGGGAGTGAGGTAAATAACCATGAGCAATGTATAGAATTTTTTTGTGTGCTTTAAAATGTGTACAAGTAATATCATAGTATCTCATTCTACCTTTATTTTCTCACTCAGGAATAGGTTTTTTGGAACTATTAATGTATATATATAAAACTCTAATTTATTCTTTTTAACTCCTATATAGTTTTCCATCACATGTGTTTGTCAATTATTATTCATTCCCCTGTCAATAGATATTTTTACTATTTTTGATTTTTCCCAACTGTAAAAATTGCTGCAGTGAACAAATTTATAAATTACTCATGCACGTGTGCTTTGAGATTCTCTGGGGCATACCCTGAGATGTGGAATTGATGACACATTTTAATTTAATTTAATTTAATTTTATCAGACATGGCCAAATTGTTCTCAGAAGTAGCTATAAATTTATAAATAGTTAATGTTTTCCTTTTCAATGTAGGTGTTTAACTAAAAAAATGTTAAATGTTATTTTTATATATGTATGTGTATATATATATGTATGTGTAGATAAATAGATATGAATAACAAGAAAGATAAATAGTTAAGAATTTGGTAAAATATAAATAATTATTTTAATTTTCATAGGTAGTCCCTACTCAATAATCATATTTTTTAAATTGTTAATCATGAGAGGTTTTGATATTTTATCAGCCTAATTCATTAATTTTAGATGAATTTAAAAGTACGATAAGAGAATTCACTTGCCTAAGATATTCTGTCCAAAACAGAATTCTCAGGGGACATAGTGTAAGTAGGGATCTAGGCCATGGGTGTTATTTGTATAGCATTTGTGAACAAGACAAGCAGAATCCCTTGCTTCACAAAAGAAGTTTTGTAATAGAAGATTTCTATTATGGAAATCATATTTCTATTATAAAGTCTGAGACTTCACTTAAAAATATGCATATGTGAGCACACTCACACATACATGCATATATAAACCTCTTTGGATGTAATGAAATCACTCCTAAGATTACTGCAAAAAAACATGTTTAAACCTTCAATTGTGAAACAGATTTCAAACTTTTAAAAAAGTTAAAAGAATAGCGTAGTGATCTACAGTATACCTTTCTCCTAGAATCACCAGTTGTTAACATTTTGCCACATGTGTTACTATATAACACACATATTATTGTTGATATTATCACTATTAATTTTGCTGAACCATCTGAGAAAGAACTGAAGTCATCATGACTGCTTACTCCTAAATACTTCACGGATATTGTAAGAATAAGAACGTTCTCTTATATAATCCCAGAAGAATTATGAAATTTGGGCAATTTAACTTTGATACAGTGCTCTTACTGTTCATATGCAAATTTCACCAGTTGTCCTAATAATGACTTTCATAGAACTTTTTCTTTTTATCCAGGATACAGTCTGGGATAGTGCGTTGTATTTAGTTGTCATGATGTTTTTGCCTTGTTTAATTGAAGGCAGTTCCTCAGCCTTTCTTTATCTTTTATGACATTAATATTTTTTAAGAGTACAGGCCATCTATTTTATAGAATGTTCTTCAACTTGGAATTGTCTGATTTTTTTTTCTCATGGTTAGATTCAGGTTGTACATTTTTGGTAGGAATATTTCATGAGTATCATTATGTCTTTCTCATGCATCATGTAAGGAGGCATATAATGTTTCTTTCTGCCATTATTGGGAATCCTAACTTTAATAACTTGATTAAAATGGTGCCTGTCATGGTCTCCACTATAAAGGTGCTATTTTCCCTTTTATAATTAATAGGATTTGTGGGAAAAACTTTGAGACTGTGTCAGTTAACTGTTCCCAGTCAATATTTCACCTGATAATTTTAACATCTGTTGTTCCTTAATCTATTATTATTATGATAATGTAAATGACAACTTCCTAACTTCAACATTTATTTGTTCTTCTTACATTTATCAGCTGTCAGTCTACTGAAAAGAAGAGCTTTTTTTTCTTGGCCCTCCCTATATTCTTTACTTTTATGTTAATTTAATACTTTCAGTACCAACTTAAGATTCTTTTTTTTTTTAATTCAATGGATCCATTATTGTCATTTTGACACGTCCCCATCATTTCTTGAGCACATCCTTACTTTCTGGCACCAGAATGTCACAGACACATCTTGTGTTTTCCCTGTTAACTATTCTGGTATCAGTCACCTATGCAAAAAGTCCTGGTTTCTTTTAGTAAAGAATGGTATTTATATGCCAAATCTTCTTAAAGTGTTTAAAAATAAAGTGTTAATTTTCTGACAAAAAAAATTGCTTGCAATATCATAAATTCTGAGTTAGAGATTGTTCTCATTTTACCTAGAATAAAATTCCTACTATATCGTTCTTAGGTTTTTTAACATATATGACTTTGTTATTGTAAAAATTCTAAATCCTTTGAATTTTTACATCTTTTTCTTTAAGTTATGGACTTCTTCTCAATTATTGTTCTTAGCCCATTCTAATTTACAAAAAGCTGGTTCTTCATTATCACATAATGAAAGCATATCAAATATATATTTCATAATCCTGATAAAGTACTGATTATTGCTGAGTATTTTCAGTTGCCAAACTAGCTCAAATTCACATATAAAGAATATTGTAAAGTTCACTTATAGAAGAAATGGTAATCACAAAATAGTTTGGATCTCTTATATGTTTAGTAGTACTGTTCCTTGGAATAAATGTACACATTTCCTGTATTTCCAATTATATACTTTATTTCCATTAGGTGAAAGTCTTATCTATTTCTATATAATAAATTGTTACAAAAGCAAGGCATTTTTTAAATAATGAGAATACTGTCTTCACGAAATTGAGATTTTTTTGTTTATGATTATGTAAAATTTACAGGTGTCATATTTTACTATGTAGAAAAGTGATTATCACTAAGAAAGTCTACTCTGGATTTTCAACTACTTACAATATCTTATAATCATTTACCTTTGTTGGAAGGAGAGTATTTGGGACATTTGGATCAATCTAAACCCCAAAGAAGTTAAGTAACTTCTAAGTAATTTTATATTTCCATGTTGTCATTCATACTTAAATTTGCTTTCCATATTAGAGTTCTTGTTAGGGTCTATGCCTGAATTTTTTTTCAATTAATATTAAGCATCCAGAAAAACAAGGAAAAAGGACATAAGTACAGGACTTCTAATAAAGTGTACCCCATTTCCTCAGTAGAAGGTGATTTCTATTTATAAAGTTGTTTATAGACTGGATCAGGTTGAGGCACATTGCTATAAATGTTGGGGGGAAAGATATTCAAAACATAAATGTTTTGAAGTTCCAAAACACTTCAGAAACAGCCACATCACAGTACCAAGATTGTTTTCATTTTTCATATATTTCATTATTTGTGTATTTCAGAAGATTCTCTGCCTGCGCCTGATGAAGTAAGCATGCTAACAGCAATTGCACTCTTCCTGTGGTCTGCTAGCAGTGAAATAATAGGAGTCCAGTCATTACAGAATGGATGCATGAACAGATTTAAAAACGCCTTAAATTCATGTGACCCATGGGTAAGTTAAACTTATAGCAAGCACAGAAGTAAACATACCACAATATCAGGAAAATTGCAGATTGATTCATTAAAATGTGTGATACATGAAATGAAAACCTAAGTGTTTGCTTTATGGCTTTTAAATAGAAAAACTGTAAAAGATCACTGGGTTTAGCACTAAGACACATGTGTATGTTTATTTACTTCTACCGAAATTCTCCAATATCTGCAATATTTGATTAACCCTGGCTTACAGTTGTGGAGACTTTACATGAGTTATGATTGTATTTTTCACTATGTACTTAATGACACCAAGGGCATTAAAGGATAAATTTATATTGTTATATGTTTTAGTGGACCTATTAGAAACTAGTTTTTCTAGTTGTATTGTTTCATGATATCAAAAGTCTAAATAAGGATTCTCAAACCTGCTTCACATCAGAAATATATAGTTTAATAACTCTTAGACTCTACTACTACTATTTTCCTGAATCCAATATCTGTATTTTAAAAACATTTACTTTCTAGGCCTGGAAAAGGTAAATTGTCATAAGCAGTTATTTCCAGGGAATTCAAATGGATTTGAGGTGTCTAAGCAATATATTTTTTAAGCTTTGTTTAACATTCAAATATTAGCCTTCCTTACTAAATATGTTAGGTTAAAGTGGAAGAGACAGTTGTAAATTAAAGAAGGAATTGAAAACAGGGATTAGAATTCCTGATTCTAAGAAGCTTGAATTCTTAAGCTAGAGTTCTAGCTTTTTCCACACTACAGAAATATGACTTATATAAGCGTGGAAATTTGGCAGGTAACATACAAGGAATATTTATTTGATTAATTTCTCCTCAGTTTTATGTAGTTAGCTTATTGGAGTTTCATTATTTGACTTCATTTCCCTAAGTAGAAAATGGCACTAATTCATGCTGCATTTCTATTTTCATCCTGCAGTTAATCACGTCTTTTCAGTATATATTAAGATGCAGTGTGACTCTACAGCAAATAAGGACTACCACACATGATAATTAATAAAATGATTTTCTTATATAGGTTCAAGCCAAATGTTACCAGCTTCTCCTCTCAGTCTTCCAACATTCCAACCGTGCCCTTTCAACTCCTTATATCCATTCGTTAGCTCCCATTGTGGTTGAAAAGCTGAAAGCTGTTGAAAGAAACAGACCAGCCAGTAACACAGAACTTTTAGCTGTTCAAGAAGGAATCAAAGTTCTTGAAACACTGGTTGCTCTTGGGGAAGAACAGAATAGTAAGTATTTCTTATTAAAAAAACCCTGCAAGTCTAAAATGAGGATCCATACTATATGTAAATCTTACTTGATATTAGACCTAGGCTGTTCCAACAGTAAGTTTACCAAGAAGTGGTTACTCTCTGAAAGCTTAACATTTTTCCTTATGCTACTAACATAATGTATTGAGTTGATTTGTATTTATTTTTTATGAGCAAAAGGTTAACATAAATTACTAATGGTATTTCAACACAGTGATTTTTTTATTTCCTGGGAAAGAACTAGGAAATCAACACACTGATTTTTTTATTTTCTAGGAAAAAAATTTAATAGACTTTTAAAAATAATACGTTCTAGTGTTCATAATAGGTGTATAAAAGCTTTATAACAAGTAGGACCAAATTAATATTAATGTGAAACATCATTATTAAAATTATTTTTTAATGAAAAACTACCACATATATCCATTTAACCAGAGATTTATGCAGCTTAATACCTACTCCTCTTTATTCCCTGCTTAAGTCTTAATTTCATCACAATCTAAAACTTCTTTCAAATAGGACTTTTATTTGTTGCAGAAAGATCATATTTTTAAATTAGTACCTTATGATAGAACGATAAGCTGTTTTCAGTTTTTCAAAATTATAAATAATAGTATCCTTTACAGATAGGTTTGCACACATTTGTTATTACATCTATCCAATGAATTCCCAAAAATGAAATTACTGGGTTGAAAGGAACACACATTTTTAAGGCTTTTAATATACATTGCCAGATTACTCTTCAGATAAAAATTATATCAATTTTTCTATCATAATTTTTTTCCTCGTCCCTTGAAAAAACTTCAGAGGAAGTTGAAAAGTAGTAGAGATTTTTAAAAAGCTATTGGAGCAGATTCCCTATAAAATAATAATCCAGACTATGGTAGTGGAAGAGAAGAATGCAGAGGTGTTGTGAAAAAAACTGATCCGACTTTGTGAGTAACTGGTTGTACGGAAAAAGAGAAACAGAAGAGCCCACTATTACTGTGTTGTCTGGCGGAAGCATGGAAGCAGTGTCAAAACTGGGCAAGTCAGGAAGAAGTCTGTCTGAGGTGTTAAGTTTAGTTGAAATTAGATAGTAATAGATTGGGTAAAATGTGACTGACATCATAGCCTATGTTTGACAAGTAAAGTTAATTTTAACTTTCTTTTTATTTTACTCACTGTAAACTGCATAAAGATGAGGACTAAAATCTTACTCATTTTATAATCCCAGCACTGAGCTTATTGCTTTTTACATAGTCAGTGTTTAAAATATGTTTGATTTGAGATCACTCTTGGGATTGATTCCTGAACAGCTGCCTAATTTAGAAATAAACTTGAGGACAGGTACGGAAAAGAGTCTTAGAATTTTTTTTCCTTTTTTAATAATTCTCTATTGTTTGAATTCTTATAACAGCAAGAACATACTTATGTGTTATTTATGAAATTAAATACAGTTCAATAGTTAGACTTCAACAATGTCCATGAAATAAATAAATAGACCTTTTACTTTCCAAATAAGAGTCAATTAATTTAAGGTATGAAATAACCAAACGCTGTAATTTCAATTCTTCAGCCAGACCAACTTGTGGTTTTAAGTATTACTGAGTTATATCAATAATAAGCACCATCATTATTTCATTTTTTAAAGGACTGCTTCACTCAGATAACAGGTATTTTGTACTCTAGCAAGAATTTTAAGAGGTAATCAATTGGCACTTTGTAAAAAAATTAATACTGTATCTAGGTAAATAGTTGCCATCACATTAATATATGTTCATTCACTCACTCATTAAGTATCCTCCTAATTCATGCCATCATTATTCTGTTACCAGAATTCATTTACCTGTGGTGTTTGCATGGCATTTATCCTTAGGTTTAGTTTTAATTTTTTTGTTTTAACTTTTTAGTTTTAATTATATGAAACAGTTTTATCTGAGTGAAGCAGTCCATTATAAAATGAAGAAACCATGATGATCCTTATTGTTGATATGTCTCACTAATACTTAATACTACAACATATATTTATTTGTATCACATAATACATAGCATTATATTTAATACTATAATATATAATTATATAAAATATAGAAATATGATTCCAAGCTGGTAAATTTTCAGCTTTTAATTTTGTTTTATCATTCAACTTTTTTCACATCAGTTATCAGTGTTAACTTTTGTTTTTAACTTTACCATATCCATTATAGAAACAGACAATGATTGTTTTCTCACCCAGAGGTTACAAGCTAAGGCACTGGAATTATATTTGAGTCTTAATTCATATTATTTTTATTCATTCTACTATTCAAAACTTGTCCTTTCTCTTTTGGAAACTTCTCTAGGATTCAAGAGAAACTTACTTCCTCTTCTTTATATCTAATCACCTCATAAATATAGAACTGTAATAGTTTCCTAGGTGATATTCCCCATCAAATTTATCTAAAACAGTTTTACCTCTCCCTTATTTAAGAACTTTTGAGTAGTTGCCTCTTGCATTACTGCTTCAGGTTTAAACATCTTTGCTTGGTTTTCAGAACTTTTATTCTGCTTCCCAATATGTACCTGCTAACCTGACCAGTCCAATTTTCTCACTCTGCTTATTTTAATCTCTCTACATTGTTTATTCTATTTTCATTGTCCTCAGATTCTCCTTTCCTTCTTTCTTAAATCTACCAAACCTGCCTCCAATCTCATTTCTTCAAGAAATTAGATTACTCATCCCACTCTTATCTATCCTTTAATACAATTTCTCTGGCAGTTATAATCAACCTTATTGTATGGCCTTGTGATTTTAAAGTAATCACTAAAACTAAAATCCTAAAGCATACCTCAGCTTTGTGAGTCTTTTGATGAAATCTGTATCTCAGTGCTAACTACAGGATTTTAGGACTTAGTTCTCTAATTGTTCTATATGCTGTACACTCTTTCCAACTAGGTAATTAAAAGCATTAGGTAGAGACAAATTATATATTTCCTAAACATTTCTAGATACTGGATGGGTATTTAAATAATTTATAATATATTTTTCCAATTAATTATATTTAAAAACTATTAAAAACAAAACTACCTTTCAACCAGCTGTTGAAACCTCTTCTGCTTTAATAAGTACAATGTACTGAAAATAATTTCATACTTATTCAATAAGTCACTATTATATTTCCATTATAAAAGTCAGTTCTTACTGTATAGTACTATTATCATTCTATGTGAGGGAAATCGAGCTAAATCCAGCTGATTGGAGGATTTACTTAGAACCTATAAAATGTCAGCTTATCTTCTGAGATTTTAACATGGCAAAAAAATCCTATTAATTCAAAACTTCTGAGTGTTTTTGAGTAAAAGGGTCTGTATGTGTTTGTTTACATTCAAAAAATTGTTACTGAGCATTTGTCTCCTTTGTACCAGGTACTTTTCTAGTCATTGAGGATTCAGCATGAAATAAAACAAAGTTCCCCACTCTGTTGAACTTACATTCTAGTGGGAAAACACAATGAACTTTCTCAAGAGATATCATCTATTTTATATATAGATATAAATTTTTTCCATAGATACGTATTATGCAGACATATCTATATATAATTTTACATAAAGGTGAAAAATTGATATAACTATATTAATTTAGATGTAGTTACAATAATGAGATGCAGAAATGGTTAGGTGCTATGGAGAAAAAATACAGCAGGGAAAGAAGTTCAGGACCAGAGTGGTGTAAGGATTCTGGAAAGGCCTCACTGATGCTTATCACTGTCTTTGATGACCTCGGTGAGTGTTATGTCCCACATTCTGTATCAGATGCTTCCTACTCCCTTACAGCCTTGGCTTTAATCTTATCTATTGTCATTCTCCAAAAATCAACATGAATTAAAGGTGGAGGAAGCATTATTCTAAATGTTGATTATAAAATACATGTGTATATATATGATTATGTTTTTTTCAAGATACCTGCTTCAATGAAATTTATATTCCAGGATGAAGTTGTCAATATGGAAAGACAAAAAGACTAGTAAAGGGGATTAAGCCTCCAAACAAACTTTTTAAGGGCTTGGAATTTGTCAGGCAGACATGGGTTCTTGTTTTTTAACCCTAACTTTTATGTGTTCCTTTGTTTTTGAGAGATTTTTTCCCTCACTTACTATGGGTTTTTGGGGATGATGAAATGGGAAAAGTATTTCAATTATTTTTAAAAAAGAAATACTCAGTTTTAGTTAAATAATACTAAATATTTAGATGCTGTTCAGGTTTCTCTTCCCTACTCCAACCTTCCTATTGCGGAATACCCTTAAAAATTCCATAATCTTTCTTTCTAAATACATTCTACCAGATGGTAATTGTAAAGTGTTACTCCTTTTTAACCTTTTAGTTAGTATTTTTTTTAAAAACAAATTAATACAAATGTAGAATATACAATCTTAATAAATCTGGTTTCCAACCATAATGTACCTTAGTATTTAGTAAATATTTAATATTAATTGTGAGTTATCATTGAGTCCTTAGATAGATTATGCGTTTATTTTTGTTATAAGTCAGACTACTATGGTGTTGCCTTGTTTTAAAAATTAAAGTTTATTGTAATTTTCAGATGCAAGATCATTTTCAGACTTTTATCCTTCTTCTTTACAGGAGTCCAGTTACTCGCTCTTTTAGTTCCCACTTTGATCTCTTACCTGCTGGATGAGAATTCTTTTGCCTCAGCAAGTACAGCTTCCAAAGATCTCCATGAGTTTGCACTCCAAAATTTAATGCATATTGGACCTCTGTATCCACATGCTTTCAAGACGGTAATGGGAGCGGCTCCTGAGTTGAAAGTACGTTTGGAAACTGCTGTTCGAGCAAGCCAAGCCAGCAGAGCTAAAGCAGCCACCAGGCAGCCCGCCCCTGCTGTCCATTCTGCACCAACAATTAAACTTAAAACAAGTTTTTTTTAATTTGCTACTCCATTCACTTTTATTTATATTTTCAACAAGCACCTGATTAGTGATAGCCAGTGTCATTCCAAGCTACAGGTCCTACCTACTTTATTTGTATATTGGTATTATATGCTTCCAAGTAGGCTAAGTGAAATAATGTTCATGCTGCTTTCTGATTTTGAAGGAGTGATTTTTTTATCATGTGGTGAATGTGCTCTCCTGTTTCTCCTAATAATGTTTCTCTTCTATTAATTTATTTTGTATACACTGAGCCATAGTCTTAAATTTAAATCTAAAAACAATTGTATCATGTAGTTGGGCAGCCTATTGATATTGTCAGAAAAAATATAGGTCAATATTCAGCATCAGTCAGGACAAAATGTAATTGAAAAACAAATAGAATTTACATTTGAAGTAACCAAAATAATGGAAAATGTCTGTTTCATGGTATACATAATATGAATAAAGTCACATTTTCTTAGCATTTCTCAAAATGTCTTTACCTTTCTGATAGATCATTTTACTTTCATATTAGATTACTAAACTATGGTTGTGTATATTTTAGTTGTTAACTGAATGAAAACTCATTTAGTGGTTCATTAAAATGTTTCAAATATGGAATAATGTTCTCCTTTTCTTTTTTTTACTGGCTAAAATTTGGCCTTGGTTATGTTTTATAGTTACATAGCCTTGAGTTCTGGCTATGATGGTTAGTTACATTCATCAAATATTTATTGAGTGCCTACTGTGTATAAAGCATTAAGCTAAGTGCTGTAGGGCAAACAAAAATGAATTAGTCATAATTATAGTTATGCTAGTCCCTCATGGAATGGAAATTTTACCACTTTAAATAGATGATTGATGAAATGACTTTTGCCACACTGTTTAGCAAATTTTAAACACCAGGTTTTACCAGTTTTCTATAAACTATTATCAAAAGCAAGTTACCTTTCTAAACATCCCAAATATATACTCATTTATTATCTGCTGCCTCCTATTTATTCTCTCTTCATACCCTCGCCAATTGACAGCTCATATACCCTTGCCTTTCTTTCTTAGTCTTTTAGACCTCAGCTAGGTGCTTTCTTTCATCTACTTTCTCACTGACTTTTATTTCTACAGGATCGTTTTTTCATTTCAGACTTGCTTTTCCAAAATTATTCTCCCTGTTTTGTGGAGGTTTTCTCTAGTTGATGGACATTTGGGTTGCTTCTGCCTTTTTTTTTTTTGGCTGTTATGAATAATGTTGTGAACAATGTGTACCAGTTTTAGGATACATATATGTTTGAATTTCTTTTGGGTCCACACCTAGGAGTGGAATTGCTTAATGGTAACTCTGTTTAGCTTTTTAAGGTACTGCCAGACTGTTTTCCAATTGCTTCTTGTTTCTTGCACACATAACCCCCCATTCACTCACTTATTTATAAAGTATGTTTATTTCTGCCTTGGCTATTTTCTGCTATTCTTGGTACCTCCGAGACATTTTCCATAATTTCTTATTTCATGGTAGATGCATCATTTCCCACTTTGAGGTAGACTGTATTATGCATTGGAAGTGATTTTCTTTTTCCTCCCTTTCTCCCCCAATACATCTTTATCCTTTCTCTAAACTCTTCTGAGCCACTTAACAACTTAACTTCTAGTTTTCCATGATTGTACCTGTAAAAGAATATCTGTTTGAAGAATTACATTTATTAATTTGTTTTCCTGCCCAACCCCTAAGATTTTTCTCAACCTGAGTAATCATATATATTTGATTATGAACATCCAGTATCAAGAAGCTAAAAGGACGAGCATCATGAAAGCCAGTGGATTCTTTCTAAAGCTTAATCTGAGCAGTTTTAATATTATGCGAAATAAAGTATCTTGTTTGCTTTCCAAGTTCTTGTTAATATTATACATTTGAACTCTCAGAGAGAGAGCTCTAAAGTCAGGTTTCCCAATTCTCAATAAGTTCTGCCATCAACTAGGGATAGAACTTCAGACAACTGAAACCTTTGGACGCTTCAGTTCCTCTATAAAATGAGAGGAAAATTTATTAGGTATTCTCTCTGTGATCTCTTGCACATCTAAAAACTACATGTGTCTATATATTTATGCTGCTTTTTAAAATCAAGACAGTGAATCTTTGGCTGATCTTTTAGTATTGGTTACATAATACTAGTCTGATAAGTAGTTTTTACATACTGCTATCACAGTGTGACACATTAAAATACATTAAATCCAAAAAGCAGATAAAATATCATAGATTATTACTGCCAAGAAGAGCTGCCATTTCTCCTGTGTGTGTGCAGGTATGCAAGACACTTTATATCCATTATTTCTTTTTATTCAAACAATGCTGGATGATGGATATAATTAGCCCAGTTTTCAAAACACATTTAACCATATGACTTACTATGCCTCACTTTTTTTTCATTCTTTATTGAAATTTTTAGGTTGTTGCCAGAAATGGCTATAGAGTACACCTATAAATAAATTTCTCTCATTTAATGCTTTCCATAGATGAATTATTTTTAAAACATGATTTAATCATTACAAACCCATTTCTAGTTCTAAATGCTTATGAAATTATGACTTAACAGGGTTCACAAATTTTTACTTAAACGAATAAGAATTTGATGTCCTAATCATAAATTAGAAAATTATCCTGAACCAAGTTTTTGGTGCTGTCACTAAACAAATATGTGAGAACCATGAATGCGCAACTGACTAGTACACCTTTTTTCCCCCCTTCAGGAGAATTTGTTCACAGCCTCGATCCCCTTTCCACAGTTCTGTTCTTTTTTGCCATTGGAACTCAGGGGTTTCCATCTCAGGCACTGCTTTTGTCCTACACATGTACTTCTGTTTGTCCTTCCCCACCTTGACTTACAAGGTGAGTCAAAAGAATTCAAGAAAATTGAAGTGAACTTGTTTGGCTTTTCCAACTTTTAACTTTTCGTATTCATGCTCTCTTTAAATGTTTTCCTTCTTTCCAAATTATCTCCGATTTTATAGGAAAATGCCTCTCTTGTTTTATTTGTGAAACAAAGCCTTTAATTTTATTTAAAGAGCATAAAAGAATGAAAAAAGGAAAGCAAATTTTATACATTTTATTTAACTATAAAATTTGCATTTAAAACTCACCACAATTCCCCACACAGATCCCATTACTGTTGATATTTTAGTCTATTTCCATCCCCATTTGTAATCATCCTGAAGATAGGGTGTTGTGTCCTGCTTTTGCCCGCTTACTTTATAAGCATTTCCCCAATAAATTACTCTAGTAATGCAGGGTAGATTTAGGAACCATCCTTTTTTGATGCCTACTAAATAGTGGACTTACCATTATTGATTTAGCCATTACCCTATGTTGGGGTACTTGGTTTCTAGTCTTTACATTTTATGCTGCATTGGGCTCTTTAAAAATGAAACTTGGTAGATTTTCTTAGGAGAAAATCCTTAAAGGAGTTACAAAAAATATAACAGGTTTGAATTTTGATACACATTGCTGAATCTTAGATGCTTTTTGAAATAACAGACATGAAAATGAAACTGGGTCATTGTTTTCCAAATTCCAAGAAAATACCTGCGGGTGCCATTAAATCTCCACAATTTTATATACCTAAACTTTTTTAAAAATGGTATTTTAGTTGACTGTAAACCATTATGAAACTAATAGAAAAAGTTACTGGAGCTTGGGCTATATTAGTAAAAAGACATTTGTTTAAACAAGGAGGGTGACAGTCCTGTATGTGCTGTGGGACCCCAGTGTGGGGCAGGGGCTTGGAGGATATGCTTTGGATGTCACATATCAAGAGCAATGACAAACTGGCCTGTATCCAAGCCAACTGATACTGAGAAGTTGAGGATGAAAAAGAGCAACATGGTCATTAATCTTCAGATTGAAGGACCAGATAGCTGACTGCACTAACAAGTCAATGTTTCAAATAAGTGGTTTTCAATTGAGCACACAAGGAGAATTTTCTAAGGAGCTTTTAAAAAATGATTGCCTTATGACAGTGCATCCCTTGACACTGGGCACACGCAGGGAGAACTTGAATTCCTGTTTGTCAAAGGTTTTGGGATTATAATCCTCAATGCTGTCTCTTATTCATTCATTGGACAATTATTTATAGAACACCTACTATATGCCAGGCGTTGGGAAGCCAACTGTGGTTAGTCAAGGAAAGAAGCTGCCATGATAGGTTTGCATTCTACCTGGGGAGAGATACAAAATAATCACTCGCTTTGGTACATAGTTGGAAGGAAAGGTATGAAGTATGGTATGGTAGAGAATAATAGGCAGGGATTCATCATAGGATTGTCCAGAGCCCTAGCCTGTCTTTATTTCTTCACAATTGCATATGTGACTACCTACTCATTGGTTGTCTCAGAGACTCTTCAAACTCAGTTTAAAATTGAACTCTTCACCTCCTCGTCTAAAACCTGCTTCTGAACTCATGATCTCCCAGTAAACAGCCCAACTATTTTATCATGTTTCATAAGCCTCAAATCGTGGAATCATCCCTAACACTTCCCACCTTCTCCCTCCTTGTACTTAGTTCATCACCAAGTTTCCTAAATATCTTGTCAGATCTCCCCATATGTCTTTTTTGCCTTTCTTACCATCCTAGTGCAAATCACCACATTTAATGACAGTGTAGCAAAGTGGTTGGTGTGGACTGTAGGGTCACTTTGCTTGGGTTGGAAACTGGTTCTGTCACGTACAAGCTGTGTAACGTTGGACAAGTCACTCATCCTCTCTGTTCCTCAGTTTCTGCATCTGTAAAATGAGACTAATTCATACCTGTTTTACGGTATAGGTGTGCATGAAATGAATTAATACTTGCAAATGACTTTAAAATAGTGTCTGACCCTTAGAAAGCAATTTAGAAATGTTGGCTAATGCCTTATTTTCCACACAAAAACTGAAATGATCTTTATAAATTCAAATATGATACCTTGCTGAAAACTCTTCAGTTGGTTATCTTAGCATAAAAATTTTAAGAGACAGAAAAGCTTGGCTTCTCTGCCTGCGTGCTGTTATTTATCACCTTTGTTGCTTTAACCTTTGGGCCAAAAGTAAAAAAAGAAAGAAAGAAAATTCTGCTCGGTTCTGCAGCCCTGAATGTAGGCTTCTTAATCATCAAAAGGAATTTTGCTTACAGTTTGAGATTTCTGTAAATAGCCCCTTCCCCAAAGCTTGCTTCCCTCAAGGAGGTAGAGAAATATGTTTGAAAACAATGATTGCCCTGTCAGAGTTATAGGAACACTGTGACCAGGTGTAGGTCGATGAGAGTCAACTAACCAGGGACACAGAGTTTCTCAGCTCTTTTGCACCCTCGCTGGCACCCAGAGGTCTGCAGCCTTCAGTCACCTCCTAAACTGCTTGCCTTCCTGCTCCCCTTCCCCTAGCATCAAGGCAGCTTGAAATCAACCCTGAGTTAAGATGGTGCTTTATGACATTAGTCTGCCATCTCCTTGGTCTGCTGGCTTTCAGAATAAAGTCTCTTTCCTTACCCCAACATCCTGTCTTTCAACTCACTGGCCTGTTGTGTGGCAAGTGGAATGAGTTTGGACCTGGTAACAAGACCAGTTCCTTAAAGTGACTTTCAAAGGCCTTGCCTAATCTGGCCCTTACCTATTTCACCTCATTTTATTTCATGTTGGTCCCATGGCCATATGGTAGTGTCCCTACCTGTCAAATGAAGATAACTTTAGTGCTTACCTCACAGGGACATTGTAAAGATCGAGTTAATGCATGTAGAGTACAATATTTTTATTGAGTAATGTTCAGTAAGTACTAGCTATAAAGATAATTCTTACTACTTTCCTCTTGCTCATGGGTGTCAGCTATATTGGGCTTCTTTCAACAAATCAAATGCACTGTGTACTTTTCTTCCTCAGGTGTACGAATTTTTGCTTAAAAAACATGGAATAATCTTCTAGCTAATTTGTTCTCTTCCTTCACATTTTCTTCTGGCTGAATTCTCATAAAAATGTTGCAGCATTAATATGGTTATTGCCATATACTAAAATCTGTATTATTCAAATTGCCTTTTTCTCCTATAATGAAAATGTATGTATTGGTTCTCTTAAACTCGAATACAATCAGCTCATTGGCTGTAAT
Source organism: Smutsia gigantea (assembly GCA_032199065.1). Taxonomy (NCBI): domain Eukaryota; kingdom Metazoa; phylum Chordata; class Mammalia; order Pholidota; family Manidae; genus Smutsia; species Smutsia gigantea. Next base: position 39,959 of record JAVSCE010009254.1, read on the forward strand.
GTTACACACTATGAGTTCACATGAAAGTATGTATGAGCTGGTTCCAACCACTCCTACTTTTTGTTACTTCATGTCCTGCAGCTGGAGGGAAATCTGGGAAACGAGATAACAGAGATAATGGTAGAATTTTCCATTACAGAGAACAACTGCAAGTGCTAAAATTAACACACACTGAGCAACAGTAGCATATTGAGGACCGGCAGAGTAGAGGGAGAAAGATGTAGTACATGTAAAATAGGTTAAATCTTGTTTGAAAAAGTTAAGAAAACATGGTCTCCAAAAATTAAAACAAAAATGTACTGGACCTCTTTAACCTCATTCATTTCTCTTGTTTTTCTGGCACAATGCCCAGATTTTTTTCCCCTGTCATGTTTATAAAAAAGTAGTGTACCACATTTCAATTCTTTTGAGAACTGACTTTATATTTAAGGACTATCAGATGGGAGTTTGCGAGGGGAGGTGCTGTTCTGGGCAACTCAAGCCTAAACGAAGGTTGGCTGTCTTCCACTTAGCAAAGGATCCGCCTAGAAACCAGTAGTCTCTTGCATAGTTGGCAAGAATAGCCAGTTTATAAAAATGTTCTCCCCTTCCCCACCCCGCGCAATGGCCATTTTTGCTAAATGAAGATTACATTCATTGTTTGAAATTTAGTTCCTACCTTAGGAATGGGGGCACCATCATTATTAAAGAAAAAGGAGGAGGTGGGGGAGGAGAAGAAAGGGGCAGGGGAAGAAGGAGAAAGAGGAGAGGAAGGAGGAGGAGACAACCTGTTGAGCTTTCTTTTATTCATTGGAAATTTAAAAGAGCAAAGGATAAAGAAGGGATGGAGTTGATGGGGAGAAAGGAAGAGAATGTGTTCAAAAATCAGTTTATCTTTGCTTAGAGAAATGGAAGTTGATCATCAATATTCTTAAGAGAAGTCTTGCTGCAACTTCAGCTCTATTATTTTAATCTGCTGTTAGGTTTTTTCATTGTTGTAATAATAATGCTGTAATAAACATGGGGGGTCATGTATTTTTTCAAATTAAGAGTGGTTTTGTTTTCTTTGGGTAAAATCCGAAAAGTGAAATAACTGGGTCATATGGCATTTCTATGGTTTGTTTTTTGAGGAACCTCTATACTGCTTATCGTAGAGGCCGCACTGATTTACAATCCTACCAGTAGTGCATGAGGGTTCCCTTTCCTCCCCATCCTCACCAACACTTATTTCTTGTCTAGTTGATACTTGCCATTTTGAGTGGTATGGAGTAGTATCTCATTGTGGTTTGATTTGCATTTCCCTGATGATCAGTGATGTTGAGCATCCTTTCATGTGTCTATTGGCCATCTGTATTTCTTCTCTGGAAACATATCTGTTCAGGTCCTCTGCCCATTTTTTAATTGGGTTGTTTTTTTGATGTTAACTTTCATGAGTTCTTAATGTATTTTGGATATTAGCCCCTTATTGGATATATCATTTGGGAATATATTCTTCCATTCATGGGTTGCCTTTTTGTTTTGTTAATGGTTTACTTTGCTGTGCAGAAGCTTTTTAGTTTGATGGGAGTCCCACTAGTTTGACTCATTTCCCTTGCCTGAGGAGACACATCCAGAAAAGAAATTAATGCTCATATTCAATTTACTGCCCATGTTCTTGTAGGAATTTTATAGGTTCTAGGACTTATGGGTTCTTAAACGGCTACCATTAAATTTAATTATATTTTATAGTGTGTTATGAATTTATTGAAAGGAACTGTTGGACATGTCTTCTATTAGGGAACAAATACCTTCTAACCTTCAAAACGTAAGATTACCTAAATCCTTCAGGTGAAAAAATATGCCATTGTTGCCTAATTGTCCTCTTGGTACTCTGGTAGCTCTGATTGAAGAAGGAGGCAATGTGTTAATGGAAAGATCAATGAGGTAACAGTCCAGAATTCTGGTTTCTAGTTTGGGCTGTTCACTCACTCAAAGCCTCATTGTGGACAAGTCTCAACTTCTTTGGATTTCAGTTTCTTGAGCTGTAAAATGAGAGGACTGGGCAGTATCTCAAAGGACACTTAGAGCCAAAATAATTTATGACACAGGAAATTTGGCCAGGCCTGGATCAAATTTTTATTATAAAGAATGAATTCATAAAGCAGAAATATTCAGTAAGTGGGAGAAGAGAGCTTGTCATATTTATTTGCTACCAGAACAGATACAGTGTGTTTCCTGTCCTTTTCACAAGTAGCCATGGGAAGAGAGGGGGGAGAGGATAGGGACAGGATGTCCTTCCCTGACATGTCACTCACCAGTCTGTATCTTTAAATTTTTCATGGCCGTCAGGTCTGATATCCGGTAAGTCCATTGCACAAAAGAATTAAAATAAGTTGTTACTGGGACCAAATTACGTGTTTGACTTCATTCCCATTTAATTTTTTCAGGCATTTTCACTTCATTATCGCTGTAGTGTGAATTTAACTATACTTCAGGGAAGGGTAACATTGATAGAGAAAAACTTTAAAATACTCTGGTGTGCCTTTGGTAGGATCATACAGTTGTGAGTTTGCAGGTCAACCATGGAAGAAGCTGGGAATCGGACCAAAAAAAAGGGAAAAGAGCCTGGACACCTAAGACAGTTACAGGGAACAGAAAGGGGCTTTTTTCAGGTAGCGCAGCTTAAAGGCACCGTGAGAATTACATACTTGCCAGTCTCCTTTGAGGACTGTGTCATTTATCTTTCTATTCCCAGAGACAAAAATAACTGACAATCAAATATTTGTTGAATTGAAATTCAGAGTAAAAACTGAGCGGCAAGAAGAGAGGAAAAAGAAGACCTAAGTAACAGAACCGTGGATATCTGAAACTTTTACAGGATTTACTGCAAGATTAACTACCAAGGGAAAGGGACTTAAGGGGAGCAGAGTTTCAGATGAGGTGTCAACAGACTGGCATTTGGAAGAAGCTGAAAGCTGCTAGTCTAGGAGAAAAAGTGATCAAAGTTCCTTACAAGTTAAGACTTATCAGGCAACAGGTTTGAACCGCCAAGTGAACCAGAAAGGGAGGAGCGACAGCAATACGCAGATTGGGGGAGAACCGGGAGCTTCTAGGTTCAGAGAAACACCTAAGTGGGAACCAAAGGGAGAGAGGTCTGCGTTCAGCGGTCTGGAGAACCCCCATCCAGGGGCCGGAACAGCGAGTCCGCTTTGACTTTGTTTCTTAACAGGACTACCCGGAGACCCCAAAATTTGTGCAGCCTCGGCGGTTATCTTGTCTGATAACTTCCGTATGGGCGCGCGCGCGCGCGCAACAAGGAGCACGGCGCGAGGACTTCCGCGTACGAGGGTGACCGAAGCGCTGCCAGCCGGGCCCGGCCCCCACGCTGAGGAAACCAACGCTCCCGCCGCCGCCGCCGCCGCCGCCGCCGCCGCCGCCGTGGGCAGGGGCGGGGCTGCGGCTGCGGCCGCGCCCGAGCCCAGCGCGGCCCCACAGGCCGCCGCGACCGACTGCGCCCGCGCCCCGCGACTACATTTCCCGGCAAGCCCCGGGCCGCCTGCGCGCCGTAGTTGACCCATTTCCCGGCCCGTCCCGGGCTCCGCCGGCCCCCGCGCCCAGGCGGCTGCTCCCTGCTGACTGGGGTGTGGGCGGGGAGCGGCGGAGGGAGGAGGCGGCGCTGCTGGCCGCCGCGGTCGCCTCCGCTGCTGGGCGCCTGGGCAGCTCCCCGGTTTCTGCGGCCGCCATGGACGAGCAGGCGGGTCCCGGCGTCTTCTTCAGTAACAACCATCCGGGCGCCGGCGGTGCCAAGGGTCTCGGGCCTCTGGCGGAGGCTGCAACGGCCAGCGACGGGGCGGCTGCGGCGGGGGCGGCCCGAGCTCAGTACAGCCTTCCGGGGATCCTGCACTTCCTGCAGCATGAGTGGGCCCGCTTCGAGGTGGAGAGAGCCCAGTGGGAGGTGGAGCGGGCGGAGCTGCAGGTAAAGACCCTCCCGGCCTTCTTCATCCCGCCTCTTCGCTCCTTCCGCCCCGCCCCGGACCCTTCCCCCTCTCCGCTTCAGCCCTGTCTCGTCCCCTCCCTCTTCGCTCCGGCCCGTCCTTCTCAGCACCTCGTTCCCGTCCTCCCTTCACCTTTGCCTTCCGTTGACCCCACTTTCTTGGCCCGGGTTCCCATCCCCGCTCCTGATGCGTTGTTTACCCTCCCCGCTCCCTTTGGTCTGCTTCTTCCCTCTCAACTCTAAGTCTCATTGCAGCTCTCTTGCCATCTCACATTTTAGATGATCCCTTTCAGTTTACTAATTGGGCTGACAGTGGTTTGAGAGACGGCAAGCAAATCATCCTCTGTCCTAGGGATTCGCACCCTAGGTCTAGAGACGTTCCTTGTCAAAGGTATGGGCCGTTGGCTCCTCTCCTTTCCCTAAAGGTAGGTGATCAAAGCAGACCGCAGAAGTCCAGGCCTTGACTTTGGGCAAGCAGGTAATGTTGGGTGAAAGTGTTACTAGGAATATCTGCTCCCTTTTTATGGATGTAAATGTTTCTTCTCTTCCCTCTCTCTCACCCCCTCCCGCGTTTCATTTAGGTATTTCAGATTCACGGATTTTGAATGGAGGACATAGAAGATCACAGTCAGATGATGGTTCAGAGATGGGTTTCCGGTTTACAGAATCTAAAACTTAAGGGTTAATTTGATGTTCAGTGTTTTGTGAGGTTAACTTGTCCTTTGAAGGGAACTAAAAGGAGCTTTAAAGTTGGCTGCATTTCCTTGCATAATCTGCAAGATAAAGTATATCCAGGGAGGAGCTGTTGTGAGGCTTTAGAAGCTGGACAGTGAGGATGATACTTTACAGGCCATTCTGAATTGGTAAGTAGGTTTCAGTGGTCTTAAAACTTCAAGGCATATACCAATTTCACAGGGAACTTAGAGAACTATGTGGCTGTTTCTGTTTTACAGACTAATCGTCTATAGGCTATGAAATCTGAGTACAGGTTAGGTTGGTGAAACACTTAAGAGTTAAGATGCTACCAGTGTTTTTTTTTTTGGTAGCATGTATTTTCTATGGCACTTGAAAAAAAGAAAGGGAGAAATCTATTAAATAGAATGATGTGCTGGAACAGGCTGCTTTGGTGTAGTGGAAGTGGCTGCGGAAATAGCTAGCAGACAGGGTTTTTGTAGTGGACAGGGTTTGCTGTATTTGCTGCTAGCTCTGTGGCCTTCAGGAAATCCTTTAACCTCTCTGAACTTCAGTTTCATCATGTATTTATTCATCACATTATCAAGTGCAGGTGTATGTCTCTAGGCCCTGGAATTAACAAAACTAACAAAGCTTCTGCCCTCTTAGGGCTTATGTTAGTTGGGAGGCAAACAGCTAATCTGAGCCATAAGGGCAACTGCTATGGGAAAAATAAATCAGGGTACAAGAATAGAGTGTGATAGGCACAGCTATTTAAGATGGGGTGGCCAGGAAAGGCCTCCGGGAGGAGTTGAATGAAGTGAGGAAGTGACCCATACTTTGTAAGATTCCTTCTGATTTTTTCTTTATACATGATGTTCTTTGGGAACTTTTTCATCTCTACTGTTATGTTGCTTTAGGGTCTAGTCTGTTGATATTTGTAATTTTTCTCATAATGAATCTATGTGTGTATAATAATCAGCAGACTTGAATGCTTTCAGATATATTAGTAATTCACCATTATTAGCAATGCATTCTGTAAATGAGCTTGTGGATTTCAGATTTAGGAAGTGTTAAAGGCAGGCTTTAACTTGAATGTTGTACAGTGCAGAGAATGGTATTTGTATGTGGCTGCTTAAATTTTAATTTTTTTCCCAGTTGAGGGAATTTAAGATAAGTCTCGCTAATTTGGTTAAAAATAAGAAAAGTCACACCTTCCCACCTGTGGAAGTTTGGGAATTTCCAACCGATCTAACCTCCTGTCGTGATGTGCCCTGACCCGTGTCCTCATCTGCTCCCCCTATGCCTGCAATATTTAAACATTTCAACTTACTTGTAATTATAATCACTTCAGTTTTATGTATGTATGTGCGTGCGCACACACACAATTTCCTGGGTTATTGCAAATGTTAAACTTAAGGATAGGTTTCCTCACTGGTGCTCATCATATTAAGGGCACCACATTTTTACAGTATTTTCTGGTTGGTGCTCAAATTAAACATCCACAGAGAAACTTAAAGAATGTGTCATATTTTTCAAACAGAACAAATACTTATTTTGGGGGTAGAGAGTTTTTAGAAATCTATGGTCTTGACCCTCTTATTAGCATAATTGAAAATGTATGTTTTAAATAATTTCTTTAAAATCAATCCCATCACCATTGGAATTTTCTAGATAAACAGTAGGAAGTAAGAGTTGAAAAATGATGATGAAATTTGGTTCATTTGGTGTCCTATTCATTTTTGAAATCTCTCCTCAAGTCATTAACACCAAAGTCAACAAAAATACCTTTAAGGTTAAGTCTAATTTGTCCCATCGGGAGGAACCTGTCAGTCCTGCCCTTTGAAGTTGCCAGGCTGAGTTGTGAAAGGCAATTGGAGCCTTCATCTGCCTGGCCTGCCTTCACCACTTCCTCCCTCCTTAGGATCTGGGAGTAAAGAATTGGCCACATTGTGCCAAAAACTTATTTGCCACTTTTCTCCCTTGGGTATCTTAGTTAATATAAGACTCCTTTTACTTTTTGGTAGTCTCCCTCCCTCGCCACCAGTACCTCTCAGATGAGAATATGTAATCCATGGGAAAAGAATGGTCAAAATTATTACTGAGCTTTTATGTCTATAAAAGGAATTGGAGATGGAATATTGATCATAACATCTGAGAGAATATTCTGTATGTGAGACGTTTGGGCTAGGTGACCTCCTTGAAACATGCAGTCTAGTTGGAGTGACAGAACAGACAACGTAGAAGAATCAGTGTTTCTCATTTGGGGGGTTTAAATTTTCTTAGACTAGAGAAGAGCTAGCTGTGAAGGGGGAGAATAGCAGGTAGAAAGAACTTTATAAGAACCCTACTAATGAGAACCTAAGGCTCAGTATTTGAAAATTACTGACTTTAAGGAAAGCAAGCATGTAAATTAATAAAAACTACTGTTCCTAGATTTTGATGTAGTGTGTGTGTGTGAGGTAGGGGAGGCATTGCTCTTTACCTGGAAATGCTAAAGTTGTGTGAAAAAGGTGCTCTCATTGAAGTCGCTTAGGGCATGTGGTGTGGAGGCTGTACATTGCAGTGTTTATGAATCTGGGTTTTGGCATTATTGGTTTATATTTTCATTAAACAAATGTTTTGCAGTGACCTGCTACATGCTAGGTCCTGGTCTAGGCACTGGAGAAGCAACAATGATTAAAACAGATCCTCTCTCATGAAGCTTTACTTGTGGAAGAAGGCAGGCAGTAATAAATATTTACATACATAAAATGTTGGATGGTATTAAGTGCCATTATAAAGTGGTAAGTGGGAGATGGAGTGCCTGAGAGGGTGGGACCAGAAAGAAAGCCTTAATTGATAAGGTGCCATGTGAGCAAAGACCTGAAAAGGTGAAATCAATCAAGGATATCAAATCAGTTCTAGGCAAAGGGAACAGTAGGGAGAAGGGAGCGTGCTTGGAATGTTTGAGGAATAATGAGGCAAGTGTGGCTGGATTAGAGAAGGAGAATGGAAGAAATGATGACAGAGGTTACTGGGTCTTGTCCATTGTAAGGACTTGATTTTACCCCAGCAAGGTGAGCAACTGTTGAAATGTTTTGAACAAAGGAGTGACACCATCATCTTTAAAGGAAATCCTTGCAAGGGTTCAGAATAGACTTAGAGGGAAGACAAGGGTAGAAGAATCAGGGTGTCTCATTAGGACACTATATTTTAATAATCCAGACTGGAGATGAACTAAGGTTATAGAGATATGTGGATATATATTTTGATAACATATCCAAAATATAGAAGATACTGAGTACATTTTTGAAGGTAGAACCAGCAAAATGCACTGAAGGTTAGGATGTAAGTTTGAAAAAAGGGGAGTTAAGTATGACTCAAAATTATTTTGACTGAGCAGCTTCATAGGACTCTTGAGAAGATTTACTGAGCATTTAAATGGACACAGTAAGCATTTAAAATGCCAGTTTATTTTTTGTTATACAATTACAGTGAAAGGCAACATGGCGTAGGTCTGGATTTAAATCTTTGCTGTAAGACTTTCTAGTTTATTTTATGCCAAGAATACATGTTTGCATAATTCAGACCTCTCAGAAAAGTACTTTCCTCATGTACAAGGTGAGGGTAATAAAATAATAAACTTGATGAGAACTGAATGAGATGTTTTAAAGTACCTAGCAGAGGCCTAATATGTAACACAAAGTAAGCACTGAATAAATACATGGTAGCAAGTACGTGATAGATTTGTACTCTCCTTTGTCTCCTTCTTTCCAGAAAAAAGCACAGTCTTCAGTCATGAACTCTTCTAAGGCTAGAGCAGGTCAGTGCCATCCTGGGATCATGGAGTTTAATATCCTGGGTCTGATGGTGGCACTAAGGGACATTTAGTAGGAGTGAATTGGTGCCTTCAGTGTCAGCCTCAAATCATTGATCATATACTCAAATGTATTTGTTTTCCTTAACAACCTACTATCTGTCTTGTGATTTGCTTAAACTTTTCTGAATGTCTTTATCTTAGCCTTGCGTGGCTTCTTGGATAACAAATTGTATATATTTACTAACCACTCTATAAAACTAGTTCTGGTTTTATTTGGCTCTGTAAACTTGGAATCCTTTGTATCCTTTAAACTTGGAATGATTCTGTAAACAGGTTCATTTTCATCCTACCCTTATCCTGGATAACTTTATAATCTTTTATTATATTTTGGGAAGATTTATAGAGGTTTACTCTTTTAAAACATATCCTACTATTTGTACCTTCGCTTCAGTGCTTCTTAGCTTTAGCTGCAGTTGTAGAATAATCTGGGGAACTTTAAAAATACTCATTTTCTGGTCTCTACTCAGACCAATTAAATCAGAATCTTAGGAGTTAGGGCCCCTAACTGCGCATTAGTTATTTATTTTGGGCTTCTTAATATGCAGCAAGGATTGAGAACCACTGCTGTAGCTGTTCTTTTCTGATTTTACATGTATAGTATGGTGATTTCAACACCTGTGTTAGTATTCCAGGTATGGATGGCTCTTTAAAGAATTTGGGATCTAATTCCTGCTGTCTTTCTATTATTCTTTCTGATAATCGCTAGCATTTTATTTTTAATCAGCAGAATATTATAATTGGAATTTTCTCCCTCTTGACTGAGAGATCTAGAGAGAGGTTAATCTTTGAGCTGGAATGAACTTTGGAAATAATCACCTACAACCTTTTGCAGGTAAAGTGAGGTCCACAGAGAGGTTAAATGACCCAAAATGAAATAGGTTTTGTACAAACTCTATCACTTAAGTCTCTGGATACCTTTACAGTATCCAAGCAGAGCTTTCAAATACATTATCTTGCTTGATCATTACAACCTTCTGAGGTAGTCAGGGTCACACTAATGCTTAATCATTTTTCTTGTTATTTAAAACAACAGACAGAGATTTTACTATGTTCTGCTGCTTTCTAGCTTATTTTATTGGCTACATTTAAGATCTTCTCTTGGCTTTGGTGTTCTGTAGTTTCATTATGATGTGTCAGGGTATAACTTTCTTTTTATTTGAGTCTTTGTTAGGTTTCTTGAATCTGTGGATTAACATCTCATTAGTTCTGCAAAATTCTCAGTCATTATCTATAGATTTCTCCTCTATCTCATTCTCTCTTCTTTTGGTTCTCTGATTACGTGTTTCTTATGCCATCTTTATCTGCTATTTTATATCTTTTCATGTCTGCCTGCTTTATTTATCTTCCTGTCTATCAATTTTCTGTTCAGTTGAATCTAATCCTTGAAAACCATCCAGTGAGTTTTTAACTTCAGTTACTGAAGTTCAGTTTGGTTCCTTTTTAAACATGCTGGATTTTTTCTTAATAGTTTCCTGTTCCCTGTAGAATTTTCAGGGTCCTCTTTTATTCTTTAAATCTAGTAAGTATAGTTATTTTATAGTTGGTGTCTCTATTTCCTGTGTGTGAGATCTTGGAGGTCCCTTTCTGTGGCCTCTTGTTTTTGCTGGTTCTTGCTCATGATGACTTGTTTTTTTGTGTGTGTTCATACTTATCTTTGTGTGCTGCTCACTGTCCTTGAGAAAGTGTAAGACTAATCTGAGACCTCAAATAAAGGTATCTTCTTCATAAAGTTTTTGTATATGCTTCTGATAGGGTTTTGGAGGCATTACCAATCCAGAACCAATTTAAAACAATTCATTGGTTGAGGTTTGGACTACCCAACTGATGCACATTTTGGTTGTGAATACTACATTTGAGAGCCAGTATACTTCTGTTTCGCCTTTACCTTGGAGGTATAAGCCCTTTTAGGGTTTTAGCTAAATGTGGGGCATACTACTTTCCACTGTGGATGACCCTGGTCTTTGATTTTTGCCCTTTGGGTTCTGCAGGGCTATCCAAACTAAAGTTCAGATTTGTCCTGATTGGCTAGTATCCAAAGCGCAAAAGTGGCCTATGTTCCCATACCTCACTGGGTTCCCACTTTCCCTTTAATTTTTGCCAAATAATTTCTTCCTTCTTACAAGCTTTGCTTTCTGAGATAAGGGTAAAAATATCTTATCCAGAAATTTTATCTGTTTTCGGTAGGAGAGTTATTTCAGGGCACTATTATTGGAGATTGAATTACCTTAAACTTTCAAAAAGTGACAAATAAGAATGGTCCCAGTAATTATCTGGGGAGAAACATCATTGATAACATCTCTTTATCATGAGATGTGTTTATTTAGCTCTTAATTTTACTATCAAAATCTACTTTTCTTATTCCATTGGTAGGGGGAGACTACACCCTTTCTTCAAAATCTTGGTAAATTAAGCAGAATTTAAAACAAACTCTTTTACTAGTCGTCTTTGAAAGTTCAAATAATACAGACTGATTTCCCTTTGTCAGCCTACTATCTACTTGATGTCAGCTAAACATTTTGGTTTATGAATGTTATTAATTGTATCCAGGTTTCAATTTTGGGCCATTAGAAATAAACTTGCCCTTGGGATTTTGGGGGTTTCTTGCTTTGTTGATCAATTTGACAGAAGAATCTATTGCCCTTTGTAGTTTGGCCATGAAAATTGTGGACCTTACCCCCATCACTTCCCATTTATAATTTTCTGGGTCTCATTTTTATTTATAAATTGTGGATGATTATATACTCACCCAGCAGAGTAGTTCTAAGGTTTTAAAAAGTTAAAGTGTGCAAAGTATGTGACTGATAAATAGATGTCCACTGAGTGGTTTGCTCTTGTTGGTTGGGGAGAGAAACATTTGAATAGAATGCATTTGATTTTATTACTTAATTAAATCAAATTTTAGAAGCCAAGAACTAATCTAAGTGATTCATTTGGCATAGTAGCTACTTCAGTTCTCTTTGCCCTATTAGTGGTGGTTTAAGGAAAGTAAACTGACAGTATTGAAAATAGGGGACAGCAGAGATGGCAGTAGTAGGTAGTAATGGCTTGTAAGTATTGAGGACTGGACTAATAATGGGGGAAATTGGAGTTTGGGAGAGAAATCTGAGGCGAGAGAGAGAGGTTGGGGGAGGAGGTAGAAGAAAGGAAGAGACTTGAGAGGGGAGAAGAGAGGTACCTGTCCTTAATCCTAAAGTAGTCTTCATTTTAGCACTTGTAATTGTAAACTTTTCTAGCTGACAGGGACACACACACACACGCTTCCCCCTGCCGACACCCACTATCTCTACTCTTTGTCTTCTATCCTCTTCATTAGACTATAAATATTTTACTTCTTGAGGGACTTAGAATTTAAGTAGTCTCATCCTTTGTTTTATCAGTAAAGGCTAGAGAAATGAAATGATTTGTCTTAGACCATTCTGTGAGTTGGTGTGGATTTAGTTTAGAACCCAGAAGTCCTAGTACCTGGGCATTGTTTTCTAAACCACATCATCTCCTTTTACTGGTCCTGCACCCTAAGTAGCTGCTTCTGATCTGAAGTAGCCAAATTTATTATAATATTTTTATGATAATGTGTGTTTTGAGTAGCTGTCATAATTTAAAGTAAATTCTTATCATTTCAGATTTTTCAAGTAGAATGACTTAGTGAAACAATTACATTGTAAGGGGCTGTGTTCCTCAGAGGTGTTTAACAATATATCATTCTAGTTTCTTTGAATAGTTTTATTTTTGTATAAGGAATACTAAGATAAAAATGCGTCTTTTTAAAAAATATGCATATTTGGATATTTTCAGCTCGCTGTGAAGGTAACATTATTAGTTCTGCATGTTTTTAAATATAGTTTGTGTTTATTGATCATACATCAAATTTTGTATAGTGCTCTGGTTATTAGGTTATTTTTAGCCTATTTTATATATGCTATGTTTGAACAGAATAATATGTCAACCATGTATTTGCTCTTCTGCAGTAAGGTATTTGAAGAAATACAATCGCTTTCTTTGGCAGACAGTACTGTTTAACCTTTATTATACAAGTACGTTATCTGAACAAGATGATAGAATACTATAAAATACTGATATGTAAGAAGGAAAATTTATTGTAGTGTTGGCTAGAAGCAGTATGGTGCAAGGAAAAATGAGTAGGTTTTTTTTTCTTTTAGAGATAATACAGGGAGATTCTTTCTGTATAGAAGAGAAAAGGTATAGAAGCCCTGAATTAAGGTGAACTTTGGAAAATTTGGGTGGAATAGGTATTTTGGGTGTGGCAGATAACTACACAATAGAGAGCCGAGGAAAGGGCCAGGGGTGTGTTACACACAGAGTTCATTAACACTCATTTACATGTGACAGAAATTGGATCCAATACCAGCATATCTAGTTAGGATGTCAGATTCCACAAGGGTGATACCAATTTCACCTGATGGAAAATTACAGCTTAGTCTGGGACTTGCTCTCAATTTTTTTATTTATACTTCCTAAATGAGAAGGTTAAGCAGTGAGCAAAGGAGCCTGAATTATAGACACAACCAAAACCTGCTCCTAGGAATGTGGATTCATATAAAGCTAAAACAGAACAAGGAGGAGCCTGGGGATCTGGGTCAGCAAACTTACTGAACTTGAAAGTGTAGTTAGGGAAGATGGTACCGTGGTCTCAGTGCTTTATTTCCTCTCTTCCTTCCTTCTTTACTCTCCAATGATTATAGTTTCATTTTTTGAGCACTAACCATGTGCCAGATACAGTGCAAAGCACTTTACATGTATAATCTATTTTAGTCTTTGCAGAACTATATGTAGTAGGTATTAACAATCATTCCTTAATTTATAGATGAGGCGAGAGGCTAAATAATTTGCCATAAGAAAAATTTGAGTGGTGGGCCCGGGCATGATAAATAGAAGGAAATATTTTGACATTTTTCTTGTTCTCTCTTGGTTGGGATTTGCAGGGCTGGGGTATTTTCCCTCTCTTGTCTGCCTGGTGAATTTCTAATCATCTTCTAAGATTTAGTTTAGTTTCTTCGGAAAACCTCTCTGGCTTCCAGGCACAGTGAAGCTTCATGCTTCCCTAACAGTTTGTACATATGAGACGGAAGCATTGTTATCCAGCACTGTCCAGGCCAGACTGGTGGTTGGACAGTTAATCTGAAAAGATGGCTAAAGTGATACCTATAATTAAAAAATATATGAACACATGGTCAGTTGCCAGTGTACGACCAAGCCCACCACTCTTCACTTTTTTTTTAGAGTGCAGTTTGGAGTTCAGTGTTAACTTTCTTGAATAAGCTGCAATTATAATGCATTGCATATGATTTCTGATTTGGGTTTTCCCTGTGTAAAGTGCATATTCCTAAGTTTTTATGTCTTTTCCCCAGTCTTTTATGGTGGTTACACCCATGACTAATTTGACAGCAATATTTTTAGTAGGTCTCCTTTATTATTTTGTCTTTCCAGTGCATTCAACCTTAGTCTTTCTTTTCATACCCATATTTTAGAGGTTTATGTGATATTTAATTGAATTATCTAATCCAAGTAACAAGTGCAACTGGCAAACAGGTTTGGGAGAAAAGTTGGTTTACTTTTGGTGAGCTTACATAACTCTCCTGTGGTAACTGCAGCATGAGTGAACCATGCATAAGAGTATGAAGAATAGCATACTCTCGTTGTGAATAGTTAATATGCCCTGGGCTCTTTGGGCAGTTTTACAAAGGCTCTAGAGGATACTGCTAATCCCTAGGGTTGATTAAGAGAGAATTAATGGTGAAAACTTCTGTATCTCAATTACACCTCTTATACCTTTGTTTCCTCACTAGATTCTGAGTCACTTAAGGGCGTTTTTATTTCCTTAAGGTCCAGGAGTGACTGACAAATAGTAGCTGCTTAATAAATGGTTCTAAAATGAGTGAGTCATACATTGTTCCTGGATGTATGTCAAATATATGTGTCTGAATATGTATATCCTGTCAGCTAAATCATGCCTGTAAGGGCAAGTCCTGTATCTCAGACATCTTTCATACTTAGGTTTGTTGTGATTGCAGTAAGTGTGTAATACATGTTGGTACACAGGGGAGCAGTGTATCTGTCCCTCTTGCTGCTAGCCAGTTCTCCTTATGACTTCCACTGGAAAGAGCCTTTTAGAGCAAGGTAGTATCTGCATTCTGTTGTGTAGAGCATTGCCCAGACCTTGCCAAGTCATTCTCACAGCTCATTTTAGAGATGCTTTTGGCTCCTTGATTACAACTTGATGTTAGCTGTGGTAACTGGTGCTTGGGTTTTGGTAGTTGTGAAGGTAGGTTTGTTTGTTTCTCCCTTTCTCAGTTAAGCACTAACTTCCAGGAAACGCCTTTGGCAGCATGTCCTGAAAAGTCTCTACAATCCGCAGGGTCATGTAACTTTTTTTTTCCTAAAACCCATACCTTCAAATTTTATACACTTTTCTTATTCCTTCTAAGTAAAGAATTGGATATTTTTTGTGTGTGAAAATAAATCTTATTTTAAATAAAATATCCTGTCATCATTACTTTGCATTCTACTTTTCCAATAATGTTTATACCTCCACTACCAGTATACTGTGATTTTAAACTTTTTAAAACTCTGCTTCTTTAAATGATAAAATAGAAATGACTTAGTTATCCAGAATTTAGAATGAAAATTGCTGATTTTCTTATCACTAAGCCTGCGTCTTTTCATCAAAAATTAGGTTTAGCTTTCCAGATCCTTATAGCTAGCTAAGAAGGTAAGGATAGGCACAAAAAGGCTAAAATGTGGAATAGCAAAGTTGCCAAAACCCCATAGAAAATATGTTGTGGATTAAAAAAAAAATTGTGCTTATGCTCACAAGGCTTTTGGTTGGGATATTAGGCACTTACTGAGTTTCTGGCATTCTCTTAGGCACTGGAGATTGAGTGAACAAGCAGACACGGTTCCAGCTCACAAGGAGCTTACAATCAAACAATGATTCTTAACTTTAGGTAGACCTGAGTCCATTGTGTCAATATAATATCCACTTTGACGGTGCTATTTTAGTTTTCTCTATTTAAAAACCAACCAGACTGCTAGTAACAAAAAGAAACCCCTTTCTCAGCTTGCTTATCCATTAGTACTATCATCCAACCCTTTGTTCTCTTTCATTTCACTATAAACTTCTCTGTACAGACCACAGTACCTTCAGTTTTTTACTAGTCTCATCTTTCTCTGTTTCTTTGTTCTCTTTCTTTTTCCGGTTACTCATCTCTCAGTCTGTTGTGATCTTGCTTCCAACCCTCCGTTCAGGTACTTGTTCACCGGATTATAGTGTTTGTTTTCTTTGGTAGTTACTCTGCTTTAAGTCCTCGCACTCCAGTCGGTTCCTTTTGTTTAGATGCCTTATAAAATTACATCTCTAGCTAGTCCTTGTACTTTCCCCCAGTTAGAGATCTACATGTCTAATTTCTTGCTAATGTCTTCACCTGGGTGACCTGCTGTTACTTGAAACTCACCCTTTCTAAAATCCTTCTCCCAAATCAAATGGCCCTTCCTCCCCATACCTAGCTCCTAGTTTCCCATTTCTAGAAACCTGGATTCACCTTCTGCTCAAAGTTTCACTCTCTTATCTTCACTCTGCCTGCTATGCATCTGGTTTTATAAGCTATGTGATATTTTAAATCCATTTTTAATTATTTAGTTCCTAATACTATTGTTACAATGGTTCAGACCCTCATCACCTCATATCTAGATGGCTTCAGTAGGGGCCTTCTTAATTTTTACTTCTTGTCTCTACCTTGGCCAAGGTATTCTGAAAATACTGATTTGTTCAAGACATTCTTTTTTATTTTTGCCTATATTAGGTTTCAACTCTCCATGATTACACTGTTTATATTTCTTGTTAGGGTACTCTTTCTAAACCAAAATAGTGTAATCTTGCTTTGCACATAAGCCATGTTCTACTTTTTTTTTTTTAACTATTCAGAAAGGTTTGTCGTTTTGGAATGTCCTTCCTCAACCTTGTAGTTTATATTACCCTTTCAGACTTATATGCTCTTTATTTAAATTTAGCTTAAGTCCTATTTCCAACATGAACAGTTTTTGAATACCCTTAGCTTGCTTTGTCCTTAATACTTGCTTTGTCATTTGGCACTTAGCTATTTACTTGCTCTTTATGAATTTGTTCAATTAACAAATATTTATTGGGCCTCTGCTACATGCATTGGGGATATATCAGTCAATGGCATAGAGAGTCCCTGTTCTCTTGGGGCTTTAGCAACTTCCTCCATACCTTATTAAAAAAAATTTATTTCTAACAACTGTAACAGTATGTGTTAATAATGATGTTTAAATTGTGTTCAAATTTGCAAGAAGGAGCCCTTGACTAATAATATAGGAAAAAACTCTCCACCTTGGAAGATACTAATTCAACTGTGTACCATTAGTCTCCCATGAAAAAGATACAAATAAGCAGGCTGCAAACAGAACAGATTTTTTTTTTAATACTCACTTTCTTGGCATCAGGACTTACTCAGTTCTGTTTTCCACGTGCCATTTTTAGTTCCATATAATCACAGAAATTATTTCATTGTATAACTGAAGGTACTGAGGCTCAGAAAAGTTAAGTAACTTTAATAAGATGATGCAGATTAATGAGAGAACCAGGAGTAAGAATCTCCCAACTCCTATATCAAAGAACACTGAGTTTTTGTACTTGATATGAGTACTTGATATGAGTACCTGAGTTATCAAGAAAAATTAAGTTATGTTCACTGGCTTCTTTCCAAAATGAAAGCAGATATTTATTGATCTTTAAGGTTCGATATACTTCGTAGCTTTAAAGCTTTAAATGATTAATTTATTTTTTACATTTTTATATGTGTTTAAACTTTTCTGTTTTCCCTTCTTGGTGTTCTCTTTTGTTTTCAGATTGTTTGAATAAAAATGGTTGTTTGACCTAATTTTTAATATTTTTTATCAGGATATGGGTGATAGTTGAAAGTCAGGTAATTGATAAGCAAAGCTTGTTTTAGTAAAACGTGATTTCCCTAGTTAAGGAATCTGTTTATATATTTTAAAAATATTTTTGTAAGTTTGCTATTATGTGAATTAGAGAGATTTAGAGCATGAATCACTGACTAGAAACCACCAATTCCACAAAATAGACAGAGTTTTAGTCCTTATTTAGAATTCAGAGTTAAATTCAGATTTTCATTTTTAGAATCTGTCTAAATTTTACATTTAGCAATGTTAAAGAAAACCAGAGCCGGACAATGGTTAAAATGCTTAAAAGCAGATTTTGAGTAGGAACTATTACACTAGTGGGAAAGAGACCTCAGTAAAGAACTGGGCTCAATTCTGAGTACAACAAGGAAAATTAGGAATTTGTAGCTAAGGAGGAGGGTAAGAGGTCTGTGGATGGAAATTAGTAAGAGGAAGCATCAGGGATAGGGGGGTATTCTGGCTAACCTGACTTGATAGGATTCTTGCTGAAGGCAGGCCAAGGTGGTCATATATCACCTGGGGGATGGTGTGGGTGAGGAATTTGATCAGATACTAAGAGTGATCAGATATTGAAGGTGAGGGATTCTTTCTAAACTGACTTAGTAAGATTCTTACTAAAATTGGGTGATGTAAAGACAGCCATGGAAGTCCCAAAGATCAACCTTGGTCAAGTTGAAGTCCATAGGAGCCAGGCAAAAGTTTGGGTGAGGGAGAATCTTTGTCAGAAGAAATGATGTATTTAGAAAAGAATAGGTGTGTGTATAAAACACAAGATACATAAAAAGATACAAGGTAGAAAGTACCCCTTCCTTTCTCCAGCCCTTCTCACAAACCTACTGTTTAGATCTACTAATAATTTAATGTGTATCCTTCCAGAATTTTATGTATGTGCATATATAAACACATACACTTGAGGTTTTTTTTATTGAACTTTCAGTTACCTGGGCAATAATTGCATCTTCACATTTCATATTTTCCCAACTAAGATTTCTCTCTTTCCATAAGTAGAGATCATCCTGTACTTAACATACCCAGAATAAACTTCAGAATTTATAGGTTCTATTACTAGTGCAAGTGGGATTTTTTCCCACCACATTTCTAACTGGTTATTTACAATATGTGGAGTAGCTGTGCTAGGGTGTGCAAAGTCATCTAGTTACCTTGTAGAAATATCTTATTCTTTCCAATGTTTGGAAATTGTAGGTAGAAAAACCAAGTGTAGATATTTCTTGTATTTATAGCTCTCTTTTTCCATTATTAGCTGTCAACCTCAGAATTATATATTATGATGCTTCCACAGGGTCTCCTTTTTGTTCCTTAAAAAAGTTGAAAGTTTTAAATGGAAATTGTGTAACTCTTAAGTGTGGTATTTGTTGTTGATTTCTAAAAATTACTATCTAGCATGTTGAGGAAGTTTCTTTCTAGTTTTCTAAGAGTTAACAGTAATAGATATTAAATTTTGTTAATTTTTTTTCTATCTACTAATATATTAATGGAATAAATCGGTGAGGTTTTTTTCTTTTGATATACTGTTGTATTTGATTTGTTAATATTTTATTTAGGATTTTTGCTTCTGCTTTCTTAAAGTCATTTTTGTCAATCTCATTTTGAACTCAGATGCAAAGAATTGAGTTCTCACACTTTTTAGCTCATGGAACGTTATTATCATTGGTTTACACATAGCCCCTCTTTTGTTTAATTTGCTTCTCTTTTTATTTCCATTCCATTTGTATTCTCCTTCAAGTTTTCTTTATGTATCTTTGTAAAATAATTGTTTTTCCTATACATACATGTTTTTTATTAACAAAAATCAAATTGTGTCATTTTCTCTCTTTTTTAAAGATCCATCTTCGATATTTTCTGTGCATTAAGTCCATTACTTTTAGTTGTTTGAGAATTTCTTTGACATATTAATGGATAGTGGAATTGCTGGTTCCTTAGGTTTATGTAAACTTAATTTAAGTTGCCAGTTGCTTTCCAGAATAACTTCCCTCGTCTACATTTCCACTTGCAGTACATGATCACGTATCACTAATACTTGGCATTATCTAGAATTCTGCTTCTTGCTATTTAAAGCATTTGGTTAGTATCTATCTGATAAATGTAAAGTTATATTTCCTATTCGTATTAGTAATTTGCCTTTTTCTGATTAACACTGAAATTAAGCATCTCTTCCTAAATTTGTTAGCTTTTGGGGTTTCCTTTTTCTAAATTGCTGTTAATATCCTTTATAAGAGAATAGAGTATCTTCATCATTGAGATCATCTTCCATCTATGTTGCCATGTAGGATTAGGTTTTTTGTTGTTCTATTATTTATTTTTGGAATTTTTTTTCAGATTAGTGTTAGTTTTAACAAGAAACAGAATGATGGTTTTATTATTAAAGCTCAATAAATCTGATACTTGTAAATTAGGTTAAGATGAAGTCATTAGGATTTGTATTTATGTTAGAAATGTTATTTAAGACAGTCATTGTTTTATGCAATGGATTTAATTTTTAAAAGGCATTTTTTTCTGGATCTTATTCTCTTATGAATAAAAGGAACATATATAGATACGTTATCTACATGTATCTCTCCACACACACAGACACACACACACACTTGTAGCAAATTTAATTATTTGGGGAAATATTATGGGTTTGTGTGTGAGTGAAAACCAAGATTACCAAATATATTTCCAGTCAGGGAATTGCAGCTCTGTTTCCTACAGCCTGCAGGGAGTGCCCACCTTAATAGTAAAATCAGGAACATAAACTTGTATTTCAGTCTTACCTTCTTCCTTATAAGCTCTTTTCATTATCTCCCTATTGTCTTTGTACTTATTTACATATAAGACAAAATATCTTAATACAAATTTAACTCTAGCATCTACATAGTCTTCAAATCTGTTATGTATACATTTATGTTTTAAATATGATGGGATTGTACATAATTATTTTAACTACTTTATGTCTTTGTATGACAATCAAATGAGTTAGTAAAACATGTATTTGGAATAATATAACATAGAGCTCAGTAAAGTTTAGATTTTATTAATTTCATTTATTTCCATAAATGCATAGTTGTAGTCCCTATACTTATTTTAGTAATTATGTAACCAAAACACATCATTTTTCTTATCTTTCTGTCTCTGCACATAGGGAAGTTCAGAAGAGAATTTAGCGAACTGTTCACATTGGCTATCTCTGGGTAGTGGGATTGGGGTAAAGGAGTGGATCTGTTGGTTTGTTCCTTATATATGTATATAAGATTTGAATATTTTTTCTATTTTACAGTATTTTTAATGAGGAAGAAGAATTTTTTTAAAAAGCAATTGAAACATAACTTATTGAACTACTCTCTTTATGAGCATTTAGATGGTTTTGTTACAATAGTCACCATATGGCAAACTAGTCAATATTAATAACTGTTACCAAAGAAATATTAAAGCAATGAGGTACCCTTTTCTACCTATGAAAAAAAAAATCAATGATTCTCCCAAATTGGGATATGTGTTAATTTTACCTTCATACATTGTTGTTGGTAATGTCAATTTGGTTAGTATCTATCAGGAAACTTGCTTTAGTCTAGTAATCCTACCTGTCATAGTCTAGCCCAGAGAAATAAACAGAAAATTGCCTTAAAAGTCTAGATGCATGAAGAACATCATAGGCAATTTATTTTGTAATGTGAAAAATTATACTCTGAATGCCAAACTATAGTGAAATGAGTATCTGTTAAGAATGCATTTGGCTGCAAGTGAGCCCTGTTAACAAGAGCATAATGGAGACTGTATTTTTCTCACAAGTCTCATGGTGGGTAGTCTTTTTTTCTGACACAAGCTGGTACAGTTGCTCAGTGTTGACATCAAAGAAGCTAGGGTTCTCCTGTTCTTCTTTTCTGCCATCTTTCATTTCCAAGTGCTGCTTTTTGTCTTCCTTCCTGTTACTTTAAGATGTCAAGATTACTGTAGTTAAAATGTCAAGATCACAGTGAAAAGCAGTAAAAAGCTTTGTTTGAGCCTTTTTTTTTGGAGTGAGTCTTCTTTATCAGAGAATGATAAGCTTTCTCAGAAGACCCTCTCCCCACCCAGCAGATATCAATATACATCTCATTGGTTACATAGCCATGTGTGGGCCCAGTGGAGTCTAAGAAAGCAAGCATTTGGCTTTCCAGATTCCGTAGTGGGAGGTTACAAGGTAGAAGGGCATTGGAAATGTGCATTTTGAATAGGCAGTCCACAAATTCTGCTTACAATGGCTAAGTAAATCATGGTAAATCTATTTGATCTGTAATAAACCCACTGAAAATGCTAGTATAAAAATAGTAATAACACAGTAAATGAGATTAGTTACATACTGTGTTTAGTAGAGTGCCTGGTACATATTAAGTACTCCAAAGTGCTTATTTTCTTGCCTTCTGACTGAACATTAATATAAGTGCCATAAGTGGCAAAACAGTATTTACATGTAGAGGTTTTTCTCTTTAATAGAAGTAGTAAATACTTCCGGGCTTCAGAGATGGGAGGGATTACTGTTTAGATGAGTATGCTAAGACTTGGACATTGGTAGAATTTGAAGATGGAGGGACATTTTGGAGAGTTAGAAGGAAGAAGAAAAGACCATGATCCAGTGCATGGATCTGGGATATTTCAGGCCGTGTTTGAAGACTAATATAATAGGTTGTCTGAGTTGTTTGGAACACAGGATGTATGAGAAGGGATTGTGGAAGGCAAAGTTACAAAGGTAAATTGGGAATACATTGTGGATAGCCTTAAATTCCATTGAGAAGAGTTTGGGCTTTATCTACATAGCCCCTTAGATTTGCAGATTAATAATTTATACATGTAAAACAAATGCTTTAAATATGAAGACTGCCCCTTGAAGACTGCCTATCAAAAAGTAATTTGGTTTGTTTAAAACATGTTTAAACTCCTTTGCAGTTTTCTAACTATAAAGAAAATCATAGACTGTAGGAAACTTGTCACTTGCAAGGATACTTTCTGAGACCTTTGTAAATCCTCCAAATTTTTAAATTTAGAGGTCTTTGGGATCCTTGTTTCCTCTGAATTATATTTTTCTTTGAAGCGTCATGTTTCTGATATATATATATGTATTCCTGTTCTATAAGTTAATATTCTTTTCAGCATTAATGAAAATTTCATTTTATTTGATGAATAGGTTTTCATTAGCGTGGAGCACTTGCTGAGTCAAGTTTAATGATTTTTTTTATGAACATTTGATGGACTTGTTCACATTCATAGTTACAAGCTGTTATCAAACTTGACATTCTAGTTAAGAACTGTCACTTTCTTAGTCCTTATATTTTTCTTCACTTCCAACCCCACTACTAAAAGCTTGGTTTTCTTTTGTGTTGGGGGACACATTTTTCATAACTCAGTTAAAAAAAATTTTTTTTTAAGTTACTGCTTTTGAACTTTGATATGCAAATTCTTGATTAGGCTAGGTTTATGCATTGACTCTCTGGGTCTGGCCTCTAGCTTTGCTATTGCCTTGGCAAAATGTGTTCTGGGTGGTTCTCAAACAGTGATAGCCGTGAATGTTAAATCTGAATGTCAAGTCTGTTATACTGTATATCCACAGGAATTCCTTCCTTGATTGATACCTTATTCTCTCACTCCTCTCTAAGTATGCATGTGTAGGAATACATGCATACATTTTTCTTTTATTTTTTCCAGCTTTACTGAGGCACAGTGTGCAAGTTTAGAGTGTTGATTTAATATATTTATATATTGCATATATTTATATGTGTTTTAAACAACTTTCTTTCCAGTGCTTTGTGCAAACATTAGGAACCTTTGTAAAGATCTCAGAGATCTATGGGAACTGACTGGTTTGGGGGTCAAAGGGAACCTTATGATGACTCAAGAAACCTATCTATGTATGGTTACTTAGGTGCTGCCAACAGCTAATAATTTGGATGTAATTGATTTCATGCCTTAAATGTGAATTTGGGCAGTAGAGAGTTTCTTGCATGGGACTGTATTTGTAATCATACATTTAGGGATGGAGGGATTGCTTTGTGAAGGAATATATAGTGCTATCTCCTGTAGGTTTCAGATATAATAGGACATCTAAAAAAAAAACCTCATCTTTTTTTGAAAGGAGGTTAGATAAATAAGTAAAAATAATGACATGGAAGTTTTACTGATGAGGAAGATTTCAGGAAACTTACTAGTTTACTAAAATATAAAGCTAGCTAAAGAGATAATACCAGATTAAAATACAATTTTTGAGTTGAACATTAGTTCTATACTTGACTCCAGAGTTAAGTAGGCATCCCACTGTGTTTATTTTTATATTGACTGCTTTGCCAGTAATTGTGTTTTGGGCCCTAGTTGCATATAAGATATGCTACTGGCTCATGTGTTTAATTCAGCATGCATGTTGCATCTGCTGGACTGTGAGCTCTATTTTATTTGTTTAGTCACTACCTTTAGTCCTGATGTTAATAACTGTGCCTGGCACAAAGTATGTGCTCAGTTAATATTGTTAAATGAACAAATGTGAATATTTGACATATATGACTCAAATGCTCATTTGTTAGGAGACCCTGCTGTCTTGTCTTAGCCTTTTTTTTTAAAAAATATGCATGTTTTCTGGTATTGAACCCTAACTGTATTGGAAGGGCTGTATATAAACTATACTGTGACTAGGAATTTGGTTTTTGTTTTTCTTACATTCTCCTTACAGCAATTTGGACAGTGGTGGATAGTAGGTGTTCCCCAAAGATGTGATTGAACTGAATGAAAAGTTTTTTATTTTATTTTCTTATCAGGAAACTGCTAAAAATATAGTCATAAAGAAGGAATTTGTAATAGAATCAAAAAAGCTAATACTTGTCTATCAGCTTGAGGGCCTATATAAGAGTTCATACTTGTGTGGAGTACAGAGCTGGGGTTCTGGGACAAGTGTTCCTTGCTATTTAGCAGCCTATTTGCTGTATTTTCGGCTTTCTAACTATGTCACAGATGGTGTAGGTCAGTGGTTATCTAAGGGTTGTCCCAGAATAGCAGCGTTAGTATCACCTGGGCACTTGCTTGAAATGCACATCCTCGGGTGGAAAGTGAGGATGGGGCTGGCTCCAACAGTCTGCGCTTTAACAAGTCCTCTAGCTGACTCTCGTGCTGAAGTTTGAAGGCTCCAAGTGGTGACTGAGAGAAGAATAGCTAGAGGCAATGATTGTATGCCAGAGAAAAGCAGCTAGAAGCCTAGATTTAAGAATAATGTAATCCAAGGCTTTTCAGAGGAAATAGGTGTAGTTTATAGAAAGTATTAAGATATAAAAGATAATTGAAACTTCATTTTGTGCTATTCCTTGGCTTAAATAAGCCACATTATTCACTTTTGCTTTGCAAGTATTTATTTTGTGAGTTTGTGCTCAAATTGAAAATGAGAACCGTATTAAGGTTTTTTAATACTTAAGATTTTTATAAAATTGAGTGCTCTTTCCCTCTCATAGCAGGACCAAAAAAACAACTGAAGAGTATCCAACCCAAACTAGTATTCTGTGTATTTTTGTTTTTGATTATACTTTTCAGTGATTTCAGTTTTGAATTTTAACCCTTAAAATTTTTTGAGAATGAGATAGTTTAAATGTTTTCAATGAATTAAATAGTACATTTAAAATAATTTAATTTTTATTAGATATCCTGTGTATGCAAATAAATGTTCCTAGATACAGCAGATATATACCTTAAATAAATTTTCTAGTTTGACAAATTAGAATTGAAAATAATACAAAAATAAATTTCCCATGTGCCATGTCAACTGAAATCAAAATATCCAATTGTTGCTTTTATGTTTTTTATTTCTAATGGTTAGGAAATGGAAGTCCTACGTTTACATATATAAAATGTAAAACTTATAAGGCATCATGAAAGGTTTAAGATTAATTTTCCTTGAAGATAATTCCAAATTTTCTTTTCAACAATGTGCCTTACCATTAGGTTTACTTGCACAAATAAATGGAAGTATGGTGACTTCTAATTTTAAAAAATACTACATTTGTAACTTTTGAGAGCTGTTTTTATACTCTAATTGATAAGATTGATTTTTAGTTCTTCCAGTTTTTTAAGATTTCAATTGCATGCCTTAATCTCATTTTGTTTTTGGAACCCTGGAAAGTTCAGGAGTTCACTCTGTGAGAATGTTGAGGTAGAGGCAAGATTTCTAAAAAAAGAGTGTTCAAATTGTAGCTTATTGGTACATGGAGAAGTATACCTGTAAGATAAAAATGTAAATAGTTGAATTCATCACTGTTCCATATTACTGGACAGTACTGAAGGCCAGGAATGTATTTGCTCTCTTGACTAGAGATCTGTTTCTCGTATTTCAGAAGGATTTCTGTTGTAGTGATGTGCAGGGAGACCTTTCCAGGGGCCTTTTGGGCCGTGCATTTTGGGTCTTCCTTGTTGCTAAATACCCCCACTCCTCTGGATGTGTGCCTTGAGTTTTCCAAGTGGTGATTAATTCATGGTCTTAGATGATCATCTTGGTTATTTGTGAGAATGCTGTCCCCTTTAGGGATACAAACTACTTCATCTCTTGGTGCTTCTTTTTGCTTCTTCATAAATATAACCTATCTGGATTGAAACATCCAAGACAGAGTCTACAAACTGATGGCTTGTGAAGCTAGATCTGGTGAATGAGTTTTGTTTGGTTTGCTTGTAACAGTCTTGAAATTTCTCAGTGAAGAGACTTTAAATGTGTACATTTAAAGATAGGTTTAACTTCTGTTCCTCTCTTTTCCAGCCACCCAGTTGCTTTCTTTGGAGACATTAACACTTAACTATGTACTTTCAGAGATGAATCATTCCAGAGATACTCCCTACAGTAACAAGCACCATGGTGTACTTTTTTTTTTTTTGAGAAAACCAGATGGTTGCAAACCACACATTGTTTTGTGTCTTGTTTATTTTTTTCCATTTATTCTATCTTAAATATCATTTTATATCAATATATTTAGAGCTGTTTCCTTCATAACAACTACATAGTATTGCTTTGTATAAAGGTATCGCACTTTCCTTCTATTTTCTTTCTTTCTTCTCTGTCTTTCTCTCCCCATCAACCCCTTTCTTCCTTCCCTTCTTCCTTTCAGTCTTTCCTTCTCTTGTGTTCCTGCTCTCCCCCCTGCCTTTTCAATTAAGTAATCCAATTCAGACAACAGTATCCTGCTGTATATATTAGGAGGATCTTTACCTGGGACTTAATCTTTATTTTGAAAGAGTAAAGATAGCTATGTTTTAGACACAGGTTGTTTTACAGAAGGAATTAGGTTCCTTCTGTAAGAACATGTGTTTTAAGACCTTTTGTTTGGAATTTTCCAGAGGAATTTTTTTTTTAGTTCAGTATTTTGAAATTAGATTTGGCATATTTCTATTTATTTATTTATTAACTTTTTAATTGAAATATAGTTTACATGCAATATTATATTTGTTTCAGGTATAAAACATAGTGATCTTCCTCTGTTTTTATAGGGCTTAGTTCATGACCTAATTTTCTTCCAGTGGTATTTATAATTTATTTAACCAGTTCCCTGTAAATGGACATTTGGATTATACATACATTCTTGTCTGTATTTTTTCAGTGTATTATTTCACACATGTGCAAATATATTTGAAGGATAACAATCTAGAATTAGAATTGCTGGGTAGAGTACAGGTGACCTTTGAACAACACAGGTTTGAACTGCTTGAGTCCACTTAACATGTGGAATTTTTTCAGTAAACCTCAGAATATTTTTTGGAGGTTTGTGACAATTTGAAAGAACATTTTCTTTTCTCAAGTTTACCTTATTGTAAGAATACAATACGTAATACATATAACATATGGATTATGTGTTAATTGATTATGTTACTGGTAAGGCTTCAGGTCAATAGTAGGCTATTAGTTAAATTTTTGGAGAGTCAAAAGTTATACCAACTGAGCATGGTAGGCATCCCTAATCCCCCACATTGCTCAAGGGTCAACTGTATGTGCATGTACAAAGTTGATAGATATTGCCAAATCATCCACTATGGTAGTGAAGCTGATTTACACCACCACAACCAACATGCAGATGCCTTTTTTCCAATATTGTATTATTAAACTATTGAACTTTATTAGTCTTAATGGAAAAGGGGAAATCTGATTACAATTTTAATTGGCATTTATCTCATGTGTGATTGAACATATTTTTAATATGTTTGAGCCATTTGTATTTACTTTCTATCAACATGTCCTTTGTGTTTTCCTACTGAGCTTTTGATTTTTTTCTTACTGATTTGTGCATATTTTAATGTATTAAGAAAAGCACACTTGTGATTTTTGATGTGACTGCTTTTCCTGTTTTGTTTTGGCATTTGTCAAAAAAGAATTGTCTTATTTCTTATGATATCTTTTCATCAACTTTATTGTCATATATGTATAAATATTTTATTTTTTGAAGTGAAATTTATTAGTCTTTTATGGCTTTGGTTTTGTCTTATTCTCAGAAAGGCATTCCTAACCTTGAGATTATTAAAACAAAAACAAACCCTACCTTTTCTTCGAATACTTTGGGGTTCTTTTAAATTTTTACATTTGTTTTAATGTGATAAATATTTTCCAGATGGCTGCCTATCAACACTTAATGAATAATTCACATTTTCCTTAATGATATTTAGTGTCACTTTTAGCTTAAACTAAATTCCTGTATGTATTTGGGTTTGTTTTTGGATTGCCTGTATCATAGTTCTGTCTGTTCATGCATCAATACCACTTTTTAAGTGACTATAGAATTATAATGTGTTTTCAAGTATTTCAAGGCTTTTAAATAATTTGTTTATTCTTATTTATTTTTCCATATGTCCTTTAGAATCATGTATGATGTTTTTAAAGAATGTTAGTATTTTAATTGGGCTTGCATAATTTTTAAAGATAAGGGAGAAAAAAATCATTGTAATGCAAAATTATTTTTGACAACATAGCTGGTTTCTTATTAGTTCAAGTCATTTTTTTGTGTCCCAAAATAGCATTTAAAATGTAATATTCTTTGCATAGCCTTTTTTTTCCTTGAAACACTTGTTCTAATAATCTTATTTTTTGTATTATCATAAATGGCATTATTTTCTATCATATATTACAGGTTGTTTTTACAGAAGTTCATGGGTTTCAATTTACCATTTTTATATGCATTTACTTTACTAAAATTTCTCTATTTTTTGTAATAGTTCATAGTTTATTTGCTTGGATTTTTCAGGTATTCACTTAAATCATTTGTAAATAATTTTATTTCCTCTTTTCTATTTTTAACTTCCTTCTTTCTTGATTAATGACATTGGCCACCACCTTCAGAACAGTGTTAAATATTTGCAGTGAAAAATGGAAATCCTTACTCTGTTCCTGATGGTCAGTACTTCTAGGGTTTTTCCATTATGCATAATGCTGGCTTTGACTTGAATTTTTTGTATGTTTATCACATTATGGAAGTTGCCATAGTTTTTTTTCTTTCCCAAAATTAAAAAAAAAACTTTAATCTCATGTTGACAGAGAAGTTGCAAGAGTATAAAATTTTTTTTTTTCCGGAACCGTTTGAGGGCAAGTTACCAACCAATCTGATGGCCCATTGCCTCCCACTAAATATATGGTAATGTTTGTTTCCTATAAACAAGTACTATCCTGTGTTTTTATCCTATGTGGTTACATATAACCACCAAATCAGGAAATTAACAGTGATATATTACTACCTACTACCATCTAATTCTTAGATCCCATTTATGTTTTATCAGTTGTCTCGTTAATGTCCTTTTTTAGCCAAATCCAGTCCAGAATCATGCATTGAATTTGGTTTCTTGTCTTTTTAGTCTCCTTCAATCTGAAAGTCTATCCTTGACTTTTATGACTTGACACTTTCAAAGATTATAAGTTAATGTAAAATGATCCTCAATTTTAATTGCCTGATGTTTCCTTATGATTGACTTCAGGTTATGCATCTTTGGCAGAAATATCACAAAGGTATTCTATAATCACCAAGGAATATTACAGATATTCCTATTATTCTTTTTTTGTTTGCCTTTTCCAGGCAACTCCATCTTCTCTGTAATCTTTCTCTTTAACATTTATGGGTCTTTTACTTTTATTAAATATTTAACTGCTCTAGTATATAAATTGATAAGAGGATAAAGAAGCAAGTGTACTGGGAACAGGAGGAGTAGTTGGTGGATTGGGGAGTGAGTCACAGTAAAAGACTTTTGAGTGTTGCCATGTTTCAGAATCATTCAGGGCCAGTGATGGTGACAGAAATACAAAACTAGCCAAAGAAATGGAGGAATAAATTAATAATTGATTTTATTATTTCTTTCATTATATGATTTCACTGATTAGATTGTTTTTATTAAAGAGTATATCGAATTCTGTGCCAACACCATGTTTGGCCAGACAGGTTAGGCTGTCATATCCTTTTGGCAAGACATTCATTTTTGTCAGCTTTAAATGCATGTGCTTTATTCGGTTTTTATAAAATAATGATCTCATTGCAGAATATATCATTTCAATAGCTTCATGACCATTAAGTATAAATATTGTAGATATTTGATACCTTTTCCTCTGACAGTCCAATTGTTTTTAGACTATTTTTTATTATTTCAATGATAAAAACAGGGCTTCTTTTAATTGCAGTATGATTTTAAGAGCTCATTGGACTGAGAAAAACATAACATTATCTACGTCTTGAAAGTTCTAACAAGCTTAGTGAGTTGGATTTTATGTTCATTATGGTACTGAAAAAAGAGAACTGAGTGTCAGACTAAGAAGTAAGTTTTAATGGCACATTCACTAAACCTTAGCTGGACAATCCACACCTTCTTAGGGATGTGGTAAGGTCTTCATTAAATGTAAGTTCTTGCTTGCTTAGGTGGAAAGCCCTGTGGAAATTATAAATAATATTGTTATCTAATAAAAATGGGAGGGAAAAGCATGTGGGAATAGTGAAATTGATAGCTATCCTTGAGGGCCCTTAAATAGACCCCCTACCTAAACCCAAGCATATATGGTCAATAAATATGCAATAAAGGAGCCATGGATAGACAATGGGGAAATGACAGCCTCTTCAACAGCTGATGTTGGCAAAACTGAACAGCTACAAGAAAGAAAATGAAACTGGATTACTGTCCAACCCCATACTCAAAAGTAAACTCAAAATGGATCAAAACACCTGAATGTAAGGCATGAAACCATAAAACTCTTAGAAATAAACTTAGGCAAAAATCTCTTGGACATAAACATGAGCAACTTCTTCATGAACATATCTCCCCGGGCAAGGGAAACAAAAGCAAAAATGAACAAGTGGGACTATATGAAATTAAAAAGGTTCTGTACAGCAAAGGACACCATCAATAGAACAACAAGACATCCTACAGTATAGGAGAATATATTCATAAATGACATATTCCATAAGGGGTTGACATCCAAATTATATAAAGAGCTCACGCACCTCAACAAACAAAAACCAAATAAGCCAATTACAAAATGGGCAGAGGAGCTGAACAGACACTTCTCCAAAGAAGAAATTCAGATGGTCAGCAGACACTTGAAAAGATGCTCCACATTGCTCATCAGTAGAGAAATGCAAATTAAAACCACAATGAGGTATCACCTCACACCAGTTAGGATGGCCACCATACAAAAGACAAACAACAGCAAATGTTGGCCAGGATGTGGAGAAAGTGGAACCCTCCTACACTGCTGGTGGGAATGTAAACTAGTTCAACCATTGTGGAAAGCAGTATGGATGTCCCTCAAAAAACTAAAAATATTTGACCCAGGAATTCCACTCCTAGGAACTTACCCTAAGAATACAGCAGCCCAGTTTGAAAAAGACATATACACCCCTATGCTTATCACAGCACTATTTGCAATAGCCAAGAAGTGGAAGCAACCTAAGTGTCCATCAGTAGATGAATGGATAAAGAAGACGTGGTACATATACACAATGGAATATTAATCAGCCAGAAGAAGAAAACAAATCCTACCTTTGCAACAACATGGACGGAGCTAGGAGGTATTATGCTCAGTGAAATAAGCCAGGTGGAGAAAGACAAGTATCAAATGATTTCACTCATCTGTTCAGTATAAGAACAAAGCAAAAACTGAAGGAACAAAACAGCAGCAGACTCACAGAAGCCAAGAATGGACTAACAGTTATCAAAGGGAAAGGGACTGGGAAGGATGGTTGGGAAGGGAGGGATAAGGGGGGGGGAAGGGGCATTACGATTAGCACATGTAATGCAGCGGCGGGGGGGACACGGGAAAGGCAGTATTTACAGAGAAGACAAGTAATGATTCTATAGCATCTTACTACACTGATGGACAGTGACTGTAGTGGGGTATGTGGGGGGGACTTGATAATAGAGGGTCTAGTAACTGTAATGTTCAAGTGATTGTACATTAACGGTAACCAAAAAATAAATAAAAAATAGACCCCCTACCCTATTCTTAGTGGTTTTATGAATTACTTTAGTGTTTGCAACATGGTGTCAGTTCCTTAAATGAAAGATATTGTTTAAGTTCCACAAATATCTTTTAATTATTCTAGAGAGCTGCTCTTTCCTAGCTGGATGTTTTATGAAAACAAGAGTTAATACAGCTTGTTTCATGTTTAAATGTAGGGTTTTTTTATTCTTAGTAATTCTTTGGCGAACCCAGGAACCTACCATTGCCACTGTCTTTGATTTTTCGTTTTCCAACTTTCACTTTCTTTTTTTCCTGCATATTATATCTAAAGGGGGTGGGTTTATAAGGTGGGGATTGGGAAAAGGCAGTTTTTTATTGTTTGGAGGTCCAGGATAAAGCCTCTCAAGACAAGGAATCCATCTTAGGATTTAAATATTTGGTGAAGCTCTGAGAACTCTTACTTTGCAAGGGTATTATAAGAACTCATGATTGCACTTTTCTCCCTTCGCCCAGAAAAGCTGCCTCAATGCTTTAAAACAAACATTTGAGCACTTTGCTTGTGTCCACATTTATATATGTTGTTTTAGATTATAGATCTTAGAGGATATGGACTACCTGTTGTAACATCCCTAGTCTGAAGTAAAATGCATATATAGATGTCCTTAAAAAAAAAAACAACAAAAAGACATTTTTTTACCCATGCAGTCAATGCCTTTCTATATACTTACATACTTTGTGACAGATATGTAAAGGAACAATTTTTGCATCAAATTGTTCTATCTTCCAAGGGTCTTTCTTTTAACTGAGTTTTTAAAAAATTTGTTTGGTCTAAACTGAGTTTTGTCTTTATTTTCCCTACTCAGGCCCAGATTGCCTTCCTTCAGGGGGAAAGGAAAGGTCAAGAAAATTTGAAGAAGGACCTTGTGAGGAGGATCAAAATGCTGGAGTATGCTCTTAAACAGGAAAGGTAATTCAGTACGGTGGAAGATAGTGTTCTCTTAAATATTGAAATAATTTTTCTGTCATTCCTAAAACACATCCAAATTTAATGTATTACAGTTTTGAATTCAGGAAATAGGATTTGTAATAAACATTTACAAATGGCTATAGTATGCTAATTTAATTTTATTATAAATTTTTAATAATGACCAATAAACTGATTTATATGGTTTAAAAAGTTTGGGCAACATTTTTTTCCCCTCTCTCCTGTTTTAAGAAAATTATATACTTGCAGCATTATCAGTATCCATTTCTTTATAGAATTGAAATAGTTTTTTTAATTGTAAAGGAAATTTTTATAATGCTTATTCTTTTTGCTGTCATCTAATATTATTCAATTCGATATATTTTCTTTGGAATAAAACTGCTCTGGCAGACTACATAGAGGACTTTTTTATGGACTTTTTTGGTGTTTGTTCCTTTGCTATCAGCTGTTCCTATCTTTGCAGAGGTTAATCTTACCTTTCTATTTCGCTAGTGTCTAAGATACTCAGGTAACTAGGACATTAGATCGTAGTTGAGAGTCTTGGAAGTTTTCATATGAATGAAGTTTATTTGCTTTAACAGATGGTCTTTGGATTTTTGGCCAGCAATGGGAGACAGTTCTTTGTTTTACATAATTGAGTACTTGATAAGTGAGATTGAAATTCTAGTTGCTTCATTTTTGGTCACATGCTTTTCATTTTTTAAAAAAATTTGTTGAATGGATTGTTTGCAAGATAACCATAAAATAACATTTGGCAGATATTTATGAATATGAGGAATTTAAATAAAATTTTATCCCAACTTGTATTTACCTTCATGTGGCACAAAAGATTGAAAACAGGTTGACCTCTTAGTGAAAAATAGGTGGTGCTTTTCATTCCTTGCGAGGTTGATTAAAAGCTATATTGGGGAGGTGGGGGAAAAAAAACACTCTTAAAAGTATGTAATTTGGGAATATTTGAGATATTAAACAGTCTAAATCATAGGCGTATAAAGAGAGAGAGAGTAATAACATTGGTAATGGCAACTGTTAATTAACTGTTATGTCCCAGCCCTTGAGGCTTAACAACTAATAACTTAGGTAGTGGAGAGTTACAGAGTGATAGTAGAGCTGTGATTTAGTTTTCTCAGGTCTGTCTGATTCTGAAGCCTGTATTCTTTACCAGTAATACTAAAGTAACCTAGGGTAGTGTGTGTGTGTGTGTGTGTGTGTGTATCCCTTCTTATTAAACATGTTCGGTAATATATCCATCCAACTTAAGTACTGTGCTATAGCTGAGTATAAACATAGGTCACAGTTCTTGCTCTTAAGGGCTTAGAGTAGTGGGAAACAGATTTGTAAATCATAAAGTGCAGTGCCATATGATAGGTGCTATGGGAGAAGTCCATACACAGGGTACAGTGGGGCATAAAGAAAGGAGTGGTTGTTTGGATCTGGAAGGTGGAAGTAAAAGAAGAGCATAATTAGAGGAGGTGAGACTTGAACAGCATCATAAAAAAATAAGGTGTTTGCCAGATAGGCACGGTTCAGGAAGTAGAGAGGATATGTTTAAACATGGAACATAGCAGTTTGGTGTGTTCAGAAATTTGTGATCACTTTGTGTGAAGGTTAGGGTGTTAGTTGTGATTTGACATGCAATAATGGTAGAGGTGGTTAAGAGCCAGATCATGGAGAGCCTAAGAAGTTCGAATTTTATCTTACATATAATATGGAGCATTGAAAGTTTTTAAAAAGCTTTTTATTCTAAAATAATCTCAAAACTAATAGAAGTTGCAAGAACTATATATCCTTTACACAAATTCATCAGTTGATACTTTGATACATTTACTTTTGCCATGCTTATTCTCTGTGCACATACTGTTTTTTCACTCAATCATTTGCTACTTAGTTGCAAACATTATAAATCCTTTTCCCCTTAAATACCTCAGTGTATATTCTAAGAGCACAGCATTCCCTTAAAATTATAGCTCATCATCAAATTAAGGTAATTTAATGTTGATATAGTTCTGTTATCTAATAAAGCCTATATTCATATTTCCCAACTGTAATCTTTTTTTCCTCTGTATTGTTTTTTTTCTTAGGAGAATTTTTTTTGATTGATAGTTTTTTTTGCTATTATTGATATACAATTACATGTGCAACATTATGCTTACTAGACTCGCCGTATTATCAAGTCCCCACCACATACCCCATTACAGTCACTGTCCATCAGCGTAGTAAGATGCTGTAGAATCACTACTTGTCCTCTCTGTGTTATACTGCCTTCCCTGTTCTGCCCCCCCTCACTACATTATGTGTGCTAATCGTCATACCCCTTTTTCCCCCTTATCACTCCCTTCCCACCCATCTTCCCCAGTTCCTCTCCTTTTGGTAACTGTTGAGTCCATTCTTGGCTTCTGTGAGTCTGCTGCTGTTTTGTTCCTTCAGTTTTTGCTTCATACTGCACAGATGAGTGAAATCACTTGATACTTGTCTTTCTCCACCTGGCTTATTTCACTGAGCATAATACCCTCTAGCTCCATCCATGTTATTGCAAATGGTAGGATTTGTTTTCTTCTCATGGCTGAATAATATTCCATTGTGTATATGTACCACATCTTCTTTATCCATTCATCTACTGATGGACACTTAGGTTGCTTCCATTTCTTGGCTATTGTAAATAGTGCTGTGATAAACATAGAGGTGCATATGTTTTTTTCAAACTGGGCTGCTGTATTCTTAGGGTAAGTTCCTAGGAGTGGAATTCCTGGGTCAAATATTTTTAGTTTTTTGAGGGACATCCATACTGCTTTCCACAATGGTTGAACTAGTTTACATTCCCACCAGCAGTGTAGGAGGGTTCCACTTTCTCCACATCCTCGCCAACATTTGTTGTTGTTTGTCTTTTGTATGGTGGCCATCCTAACTGGTGTGAGGTGATATCTCATTGTGGTTTTAATTTGCATTTCTCTGATGATTAGCGATGTGGAACATCTTTTCATGTGTCTACTGACCATCTGAATTTCTTCTTTGGAGAAGTGTCTTTTCAGCTCCTCTGCCCATTTTGTAATTGGCTTATTTGGTTTTTGTTTGTTGAGGTGCGTGAGCTCTTTATGTAATTTGGATGTCAACCCCTTATGGGATATGTCATTTATGAATATATTCTCCTATACTGTAGGATGTCTTGTTGTTCTATTGATGGTGTCCTTTGCTGTACAGAAGCTTTTTAGTTTGATATGGTCCTACTTATTCATTTTTGATTTTGTTTCCCTTGCCTGGGGAGATACGTTCATGAAGAAGTTGCTCATATTTATGTCCAAGAGATTTTTGCCTAAATTTTTTTCTTAGAGTTTTATGGTTTCATGCCTTACATTCAGGTGTTTGATCCATTTTGAGTTTACTTTTGTGTATGGGGTTAAACTGATCCAGTTTCATTCTCTCATATGTAGCGGTCCAGTTTGCCAACACCAGCTGTTGAAGAGGCTGTCATTTCCCCATTGTATATCCATGGCTCCTTTATTGTATATTAATTGACCATATATGCTTGGGTTTATATCTGGGCTCTCTATTCTGTTCCACTGGTGTATGGGTCTGTTCTTGTGCCAGTACCAAATTGTCTTGATTACTGTGGCTTTGTAGTAGAGCTTGAAGTCAGGGACCATAATTCCCCCTGCTTTATTCTTCCTTCTCAGAGTAGCTTTGGCTATTCGGGGTCTTTTGTGGTTCTATATGAATTTTAGAACTATTTGCTCTAGTTCATTGAAGAATGCTGTTGGTATTTTGATAGGGATTGCATTGAATCTGTAGATTGCTTTAGGCAGGATGCCCATTTTGACAATATTAATTTTTCCTAGCCAAGAGCATGGGATGCATTTCCATTTATTAGTGTCCTCTTTAATTTCTCTTAAGAGTGTCTTGTAGTTTTCAGAGTATAAGTCT
Organism: Smutsia gigantea; assembly: GCA_032199065.1. Taxonomy (NCBI): domain Eukaryota; kingdom Metazoa; phylum Chordata; class Mammalia; order Pholidota; family Manidae; genus Smutsia; species Smutsia gigantea. Next base: position 76,719 of record JAVSCE010009254.1, read on the forward strand.
TTCACTTCCTTGGTTAGGTTTATTCCTAGGTATTTTATTCATTTTGGTGTGATTGTGAATGGAATTGTTATCCTGATTTCTCTTTCTGCTAGTTCACCATTAGTGTATGGGAATGTCACAGATTTCTGTGTGTTAATTTTGTATCCCGCAACTTTGCTGAATTCAGATATTAGATCTAGTAGTTTTGGAGTGGATTCTTTAGGGTTTTTTATATACAATATAATTTCATCTGCAAACAGGGACAGTTTGACTTCTTCCTTGCCAATATGGATGCCTTTTATTTCTTTGTGTTGTCTGATTGCCGTGGCTAGTACCTCCAGAACTGTGTTGAATAAAAGAGGGGAGAGTGGGCATCCTTGTCTTGTTCCTAATCATAAAGGAAAAGCTTTCAGCTTCTTGGGGTTAAGTATAATGTTGGCTGTGGGTTTATCATATATGGCCTTTATTCTGTTCAGGTTCTTGCCCTCTATACCCATTTTGTTGAGAGTTTTTATCATGAATGGATGTCGAATTTTGTTGAATGCTTTTTCAGCATCGGTGGAGATGATCATGTGGTTTTTGTCCTTCGTTTTGTTGATGTAGTCGATGATGTTGATGGATTTTTGAATGATGTACCATCCTTGCATCCCTGAGATGAATCCCACTTGATCATGGTGTATGATCCTCTTGTTGTATTTTTGAATTCGGTTTGCTAATATTTTGTTGAGTATTTTTGCGTCTATGTTCATCAGGGATATTGGTTTGTAATTTTCCTTTTTTGTGGTGTCTTTGCCTGGTTTTGGTATTAGAGTGATGTTGGCCTTGTAGAATGAGTTTGGGTTTATTCCCTCCTCTTCTAGTTTTTGGAAACTTTAAGGAGGATGGGTATTAGGTCTTCACTAAATCTTTGATAAACTTCAGCATTGAAACAATCTGGTCCAGGGGTTTTGTTCTTAGGTAGTTTTTTGATTACCAACTCAATTTCTTTGCTGTTAATTGTTCTATTCAGATTTTCTGTTTCTTGCTTGGTCAGGCTTGGAAGGTTGTATTTTTCTAGAAAGTTGTCCATTTCTTCTAGGTTATCCCATTTGTTAGCATATAATTTTTCATAGTATTCTCTCATAATTCTTTGTATTTCTGTAGTGTCAGTAGTGATTTTTCCTTTCTCATTTCTGATTCTGTTTATATGGGTAGACTCTCTTTTTCTTGTTAAGTCTGCCTAGGGGTTTATCTGTTTTGTTTATTTTCTTGAAGAACCAGGTCCTCCTTTCATTGATTCTTTCTATTGTTTTATTCTTCTCTATTTTATTTATTTCTGCTTTAATCTTTATTTTGTCCCTCTTCTACTGACATTCGGCCTCATTTGTTCTTCCTTTTCTAGTTTCATTATTTGTGAGTTTAGACTGTTCATTTGGGATTGTTCTTCTTTCCTGAGGTAGGCCTCTATTGCAATATATTTCCCTCTTAGCACGGCCTTCACTGCGTCCCACAGATTTTGTGGTGTTGAATTATTGTTGTCATTTGTCTCCATATATTGCTTGATCTCTGTTTTTACTTGGTCGTTGATCCATTGATTATTTAGGAGCATGTTATTAAGCCTCCATGTATTTGTGTGCTTTTTCATTTTCTTTGAGTAATTTATCTCTAGTTTCATACCTTTGTGATCTGAGAAGCTGGTTGGTACAATTTCAATCTTCTTGAATTTACTGAGGTTCTTTTTGTTCCATGTGCACTTGAGAATAATGTGTATCCTGGTGCTTTTGGATGGAGTGTTCTGCAGATGTCCGTTAAGTCCATCTGTTCTTATACATTGTTCAATGCCTCTGTCTCTTTATTTATTTTCTGTCTTGTTGATCTGTCCTGTGAAGTGAGAGGTATGTTGACGTCTCCCCAAATGAATGCATTGCATTCTATTTCCCCCTTTAATTCTGTTAGTATTTGTTTCACATATGCAGATGATCCTGTGTTGGGTGCATAGCTGTTTATAATAGGTATGTCCTCTTGTTGGACTGACCACTTTATAATTATGTAATGTCCTTCTTTGTCTCTTGTGACTTTCTTTGTTTTGAAGTCCATTTTGTCTGATACAAGTACTGCAACTCCTGTTTTTTTTCCCTGTTAGTTGCATGAAATGTCTTTTTCCATCCCTTTACTTTCAGTCTGTGTATGTCTTTGGGTTTGAAAGGAGTCTCTTGTAGACAGCATATAGATGAGTCTTGTTTTTTTATCCATTCAGTGACTCTGCATCTTTTGATTGGTGCATTCAGACCATTTACATTTAGGGTGATTATCGATAGGTATGTACTTATTGCCATTGCAGGCTTTAGATTTGTGGTTACCAAAGGTTCAAGGGTAATTCCCTCACTATTTAACAGTCTAATTTAACTCACTTCGTATGCTATTACAAACACAACCTAAAGATTCTTTTTTTTTTTCCTCTTTTTCCTCATCCATTCTTTGTATGTTATGAATCATATTCTGTACTCTTTGTTTATCCTTTGGGTGTCATCTATTTAGTCTTAGGAATACTTCCATCTATAGGAGTCCCTCCAGAATGCACCATAGTAGTGGTTGTGGGAGGTAAATTCTCTCAGGTGTTGCTTATCTGGAAATTGTTTAATCCCTCCCTCAGATTTAAATGATAGCCTTGCTGGGTAGAGTATTCTTGGTTCAAGGCCCTTGTGCTTCATTACATTAAATACATCATGCCACTCCCTTCTGACCTGTAAGGTTTCTGTTAAGAAATCTGATGATAGCCTGATGGGTTTTCCTTTGTATGTGATCTTTTTTCTCTCTCTAGCTGCTTTTAAAAGTCTATCTTTATCCTTGATCTTTGCCATTTTAATTATTATGTCTTGATGTTGTCTTCGTTGGGTCCCTTGTGTTGGAAGATATGTGTATCTCGGTGGTTTGAGAGACGATCTCCTTCCCAAGATTGGGGAAGTTTTCAGCAATTACCTCATCAGTGACACTTTCTATCCCTTTCTCTCTCTTCTTCTTCTTCTGGTACCCCTATAATGCGAATATTTTTGCGTTTGGTTTGGTCACACAGTTCTCTCAATATTCTTTCATTCTTAGGGATTCTTTTTTCTCTTTGTGCCTCAGCTTCCTTGTATTCCTATTCTCTGATTTCTATTCCATTTACAGTCTCTTATACTACATCTAATCTGCTTTTCACTCCCTTCATATGTTTCATTTCAAATACAGAATTTCTTAATGATTAAATCTCTGTCTTAAATTCGTTCCTGAGTTCTTGAATATTTTTCTGTACTTTCATAAGCATGTTTATGATTTTTATTTTGAACTCTCTTTCAGGAAGATTTGTGAGTTCTGTTTAATTTGGCCCTTTTTCTGGGGTTTGTGAGATTTTGGTCTGCACCATGTTCTTCTGACATTTCATATTTCTGTGTGGTGCCCTCTATTGCTCCAGTCTCTGGAGCTGCTCAGCCCCTAGAGTGAGGTTGGGGGTTGTAGGGGAGCGGAGCTGGTGCCTTTGGGGAGGAAAGATCTGTTTGCTGTCTCCCATCTTCCCTGCCTGTCTCCAGTATCACAGCCAGTGGGAAGAGCACACATGTGTAAGCCTCTGTGCTTGGCGTCTCTAGCTGTTGTAGGTGAGGCCTCTCTCTGGCTCTCTGACGCCAGAGCAGTGACTGCCAGTTTGTGAGCTGTTGTTGTCAGGCCAGGAGGAAGGTTCAGCAGGCTGCTTATCACAGTTGGGGGGGCCTCGGAGCTGAGTAGACAGCCAGGGGGATGGAGCGCCTGAAGCTCCCCATAGTTCCCAATCTGCTGGGCAGAGCATGCCCAGACAACCTTGTTTCCCTATCCCTTCTCCTGCACAGCAAGCTCCATGCAAACCCTGCACCTTCAGCAGCCCTCTCGCTGCTAGGAAGCCTCTCAGACCACCTGCCTTTCCCTTGTCTCAGAGCGGCTGGGTGTGGATCCTGTCCTCCACAAACGGCTGGAATCTGTCTCTCATGCACTCTGCCTGTCCCAGCACCCCATCCTCCTGAGCACCACACAGTGTAGGTTTCTGCTCACAAAGCAGTTCTCCAGAGCTCAGTGTTCAGCAGTACCAGGCTTTCATCCCCTCCCCTGCTCCATTTCTCTTCCTCCCGCCGCTGAGCTGGGGTGGGGGAGGGGCTCGGGTCATGCCGAATCAAAGGTTTCGTACGTTACCCTGTTTTGTGAGGTCTGCTCTGATCATGAGGTCTGTATGCAGTCTGGTGCAGCCTTCTTTTCTGTTGCTGTTTTAGGGTTAGTTGTATTAACTATATTTTCACACTGTGGTTTTGGGAGGAGTTCTCTGTCTCACCTGTCACTCCACCATCTTGAATCCCTCAACTCTAATCTTTATAGCATGTTTTTTTTCCACCAAATGCCCCAGTAATGATCTTTACAGTATTTTTTCCTGGTCCAGTATCTAGTCTAGGAAAGTATATTGCATTTAGTTGTCATGTAGTTGAAAGTTTTAAGCATGCAATAGTGTGAAATAAATTTTAGAAAGATCACCTTGATCTCATTATGGAAGATGGACTGGAAAAATCTGTTTGGAACAGGCAGGAAGATTGTAATAGTCTAGGATAAGAAATGGTAACATAAGTAGCTACTGGAAGGAGGAGGCACCAACTGTGAAACATTTTAAATAGAATCTGTAAAATTTGGAAATGTTTGGGTGTAGAGGATGAGAAAAAAAGATATCTCAGGAGTGATTCCTAGGTTTCTGGCTTGAGTGAGAATTTTGGAAATTAGCAAAGGAGTTGAAGATAACTAAGGATTGAAAAGCCAATATGGTGGGCAGAGGGAGTGGGACTCATGAATAGAGATGTATATTTGGGGAATCTTCAATATTGTGGTTAAAATTGAAAGGGGTTGTTGAAACTAGCAGAACAAATATTGTGGCAAGAGAAGAGAGTACTAACAGGAGCCACAGGAAATGGAAATGTTTGAGGAAAAGGCAGAGGAATAAGAGCCAACAAAAGAATGGTTAGAGAATAAAGGAGAGAGCAGTATATTGGCATCAAGCTGAAGAAGGTGGGAATTTGACAATTGCAGATGCCAAGTGGACTCCCAGTAAGTTGTACACTGAAAATAGTCACTTGAGTTTGCCACTTAGGAGCTTGTTATTATCCTTGCCAGAATAGCTTAGAGGTAGCAGGAATATAAGCCAGATCACATGGATTGAGGAGTGAGAAAGATAAAGGAGAGGCAGATAGAGTCACTTATTTTTCCAAGTAGTTCGACTTTGAAGAACAGAAACGATAAAGAGCTGGCTGGGTCTAGAGAAGTTTTTTCTGAAGTTCATGGAATAATTTGCGATCATTCCTGATGTAATGGCACTATGTAATAAGGAATAAAAAATATTCTTTCTTTGTGGTTTAGAGCTCTTATACATTTCAGTTCTTTTAACTTGGAAATTATTTTTCTAATGCCTTAATCCAAGGAATTTCAAATATTTTTGGAGCTCTAGAACATTTCATTTCTTTTGATTCTGAAATTATTTTTCTAATGCCTTAAACCAGGAAATTTTTTAAAGTTTTTTAATTGAGGAAAATTTGAAACATAAACATAGAGACTGATATTTACACATCCAAGCCTCAACAGTTAGTGTTTTTGACAATCTCACTTCATCTTGATCTATTTTGGAGCAAATTCCAGACATCTTTGTCATTTAACCTGTAAACACCAAAGTAAGAATCATGGTTTTGAATTGCTGTGTTACAGATTTTCTAAGTAGTCCCACTTAAGAATTAGATCCAGTTAAGTAAAAATGAATCACCTAGCAACAGATTTATCAAAGCATTCTTTAAAAGTATAATAGAATTTCCAAAATGAGCAAACTTACATATAATTTTTGAAGAATACACAGTGTATAGTCTAAAGTTTATTCAGGATCTTCCAAACTTGAGGAACAGATGAACCTCAAATACTGTATAAATAAAACTCTGAAACATTCCATTTCCCCCCATTTCCTCTTTTTATCTGTATTATTATAGAACCCTACAGTCCTTCTTGCTTCTAAAATTTTATATTCTAATTCACCTTCCATATCCATAGGATTCATTTTCTGAAACACAGATGTTACATCATTGCTTAAAAATATCTAGCTAATTTCAAAGTTCTTTTTAGTAAAACCTTCCAACCTGCTACCATTGCAGCCCTTCACACACACACAGACACAGACACACACGCACCATACACTCACACTCTGTTAGTTGTTTTTTTGATCATTTACCTATTTTCTTTCCACTTTTTGGGTGTTTCTTCTTGTCCATTTGTCCATTTGTCTTATTGGAAAACTACTGGTTTTCTGAAGTTAATCTAAAATCTCGTATGTTACCTTTTTTGGTAGCTCTTCTTGACACTGCCTTTGACAAAATTAGAGAATCCCTTATCTGAAGTCCTATAACATTTGATAATAGCTCTTCTCACAGTATACCATAGTTACTTATTTACATTTCTGTCTCAGGGGTCTCTTTGCCTTCACCCTTAATTGACTACAAGCTGCAGGTTATTCCTAGCAGTCAGTACAGTGACTGGCATGCCATAAGAATTCAGTAATAGTTCATTGGATTTAATCACTTTATTTTTAGCATCAATATTTAAAATGTAATTGGGATGCTGTGTTATATTCCTAGCATGTTACATGTAATAATAGACTTTGAAACAAAGCTGTACTGGGACTCTTTAATATATCATAATTATGAGGCAATTTTTATGCTATTTTATCAGTAAAGGCCAACTAGGAGGCCTTTTGGTAGGTAACATAGTAAGATGAAGTGTTTAAACAAATGGGAAACAATATGAGTGAGAAGGTGTTTTAGCATATTGGCTTCAGAAGGAATGTTATTAAGCTGAGGGTTTTGTGGGTAGATTGTTTTTCAGTGAATTTAACAATTCAGTAGGGAGACCCTGATTTTAGGATACACACCTTGTGGTAAACACAATAGTTCTTTACTTATTTTGTCTTTGTCTAATTTTTTATGGGTTCTGAGTTCATAGTGTGTTACTATTTTTGTTAGATATATTCTATAGAATATTTTCCATTCCCCTTTTTATAAGCTGTGCTGCAGTTTTTCCTAAGACCACTAGAATGTGCTATAGTACAGTATTTTGTGTTTGAAAATGTTTTTCTTTTGTATATATAGGTATAAACAAAAATATATAAATTAACGCCATATAATTTTATTGCTACTTTTATTCTGTCCTTAGACGAATTACTTCTGATTGCTATTTTGACTTCTTGGAGGTATCGTTACTTTGTCTTATGGTACATGAAATATGTTGCTGAAAAGTGCGAAAATTGACTATTAATTACATTAAGAACCTTGTTTACTTTCTGGTAACCATAAGTCAAACTAATGGCTATATACAACATTATTACAAATCACTGAAATAATCAAATGACAAATTACAGTAATTAACATTATTACAAATACACTGAAATAGACTAGGAAACATTTAGTCTGATCATGATATCTTCGTGATTAAGAAAACCATTGGGAATAGAGAAAAAGATGTTCTAGATAATTTGGAATAAAAAAAAAGAAATATATACATATGGTTAATTAATCAAATAACCCAAAGTAGACCCCCCTTCTGCATCATTTCACTGATTTCCCTTCCCAAAGGAAATCTTACTGATATCTTAAGTGTAGTGTTTCCTTCCAGAAATATTCTATGCATATGAAATATATATATGACACATATATCAAACGCATATGGAGGCATTTATATGTAACACACTTAAATAAAAAATATATGTACATAGTATTTTTTATCTTAGTTTTTTTTAAATTAAGGTATTATTGATATACACTCTTACGAAGGTTTCACATGAAAAAACAATGTGGTTATTACTTACACCCATATTATCAAGTCCTCACCCATTCCCCAATGCAGTCACTGTCCATCAGTGTAGTAAGGTACCACAGATTCACTGTTTGCCTTCTCTATGCTACATTGTTTTCCCTGTGACCCACCACACCTTGTGTACTAAGCATAATACCCGTCAATCCCCTTCTTCCTCCCTCCCCACCCACCTTCCCACAACCCCACCCTTTTGGTAACCACTACTCCCTTCTTGGAGTCTCTGAGTCTGCTTCTATTTTGTTCCTTCAATATTGCTGCATTGTTATACTCCACAAATGAGGGAAATCATTTGGCACTTGTCTTTCTCCGCCTGGCTTATTTCACTGAGCATAATATCCTCCAGCTCCATCCATGTTGTTGCAAAAATGTAGGATTTGTTTCTTTGTTATGGCTGAACAGTATTCCATTGCATATATGTACCACCTCTTCTTTATCCATTCATCTACTGATGGACACTTAGGTTGCTTCCGTATCTTGGCTACTGTAAATAGTATGGCGATAAACATAGCGGTGCATATGTCTTTTGAATGAGAGAAGTTGTATTCTTTGGGTAAATTCTAAGGACTGGGATTCCTCAGTCAAACAGTATTTCTATTTTTAGTTTTTTGAGGAACCTCCATATTGCTTTCCACAATGGTTGAACTAGCTTACATACACACCAGCAGTGTTAGCAGGGTTCCCTTTTCTCTGCATCCTCGCCAGCATTTGTTGTTCTTAGTCTTTTCAATGCTGGCCATCTTTACTGGTGTGCGGTAATATGTCATTGTGGTTTTAATTTGCATTTCCCTGATGATTAGTGATGTGGAGCATCTTTTCATGTGTCTGTTGGCCATCTGAATTTCTTCTTTGGAGAATTGTCTCTTCATATCCTCTGCCCATTTTTTAATCAGGTTATTTGCTTTTTGGATGTTCAGGCATGTGTGTTCTTTATGTATTTTGGATGTTAACCCCTTGTTGGCTATGTCATTTACAAATATACTCTCCCATACTGTAGGATGCCTTTTTATTCCGTGGATGGTGTCCTTCGCTGTACAGAAACTTTTTAGTTTGATGTAGTGGCATGTGTTCATTTTCACTTTTGTTTTCCTTGCTCGAGGAGATGCGTTCAGGAAGAAGTTGCTCATGCTTACATTCAGGAGATTTTTGCCTATATGGTCTTCTAAGAGTTTTATGGTTTCATGACTTACATTCAGGTCTTTGATCCATTTTGAGTTTACTTTTGTGTATGGGGTTAAGCAATAATCCAGTTTCATTCTCTTGCATGTAGCTATCCAGTTTTGCCAACACCAGTTGTTGAAGAGGCTGTCATTCCCCCATTGTATGTCTATTGCTCTTTTATCATATATTAATTAACCATATATGATTGGGTTTATATCAGGGCTCTCTAGTCTGTTCCATTGGTCTATGGGTCTGTTCTTGTGCCACTACCAAATTGTCTTGAGTATTGTGTCTTTGTAGTAGAGCTTGAAGTTGGGGAGCAAAATCCCCCCAGCTTTATTCTTCCTTCTCAAGATTGCTTTGGCTCTTCCAGGTCTTTTGTGATTCCATATGAATTTTAAAACGATTTGCTCTAGTTCATTGAAGAAGGCTGTTGGTATTTTGATAGGAATTGCATTAAATCTATAGATTGCTTTAGGCAGGATGGCCATTTTGACAATATTAATTCTTTCTATCCATGAGCATGGGATGTGTTTCCATTTTTTGGTATCTTCTTTAATTTTTCTCATGAGTGTCTTACAGTTTTCAGAGTATAGGTCTTTCACTTCCTTGGTCAGATTTATTCCTAGGTATCTTATTCTTTTTTGATGCAGTTGTGAATGGAATTGTATTCCTGATTTCTCTTTCTGCTAGTTTACTGTTAGTATATAGGAATGCCTCAGATTTCTGCGTTTTAATTTTGTATCCCGCAACTTTGCTGAATTCAGATATTAGATCTACTAGTTTTGGAGTGGATTCTTTAGGGTTTTTTATGTACAGTATCGTGGCATCTGCAAACAGGGACAATTTAACTTCTTCCTTGCCAATCTGGATGCCTTTTATTTCTTTGTGATGTCTTATTGCCGAGGCCAGGACCTCATTTACTATATTGAATAGAAGTGGGGAGAGTGGGCATCCTTGTCTTGTTCCCAATTTTAAAGGAAAAGCTTTCAGCGTCTTGCTGTTTAGTGTAATGTTGGCTGTGGGTTTGTCATATATGGCCTTTATTATGTTGAGGTACTTGCCCTCTATAAGCATTTTGTTGAGAGTTTTTATCATGAAAGGGTGTTGAATTTTGTCAAATGCTTTTTCAGCATCTGTGGAGATGATCATGTGGTTTTTGTCCTTCTTTTAGTTGATGTGGTGGATGATGATGATGGATTTGAATGTTGTACCATCCTTGCATCCCTGGAATAAATCCTACTTGATCATGATGGATGATCTTTTTGATATATTTTTGAATTTGGTTTGCTAAATTTTGTTGGAGTATTTTTGCATCTGTGTTCATCAGGGATATTGGTCTGTAATTTTCTTTTTTTGTGGTATCTTTGCCTGGTTTTGGTATTAGAGTGATGCTGGCTTCATAGAATGAGTTTGGAAGTATTCCCTCTTCTTCCACTCTTTGGAAAACTTTAAGGAGAATGGGTATTAGGTCTTCACTAAATTTTGGATAAAATCCAGTGGTAAAGCCATCTGGTCCAGGAGTTTTGTTCTTAGGTAGTTTTTTGATTACCAGTTCAATTTCTTTGCTGGTAATTGGTCTGTTGAGATTTTCTGTTTCTTTCTGGTTCAGCCTTGGAAGGTTGTATTTTTCTAGAAAGTCCATTTCTTCTAGGTTATCCAGTTTGTTAGCATATAATTTTTTATAGTATTCTCTCATACTTATTTGTATTTCTGTGCTATCCGTCGTGATTTTTCCTTTCTCATTTCTGATTCTGTTTATGTGTAGACTCTTTTTTTCTTGATAAGTCCAGCTAGGGGATTATCTATTTTGTTTATTTTCTTGAAGAACCAGATCCTGCTTTTGTTGATTCTTTCTATTGTTTTATTCTTCTCAATTTTATTTATTTCAGCTCTGATCATTATTATGTCCCTCCTTCTACTGACGTTGGGCCTCATTTGTTCTTCTTTTTCTTGTTTGGTTAATTGTGAGTTTAGACTGTTCATATGGGATTGTTCTTCTTTCCTGAGGTAGGCCTGTAGTGCAATATACTTTCCTCTTAGCATGGCCTTCGCTGCATCCCACAGATTTTGCGGTGTTGAATTATTGTTGTCATTTGTCTGCATATATTGATTGATCTCCGTTTTTATTTGGTCATTTATCCATTGGTTATTTTTGAGCATGTTGTGAAGCCTCCATGTGTTTCTGTGATTTTTCATTTTCTTTGCGTTATTTCTTGTTTCATACCTTTGTGGTCTGAGAAACTGGTTGGTATAATTTCCATCTTTTTGAATTTACTGAGGTTCTTTTTGTGGCCTAGTATATGATCCATTCTTGAAAATGTTCCATGTGCACTTGAGAAGAATGTGTATTCTGCTGCTTTTGGGTGTAGAGTTCTGTAGATGTATGTTAGGTCCATCTGTTCTAATACGTTGTTCTGTGCTTCTGTCTCCTTACTTATTTTCCATCTGGTTGATCTGTCCTTTGGAGTGAGTGGATTGTTGATGTCTCCTAGAATGAATACATTCAATTACCCCTTTTAATTCTGTTAGTATTTGTTTCAAATATATAGGTGCTCCTGTGTTGGATGCATAGATATTATAAGGGTTATATCTTCTTGTTGGTTTGACTCCTTTATCATTATGTAATGTCCTTCTTTGTCTCTTGTGACTTTCTTTGGTTTGAAGTCTATTTTGACTGGTATAAGTACTGCAACTTTGCTTTTTTCTCACTATTAGTTGCCTGAAATATCTTTATCCATCCCTTCACTTTTAGTCTATGTATGGCTTTGGGTTTAAAGTGAGTCTCCTGTAGGCAGCATATAGATCGGTCTTGTTTTTTTAACCATGCAGTTACTCTATGTCTTTGGATTGGTGCATTCAGACCATTTACATTTAGGGTGATTATTAATAGGTATATACTTATTGACATTGCACGTTTTAGATTTGTGGTTACCAAAGGTACAAGGTTAACTTGCTTACCATCTAAGAGTCTAACTTAACTCACTTAATATGTTATTACAAACACAGTCTAAAGGTTCCTTTTATTTTCTCGTCCTTTTTCTTCCTCCTCCATTCCTCATGTAGTAGATATCATATTCTGTACTCTTTGTCTATCCCTTAATTAACTTTGGAGATAGTTGATTAAATTTTGTAGTTGCTTAGTAATTAGCTGTTCTACTTTCTTTACTGTGGTTTTATTCCCTCTGGGGACAGCTATTAAACCTTAGGAGCCCTTCCATATATAGCAGTCCCTCCAAAATACACTGTAGAGACCGTTTATGGGATGTGAATTCTCTCAGCTTTTGCTTATCTGGAAATTGTTTAATCCCTCCTTCAAATTTAAATGATAACCTTGCCAGATAAAGTATTCCTGGTTCCAGGCCCTTCTGCTTCATTGTACTAGATACATCATGCCACTCCCTTCTGGCCTGTAAGGTTTCTGCTGAGAAGTCTGATGATAGCCTGATGGGCTTTCCTTTGTATGTGATCTTATTTCTCTCTCTGGCTGCTTTTAACACTCTGTCCTTATCCTTGATCTTTGCCATTTTAATTACTATATGTCTTGGTGTTGTCCTCCTTGGGCCCCTTGTGTTGGGAGATCTGTGCACCTCCATGGCCTGAGAGACTATCTCCTCCCCCTGATTGGGGAAGTTTTCAGCAATTACCTCATCAAACACACTTTTTGTCCCATTTTCTCTCTCTTCTTCTTCTGGTACCCCTGTAATGCGAATATTGTTCCGTTTGGATTGGTCACACAGTTCTCTCAGTATTCTTTCCTTCTTAGAGATCCTTTTTTCTCTCTGTGCCTCAGCTTCCTTGTATTCCTCTTCTCTAATTTCTGTTTGATTTATCGTCTCCTCCACCGTAGCTAATCTGCTCTTAAAACTTTCCATTGTATGTTTCATTTCTGATACTGTGTTCCGTAATGATTGGATCTTCGACCAGAATGCGACTCCCGAGTTCTTTTTTTTTTTTGGTACCATTATTCTACAATTACATGTGCAATATTATGGTAATTACACTACCCCCTTCATCAGGTCCCCCCGACCAACCCCATTACACTCACTGTCCATCAGTGTAGTGAGATGCTATAGAATCACTACTTCTCTTCTCTAAGTTATGCAGCCCTCCCCATGACCCCCAACATTACACCTGCTAATCATAATGCCCCTTTTTCCCTCATATCCCTCCCTTCCCACCCACCTTCCCCATTCCCTTTCCCTTTGGTAACTATTAATCTGTTCTTGGGTTCTGTGAGTCTGCTGCTGTTTTGTTCCTTCAGTTTTTTTCTTTGTTCTTATACTCCACATATGAGTGAAATCATTTGATACTTGTCTTTTTCAGCTTGGCTTATTTCACTGAGCATAATACCCTCTAGCTCCATCCATGTTGTTGCAAATGGCAGAATTGGTTTTCTTCTTATGGCTGAATAATATTCCATTGTGTATATGTACCACATCTTCTTTATCCATTCATCTACTGATGGACACTTAGGTTGCTTCCATTTCTTGGCTATTGTAAATAGTGCGGCTATAAACATAGGGATGCATCTGTTTTTTTCAAACTGGGCTGCTGCATTCTTAGGGTAAATTCCTAGGAGTGGAATTCCTGGGTCAAATGGTATTTCTATTTTGAGTTTTTTGAGGAACCTCCATACTGCTTTCCACAATGGTTGAACTAATTTGCATTCCCACCAGCAGTGTAGGAGGGTTCCCTTTTCTCCACATCCTCGCCAACATTTGTTGTTGTTTGTGTTTTGGATGTTGGCCATCCTCACTGGTGTGAGGTGATATCTCATTGTGGTTTTAATCTGCATTTCTCTGATGATTAGCGATGTGGAGCATCTTTTCATGTGCCTGTTGGCCATCTGAATTTCTTCTTTGGAGAAGTGTCTATTTATGTCCTCTGCCCATTTCTTAATTGGATTATTTGCTTTCTGTTTGTTAAGGTGCATGAGTTCTTTATATATTTTGGATGTCAACCCTTTATCAGATACGTTTTTTATGAATATATTCTCCCATACTGTAGGATGTCTTTTTGTTCTACTGATGGTGTCCTTTGCTGTACAGAAGCTTTTCAGCTTGATATAGTCCCACTTGTTCATTTTTGCTTTTGTTTCCCTTGCCCGGGGAGATATGTTCATGAGGAAGTTGCTCATGTTTATGTCCAAGAGATTTTTGCCTATGTTTTTTTCTAAGAGTTTTATGGTTTCATGACTTACATTCAGGTCTTTGATCCACCTTGAGTTTACCTTTGTGTATGGGGCTAGATAGTAGTCCAGTTTCATTCTCTTACATGTAGCTGTCCAGTTTTTCCAACACCAGCTGCTGAAGAGGCTGTCATCTCCCCATTGTATATCCAAGGCTCCCTTATCAAATATTAATTGACAGTATATGTTTGGGTTAATGTTTGGATTTTCTATTCTGTTCCACTGGTCTGTGGGTGTGTTTTTGTGCCAATACGAAATTGTCTTGATTACTGTGGCTTTGTAGTAGAGCTTGAAGTCAGGGAGCGTAATTCCCCGTTTTATTCCTCCTTCTCAGGATTGCTTTGGCTATTCGGGGTCTTTTGTGGTTCCATATGAATTTTAGAATTATTTTTCCAGTTCATTGAAGAAAGATGTTGGTAGTTTGATAGGGATTGAGTTGAATCTGTAGATTGCTTTAGGTAGTATAGCCATTTTGATAATATTTATTCTTCCTAGCCAAGAGCATGGGATGCATTTCCATTTCTTAGTGTCCTCTTTAATTTCTCTTAGGAGTGTCTTGTACTTTTCAGAGAACAGGTCTTTCACTTCCTTCGTTAGGTTTATTCCTAGGTATTTTATTCTTTTTGATGCAATTGTGAATGGAATTGTTTTTCTGATTTCTCTTTCTGTTAGTTCATCGTTAGTGTATAGGAAAGCAACAGATTTCTGTGTGTTAATTTTGCATCCTGCAACTTTGCTGAATTCAGATATTAGTTCTAATAGTTTTGGAATGGAGTCTTTAGGGTTTTTTATGTACAGTATCATGTCATCTGCAAATAGTGACAATTTGACTTCTTCTTTACCAATCTGGATGCCTTGTATGTCTTTGTTTTGTCTGATTGCTGTGGCTAGACCTCCAGTACTATGTTGAATAACAGTGGAGAGAGTGGGCATCCCTGTCTTGTTCCCGATCTTAGATGAAAAGCTTTCAGCTTCTCGCTGTTAAGTATGATGTTAACTGTGGGTTTGTCATATATGGCCTTTATGATGTTGAGGTACTTGCCATCTATACCCATTTTGTTGAGAGTTTTAATCATGAATGGATGCTGAATTTTGTCAAATGCTTTTTCAGCATCTATGGAGATGATCATGTGGTTTTTGTTCTTCTTTTTGTTGATGTGGTGGATGATGTGATGGATTTTCGAATGTTGTATAATCCTTGCATCCCTGGGATGTATTCCACTTGATCATGGTGTATGATCCTCTGATGTATTTTTGAATTCGGTTTGCTAATATTTTGTTGAGTATTTTTGCATATATGTTCATCAGGGGTATTGGTCTGTAATTTTCTTTTTTGGTGAGTTCTTTGCCTGGTTTTGGTATTAGAGTGATGCTGGCTTCATAGAATGAGTTTGGAAGTATTCCCTCCTCTTCTAATTTTTGGAAAACTTTAAGGAGAATGGGTGTTATTTCTTCTCTATATGTCTGGTAGAATTCAGAGGTGCACTCAGCAGGTCTGGGGATTTTGTTCTTGGGTATTTTTTTGTTTACCGATTCAATTTCGTTGCTGGTGATTCGTCTGTTTAGTTTTTCTGTTTCTTGCTTGGTCAGTCTTGGAAGATTGTATTTTTCTAAGAAGTTGTCCATTTCTTCTATGTTTTCCAGCTTGTTAGCATATAGATTCTCATAATATTCTCTTATAATTCTTTGTATTTCTGTGTGGTCTGTCGTGATTTTTCCTTTCTCATTTCTGATTCTGTTTATGTGTGTAGATTCTCTTTTTCTCTTATTGAGTCTGGCTAGGGGTTTATCTATTTTGTTTATTTTTTCAAAGAATCAGCTCTTGGTTTCATTGATTTTTTTCTATTGTTTCATTCTTCTCAATTTTATTTATTTCTTCTCTGACCTTTATTATGTACCTCCTTTTGGTGACTTTGGGCCTCATTTGTTCTTCTTTTTCCAATTTCAGTAATTGTGTCTTTAGACTATTCATTTGGGAATGTTCTTCCTTCTTTAAATAAGCCTGGATTGCAATATAGTTTCCTCTTAGAACTGCCTTTGCTGCGTCCCACAGAAGTTGTGGCCTTGTGTTGTTCTTGTCATTATTCTCCATATATTCTTTGATTTCTGTTTTGATTTGGTCGTTAACCCATTGATTAATTAGGAGAATGTTGTTAAGTCTCCATGTATTTGTCAGCCTTTTTGATTTCTTTCTAAAATTTATTTCTAGTTTTATACCTTTGTGATGTGAGAAGTTGGTTGGTAGGGTTTCAATATTGTTGAATTTACTGAGGTTCTTTTTGTGGCCTAGTATGTGGTCTATTCTGGAAAATGTTCAGTGTGCACTTGAGAAGAATGTGTATCCTGTTGCTTTTGGGTGTAGAGTTTTGTAGATGTCTGTTTGGTCCATCTGTTCTAGTGTATTGTTCAATACCTCTGTGTCTTAACTTATTTTCTGTCTAGTTGATCTGTCCTTTGGAGTGAGTGATGTGTTGAACTCTCCTAAAATGAATGCATTGCTGTCTATTTCCTCCTTTAATTCTGTTAGTATTTGTTTCACATATGTTGGTGCTCCTGTGTTGTTTTCATATATATTTATAATGGTTATATCTTCTTGTTGGACTGACCCCTTTATCATTATGTAATGTCCTTCTTTATCTCTTGCTACTTTCTTTGTTTTGAAGTCTATTTTGTCTGATACAAGTACTGCAACACCTGCTTTTATCTCTTTGTTGTTTGCATGAAATATCTTTTTCCATCCCTTCACTTTTAGTCTGTGTATATCTTTGGATTTCAGGTGAGTCTCTTGTAAGCAGCATATAGATGGGTCTTGCTTTTTTATCCATTCTGTTACTCTGTGTCTTTTGATTGGTGCATTCAGTCCATTTACATTTAGGGTGATTATTGATAGATATGTACTTACTGCCATTGCTGGCTTTAGATTCGTGGTTACCAATGGTTCAAGGGTTGCTTCTTTACTATCTAACAGTCTAACTTAACTTTCTTGGTAAGTTATTGTAAACACCGTCTGAGGTTTCTTTATTTCTCTCCCTTCGTATTCTTCCTCCTCCATTCTTTCTATAATAGGTGTTTTATTCTTTGCGTTTAGTTAGTATTTGGATGGTCTGCTTTTTTTGCTGATTTTATTTTCTCTGGTAACATCTTTTTAGCCTTTGGTGTGCTTCCCCTAGAGCAGTCTGTTTAAAATATCCTGTAGTGGTGGTTTATGAGAGGCCAACTCTCTCAACTTTCATTTGTCTGGAAATTGTTTAATCCCTCCATCATATTTAAATGATAATCATGCTGGATACAATATTCTTGGTTCAAGGCCCTTCTGTTTCATAACGTTAAATATATCATGCCATTCTCTTCTGGCCTGTAAGATTTCTGTTGAGAAGTCTGATGATAGTCTGATGGGTTTTCCTTTGTAGGTGATCTTTTTTCTCTCTAGCTGCCTTTAATACCCTGTCTTTATCTTTGATCTTTGCCATCTTAATTATTATGTGTCTTGATGTTGTCTTCCTTGGGTCCCTTGTGTTGGGAGATCTATGAGCTTCGGTGGACTGCGAGACTACTTCCTTCCCCAGCGAGGGAAAGTTTTCAGCAATTATTTCTTCAAAGACATTTTCTATCCCTTTTTCTCTCTCTTCTTCTTCTGGTACTCCTATAATGCGAATATTGCTCCGTTTGGATTGTTCACACAGTGTTCTTAATATTCTTTCATTCCTAGAGATCCTTTTATCTCTCTCTGCCTCAGCTTCTCTGTATTCCTGTTCTGTGATTTCTATTCCATTTACAGTCTCTTGCATCTATCTCATCCAGTCTGCTGTTAAGCCCGTTGATTGCTTGTCTGATTTCTGCATTGTCTTTCCTCACTTCCCTCACTTCCTCCCTCAGCTCTTGCATATTTCTCTGTAGATCCATCAGCATGGTTATGACTTTTATTCTGAATTCTTTTTGTGGAAGACTGTGCGTTTCCATCCCTTCAGACTCCCTCTCTGGGGTTGTCTGGCTGATCTTAGTCTGGACCATATTCCTCGGTCTTTTCATGGCTATAGAAGTGGTCACTGGTAGTTGCCATGTATATCAGCTGGGCTCTTTAAGACTTTAAAAAGGAAAAAAAAGAGAGAAAGAAACAAAAAAAAGAAAGAAACGAAAGCAAAAAAGACAAGAAAAAACAAAAAGCAAACAAACAAAAAAAACGCCCACCGGGAGTAGATTCTGTAGGGATTCTCTAGGTGGCGCTGTTGCTCCACTATTCCGCAGCCATGGCCACAGCGCTCTGCAGGGCCCTTTATAGCTGTGGCCGGGGTGGGAACAAATGGGAGGCTGTTGATCTCTTTGGGAAGTCTAAGTGCAGCCACCCTTTTCCAGTTGCCAGCTAAGGGGTCCGAAACTCCCCAGGACTCCCAGCCTGCTAGGCTGAGTGTGCCGGGGCGATCCGGCTCCTCTGCTGGGCTGCTGTCTCTTTAAGACCCTGAAAAAATGTGCGGTTTTCCTTTTTTTTTTTTTTTATTCTTTCCTTCCCGGAAGCCGGCTGCAAGCACCCTGGTGTGTTCCCCGCTCAGATCCTGCACCGCTTGTCTCTCCAATCTCCGCTAAACCGCATGATGTGTGTCAGCGCTCCCTGTGCAGATCACCGGGGCTGATTATTTCGCAGGGTGTACTTCCACTCCCTCCCAGCTCTGAATCCTCTCTTCCCGCTTGTGCGCTGGGGTTGGTGAGTGCTTGTGTCCCGCTGGGTCGCGTCTCCATATCTTACCCTCTTGGTGGGGTGCCATGTCCTCTCAGGTGTAGCTGCACACTGTGCGCTTTCCTGTGTATTCTGGTCTCTCTTTTAGGAATAGTTGTATTTGCTGTATTTTCATAGATATGTATAGTTTTGGGAGGAGATTTCTGCCACCCTGCTCACGCCACCATCTTCCCAGATGTGTCCGTCCCCGAGTTCTTAAATATTTTTATGTTCCTTCATGAGCATGTTAATGATTTTTATTTTGAAATCCCTTTCAAGCAGATTCATGAGGTCGATTTTATTTGAATCTTTCTCATGGGTTGTATTCATATTCATAATTTTACTTTGAACCAGTAAATTTTACTTTGGCATTTCATATTTGTATATGGCGCCCTCTAGTGCCCAGAAGCTCTACTCTCTGGAGCTGCTCAGCCCCTGAAGCAATATCAGGGGTTGTAGGGAGCGGTATTGGTCCTTGGAGGGAGGAAAGAGCCATTTCCTGTTTCCCTGCTTCTCTGCCTGTCTCCGCTGCCAGTACCAGTGGGCCGAGCACACAGGTATAATCCTCTATGCTTTGCATTTGTAGTTGCTGTAGACAGCGCTTCCCTCTGGCCGGCATAATGCCAGGGTAGGGTTTGCTGGTTTGCAACCAGGTGGGACTGGCTTGGAGAAAGGCGCAGTAGGCTGCTTATCCCGGAGGGGGTCCTTGGAGCTGTGTAGCCAGCCAGGGAGCTGGAGCTTCTGAAGATTGTGAAAGTTCCTTACCTGCTGGGCAAAGTGCATCCAGACAATTTTGTCTACCTGTCCTTTCTCCTGAGCAATGAGCTCTGTGCAACCCTTGCCCCTTTAGCAGCCCTCTTTCTGTTAGGCAGTCTCTCAGACTGCCCATCTTTCTTTTGTCCCAGAGCAGCTGGATATGGATGTCTACTTTCCACAAGCGGCTGGGATCTCAGTCTCTCCAGGTATTCTGCTTGTCTTAGCTTTCCAATTCCCTAATCACGAGAGTACTATAAAAATACCATGAAATGTAGGTTTGTGCTCCCAGATCAGATCTCCAGAGTTAGGTGTTCAGCAGTCCGAGGCCTCCACTTCCTCCCTGCTCTGTTTCTCTTCCTCCTGCTGGTGAGCTGTGGTGCGGGAAGGGCTTAGGTCCCGCCGGGCCACAACTTTGTTATGTTACCCTGTTATGTAAGGTTTATTCTTTTCTCCAGGTATATGCAGTTTGTCACAGTCCTCTTTCCTGTTGCTCTTTCAGGATTAGTTGTATTAGTTATATTTTCATATTATATGTGGTTTTAGGAGAAAGCCTCTGTCTCACCTCTCACGCCGTCATCATTCCTTAGTTTTTTAATTTAAGTTTAGAGGTTAATCCATATTAGCATACAAATATTGTTTTCTTTTTAATAGATATGTATTACTACAAAACAATTCATGCATATGCAAAATGTATAAAGACTAATTTGAAAAATACTCATATACGCACCACCTACCTTAAGAAATAGAATATCAGCTGTCTATAATTTGCATGTTTTCTTAAGATTCCCCTTTATATGAAACTCTAACTTTTCTGTTATAACTGCAAAGTAATCATTGCAAAATAATATGAATTCTAGTACATTACACATTTGAGCAAATACTACTCATTTCCCTTATGCTTTTCTTGAAATATAAAAACTTTATAATAAATGCTCAGTTTTTATAAAGAAAAAAATAGCTCTCAAATATGGCTATGTTACCCTTTCATTCTTTATTACTTTGATTTTTAAAAGTTATTACTGTTGCTATTATCCCAGGCTTATTACTTTGAATAGTTATTGTAAATGGCCTCAATTTTTTAGGGAAGCAAATAAGTTAAAATATACAAATAGTTAAGTAAGTATGGCCATTTCTGGTTAATCTTTAAGATTTTTACCTTATCTGGATTATTTTTCTGGTCTCAGGTGTTTAAATCTGAGATGGCGAAATCTGGTTAATTAGAAATAGTATTTAGTTAGCTTCGAAAGAAGATATACAAGAATTCCTGGGTACAGGTCTTCCTGAAAAGGCAATGGGTATCTTGACTGTTAAAATGTGTTAAGAAAATATAAAATGTATAAAAAATTATACATTCTTACTGGAATATCTTATTCAACACTGATGATTTGGTTTCCCCTCCCCCCTGTGGATTGTTCAATATATTGCATACTTGGCAAGTCATAATTGCCTGGTAAGGCACA
Source organism: Smutsia gigantea (assembly GCA_032199065.1). Lineage (NCBI taxonomy): Eukaryota > Metazoa > Chordata > Mammalia > Pholidota > Manidae > Smutsia > Smutsia gigantea. Next base: position 97,843 of record JAVSCE010009254.1, read on the forward strand.
GTGTGAGAAGATGACTTTTCTTTTTAAAAACTCAGTTTTGAGAAAGGTTAATCTTTTTACAAGTTTATTTCACAATCTAGATTTTATCTGCTGCTTTTGATAGTACAGTTGTACTCTAACAATCAAGAAAATTTAATACTACAGAAACTAGGATGTTATGTAGGGTTCATTTGTAATTACAGAAAGATTTATGGTTCCTAGTTTATTCCTTTGCTTGTTATAATGGCACCTGGTGGTATAACAACAACAAAATAATGAGAGGAGCTTTTGTATTATGACTTTGACACCATACAAAGGCTGTAAGACTTTGAAAAGTTAGTCCAGACTGCATACTGAAGACTACTCGTATTACATATCTTGAAGTTCATTTAAATATGTTTTAAGATGGTTTGTATTTTCTCACTTTTTTTTTTTCATTAGAGCCAAATACCACAAGTTGAAATATGGGACAGAATTGAATCAGGGAGATATGAAGCCTCCATGCTATGATTCTGGTAAGCTAATTTTAAAGAAAGTTTAAGTGATTAAAAAGAAGCTAATATCTAGCATTTTATAGCAACAATATTTATAACTGCAAGTTCATTTCTTATTATTTGCATATAATTTTTTCCGACCTACTTTTGGCACTAATCATTAAGTGTCATTTAGATCATTTTTCACCATCTTCCTTCCTTTTCCTGTTTCCCTTTCTTTTAGTTCCCCATTTTCTGCTTATTTCTATACCTACTGGAAGGATCAGAATCTATGGGGTAACTTGTACCAACATAACTGTGTCTTATGGGGTTTCTCCAGTATTAATGGGAACTTTGAGATGTGTAGTAGAAAGTATATCATACCTTTGAAATCTAAGAGAAAGTAGAACTGTGGAGATTTCTTCTTCAACTACAGGGAAATTCCTGATCACTTAAACCTAATCCCTCAGTTTCAGGTGCAAAATTATTTTGGTTTTCTCACCCACAGGAGATTCTGTACCCATATCATCTTTTAATAACAGAAACATTTATTATCTTTTTGTGTTACTTTTTTTCCTTCTCTTGCTATCCTCTTTGCCCCACCAAACAATACAAAAATAGTACTTGTAAACAGTCAAGTAGTAAAGAGTGTAGATATTAAGTGATTTATTACTAGGTGTAAGGGAAAAGTAAGAAAAGTTGTTCAAAAAGATATCACTATGTTTCACAGACGTGTGTTTTGTCATAAATTCAGATTAAATTCCTGGTCAAGTAGCTGGAGATACCAATTATTGTTTATATCATCTACTGAAATATTTGCCTTGTACTAGGGGCCTTATGTATATTATCTTTAAATCTTAAAAATAGTTATTCAATAAAGATATAAGAAATTTTTACTATGAGAAATTTTAACTCAGAAAGGTGGAGAAACTTGCCCAAGGTCACACAGCTGTTAAAGTAATGGGAACATGGATCAGAGCTCAGGTCTGTCTTACTCCAAAATTCATATTCTTCCCATTTTACCACACTACTTCTATATTTATGTATGAAAGAATCTTAAAAATAAGTTCTCAGTGTGTTGCCAATTTTATAGTTTAATTCGTTGTATCAGTGTTATTAACATTTCCACATAACAGCTGAATATTGAATCCTTGAGATGAGAGCAATATCAATTAATCATTGGGTTTTTCTAATTCATTTTTTAATTGCTCTTTTATTTTGGTGTCTCTTCTTTTAACTTGAGATGCACTTAAAATTTTTTAAAAGTTCACTTTTAAAATCTAGGCTTTATTAAAGACTGTCCCAAAAGTATGTTGTCTTATTCAAAGAGTTCATTTTAATCAGTGTTTTCACATAAAAAGTTTGTTACCTAATTTTTAGATATCAATTTAGGAATATAAAGGACTAGTTACAATATATACAGAATGTTTATAAGTAAACAGTTTGGCTCAGTAGAAAAACTTTGGGCTTTGAAATCATATACATATAAGTTTGACTCTGCCCTGACAATTTAAATACCTTTTTAAAGTAAGTGATATTTATCTCTCTGAGGTTGCTCCATTCCTCAGCTGTACAACTGGGAAAAATTCTGGAAATAATTCCGAATTCCCAGGTTTACTTTCTTAGTATACAATGCCTAGTTACTATGTAGTTTTTTTATATTTGTCCATCTTTCAAACTATTCATCTTACAGATATTTAATAGGTAATGCTTGTCAGACCCAGCCCCAAATTCAGTGAATAAGATAATAATTTTCTATTGGATTTTTATCGGGAAGATAAGAATAAAGTGATTACAATAAAATGACATATATAATGGGGAGAAGTAATAGGTGTCGTGGAGCACAATAGTAGAGAAACCAAATTTAATTGTTAATTAAGTGTTAATTGGTCAAGGAAGGCTTCTTGCAAGGAGTATGTTTAAAGTTGACATCTGAAGGACAAGTAAGAATTAGGGAAAGTGGACTATTTGTTGAATGAGAGGTGGAAGAAAGAGTATTAGTGCTAAAGTTTCAGAGGGAAGAATATGGCACATTTGAGAAATCACTGGCTGGGAGTGGGTGGTAGGTTAGTTATTAGCAAAGGGGACAGATGATAAAATGTGTTACAGGGGTCTTGTAAAATATGTTAAGGAGTTCACACTGTGACCTAAGAATTATGAGAAGGCATTTATTTGAAGGATCTTAATTAGGGCCCTTGTGATCAGATTTACTCTTAGATCATACAGAGCAATCCGGAAGAAAGATTAGAAAAGAGCAGAATTGGAGATGGAGAGATTGGTTAGAGGACTATTAAAGCCTCTGGGTAAATGAGGAAGGCTGCCTTAACAAGTGTGCTAAGAATGGAGTTGAAGTGGGTGTGTTCAGGAAATATTTTGGAAGTAAATCTGCAGGAATTAGTTCTTGTTTGGATGTAAGGGGTGAAGAAAAGGGACACTCAAAGATGACCCCCATACTTCCAGCATAAAAACTACACCAGAAATAGGTTTAGAAGGTGGTGGGTTTGCTTTTGGATTTATTTACTAGGTCGTCATTTGAAAATGGCTAGTAGAGAGTTGGGTGTAGAGACTGGAGAGGCATTAGTATGTAATACTGATGGCACTCAAGGCCGTTGGAGTGCAAGAGCTCACCCAGGAACCTTATGCAGAGTGAGACGAAGACCTAAAATGTAGTCATAAGGAACAGCAGTATTTAAAAACCTGGTAGAAGAATAGAAACCTGAAAAGGAAATTGATAAGGATGATCTTATGATAGGAGGAAGACCAGTGGAAACCAATAGCAGTAAGGACCCTTCAGCACTACTGATTAGTGCCTAGAAGGCTGAAGAGTGTCTCTAGAACAGCTGTGCCACACAGCTCTCTGAGAACTGTATTAAGGGCAGTTGTAGGGGAGAGGTGAAGGCAGGAACAAAGTCATAAGAGGAAAATGAAGACTAGGTATTGCCAACTTTTAAGAAACTTAGGTTGTGAAGGTGAAAGAGAGGGGTTAGAGGGTAATAGCTAAAAGGACATGGAGTCAAGGAAGTTTGTGTGTGTGTGTGTGTTTAATGTATTAGAAGAGGTGCAAATAATAAAAAGAGAATTAGAGATACTCAAAATAGGAAGGTATCTGAATAAGTGATAGGGATTGGATTCTGAAGGTAGCTGGAGAATGTCGAGAAGAACATGTCTTTTATTGTTACCAAGAGAATGTAGAAAGCTAGGTGATGGGTTTGTAGGTTTGGGTTCAGTTTGGTGGTGGGTAGTTAACATGATAACTTTATATATGAGACGGAATTATCTGCTAAGTATGTCAGAGGGCTAAGAAAAGTAGAGGTCTAAATAATATTGAACAGGAGGACAAACTAAGAACAGTTAGTAGGATTGAGAAAAGTTAAGGGTCCAGTTGAGGTGAGTGATCATGAGTTTATATAGAAGCACTGGTCTGCACACTTGGCACTGGGTAAAAGTTAGAATGAAAATAGTAGTTGAATTCACTGAATTCATGAAGAGACATGGGGGCAAAAAAATTGACATTGGCAAAACAGTGGTTGAAGTGATAGACTGAAATAAAACTAGAGAAGGAAGGAAGTGAAGACAGCAGGAACCTAATGGGTAAAAAAAACAAAAGTAAGGGGTTGGCTTATGGTTTAGAGCAGTTGAGCAAGACTTTTTCTTTAAGAGCCAGTTAGTAATATTTGGGCTTTGTAGGCCATGTTCTCTGTTGCAGGTACTCAACTCTGCCATTATAACATGAAATGAGCATGGAAGGCCAGATTTGACCAGCATGCTGTAATTTGCTGGCCCCTGGTCTAAGGCCATAGCTAAATTTGGGAATATTGAGCCTGAAGGATATGTTCAGAGAATAAGTTTGCATCTGTGCTTCGTAATGATAAAATCTGAGGTATGGCAGCTAGAGAGGATAGTAGTGTCTTAAGTGGGTGACCCACATGAATATTGACTTCACTCAGATTGATGTAAAAGTTTGGTTGCAGAGGAAACATGCCCTCCTGGGTAGAAGCATTATCAATGGATTTATAGATGACAGTGATAAGGACAGTGACTAGGAAGAGGGTAGAAGGTGGTATATCCAAATAGGGTAAACCTTAAAGAAGCAGGGATTTTTCTGTTCTTTGTTCTTTTATCTATTTGCTGTTTAAAACTGATAATTCATTTTCTGAAACATTTCCCATAAAAAATTAGTATCCTCTGACTTTTTTTGGTTTTGTTTTGTTCCACTCCCATATCTTCACAGTTCTACTTTAGGAGAATATTGCTCCAGGTTATGTTAAAATCTATTTATCTTCCATATTTCAGTTTCTCCTATTTGATATTAGAAGCTAGATACTTATTAAAAATAGGATATTTACATTTAACATGACAAATTCTGCCTTTTAACTGAGATTTTTAGACCATTTACATTTAATATGACTATTGATATGGCTAGGGTTAAAGCTACCACCTTTGCTATTTTGTTTTTTATTCAGTCTGTTTTTTGCTTCCTTTTCCTCTGTTTCAGATTTCTTTTGGATTTATCTAGTATTTTTTATGATTTCGTTTTCTCTCTTGCTGACTTATTAGTTACAACCCTTCATTATTTTAGTGGTTGGTTTAGATATATAATGCATGTTTTTAACTTACTGCAGTTTATCTTTAGATGATATGTACCACGTCATGTGTAGTATCAGAACCTTATATCCCTTCTGTCTTTGTGCAGTTGTTTTCAAATGTTTTGCTTCTGTGTATGTTATAAACCATACATCACTGCATTATTATTTTTTGTTTCAACAGTCAATTCTCTTTTTAAAAGATTTAAATAATATAAAAACTATATTTTAATTGTTCATCATAATGTGGATCCATATTTTTGAGTATCATTTTCTATCTGCCTTAAGGACTTCCTTTAATATATCTTGTAATATGGGCTGCTGATAATAAATTCTTCAGCTTTTTTGTATCCAAAAAGTTCATTTTGCTCACTCGCATTGTTCCTGATGATGTCTTCTGTCATCTTTGTCTTTTGTTTCTTTGTATAAAATGTGACCTTTTTCTCTGGCTACTTATAAGGTTTTTCTCTTTATCATCAGTTTTAAGCAGTTTTATTATGATATGCTTTGGTATATCCAGCCCCACTCACAATGTTTCTTTTATTTGGGGTTTGTTGAATTTCTTAGGTCTGTGGGTTTATACTATTAATGAAATTTTGAACTTTTCAACTATTCTTAAGATACTGTTTTTGTTCCCCTTTCCAGTGCTGTGATCTGGAAACTACCAAGGTAGTGAGCCAGAACAGTCATAGGGCACACCTGTTTGCTTCCTTCTCTCAGGGATCGTTGTCCCTTGTTGCCTGATGTCTGGTATTGCAACCATTGTTTTTTTTTTTAAGTTTTGGAATAATTTATTATGCAGCAATAGAGAGCTAATATAATGAAATAGTTCCATGTATGAAACGCAATATAAATTTTTATTCTTAATAATTATACTAATTATACTCATTATTGATATAAATCTTAATTCTTAACAAAAACTTTATCCTTAAAAGAAATAGTGAAGAAAAAAAGTAAATTGCATTTTACATTATATATGTAAATCCTTAAATTTCCAAACCCTAATATGATATGTTGTTTAAATATTTTATAAGTATTATACATTGTTTATATATTTTTAAAATATAATTTATTTTATTATCATTAATCTACAATTACATGTGCAATATTATGGTTATTAAACTACCCCTTCATCAGGTTCCCCCCACCAACCCCATTACAGTCACTGTCCATCAGCGTAGTGAGATGCTGTAGAATCACTACTTGTCTTCTCTGAGTTGTACAGCCCTCCCCGTGCCCCCCCCAACATTACATCTGCTAATCTTAATGCCCCTTTTTCCCTCTTATCCCTCCCTTCCCGCCCATTTTCCCCAGTCCCTTTCCCTTTGGTAACTATAAGTCCGGTCTTGGGTTCTGTGAGTCTGCTGCTTTGTTCCTTCAGTATTTTTTCTTTGTTCTTATACTCCACATATGAGTGAAATCATTTGATACTTGTCTTTTTCGGCTTGGCTTATTTCACTGAGCATAATACCCTCTAGCTCCATCCATGTTGTTGCAAATGGTAGGATTTGTTTTCTTCTTATGGCTGAATAATATTCCATTGTGTATATGTACCACATCTTCTTTATCCATTCATCTACTGATGGACAACCATTGTTTCATCTATTTTGTTTCAAGCAGAGGGTAAATTGGGTCCCTGTTACTCAAAACTGACTGGAAGTGCAAGTCAAATACTTTCACTATAACCAAGAAATTCAACTCTTTTCCACTTTAAAACCCTTACTTCTGTATAATACCATTTTTTGTACTATAAGGTAAAAGTGAATCTAATAGTTAATGACTACTTACTAAGCATTGAGTGAACTGTGAATTTTTCCTGGATAAGGAAGTGTGGGGAAAATCAAGTCCACGTGTGCAGGAGTTTTTTTTTAATCTCATACTTTTTTTTAATGTCAGATATTGCCCAGGGAGTCTGATTTTATCTCAGTATAAGAATATACTTTTTTAAAAAGAGGGTGAGGATGCATTCTTCTTTGATTTGACTTAATTTAGTTTTTATTGAGATATAATTTACATATAGTAAAACTCGCCTTTTTAGTGTTTTCATAAGCACATACTATCTTATTACTACTGCCCTTTGTAGTCAACTCCTCTCCCCCCACTCTAATCCCCTTGCAATAACTGACCTGTTTTCTGTACTTTAGTTTTGCCTTTTCCAGAAAGTCATGTGAATTCCAGAACCATACAGAATGTAGTCTTTTGATTCTAGCTAATCCCAGTTAGTGTTTGATATGCACATGTTAACATGTATCAGTAGTTCATTTCTTGTTGAGTAGTAGTCCATTGAATGGCTGTACCACACTTTGGTAATATTACTCACTGAGAAAGTAGGCAAGGCCGTTGAGTGTATCTGAGGATGGCATAGAAAGAACTGAGGCCTATTTTGATGGAAAATTAGATGACCTCAAAATTTTAGATGATCTGAAATTTTTAGTTTTTGAAATGCCAGTATAAATGGTAATACTTGGCAAGTACAGGTTACTCGACTTAAAAGGGGATATATTGAAACATACTATGTTATATACACAGTTCCTAAATTTGTGGGTCAGTGGAAACAGGATGTATCATTTTTTACTAAGTATTGAGACATTGTTTTTGCCCTTTTTTTAAAAAAATGTCATTCCAAAGTAATCTTCCTTTTTTGAATTAACTTAATCCTCCTCATCTTCCTGCTTGCCATCTACTCTACTTCTATTTCTTTGTTATATCACAGTGCTTGGCCTAGTTATTTTAGGAGAAAAATTAAAATGCAAGATCTAAATCTTATTTTTATTTACGTATTTCTCATCATTGTAGTGATAGCATGTGGAGGAAATTATATGAATTCTGGAGTTAGATAGGATATCAACACAACTGTATTTCTGACTTAGGAACCTTACAGTTAACCTATAAAACTTTAAAACATGGATAGTATTAACACCTGCCTTTTGAAGTTGTAAAGATCAGAAGAAGTAAGTATATGTTTTTAACACAGCATCTGGAACACAGTAAATGCTGAATATCAAATACCAGTCTCTTATAGCTCCCCTTGAATAAAATCCTATAAAGATCACAGTTTATTTTAGTTTGATCAAGTTTTATCAAGGGAAAGCATGAACTTTTTGTATTTTTAAAGTTGAGCCATAGTATAGAAATTCTTGGAAATTCTTTAGTCCAGGTATATCAAGGGAAGGCTCTTTTACTTTTGCCACCTTCTTATAAGGATTCAGCTTCCATCAAATGATGAATTTAAGCTTTACAAGGAGGTTTTCATTCAAAGAGTGTCTTAAAAGAATACTTGAGGTTTTCATTTAATAACTAGTGAAGGAAATAGATTTATATTGAGCTTATTTCTTACCTATCAACTTTTTACCAAACTGGCTTTTCTACCATCATTCCTGGGTATTTTGTTCTAGTTCTGATGTGGTGCTTCATAATACTTTTATTTGACTGTATGACTTGATTTGTATAAGTCTTTGTCCTGGAGGAAAATTCTCAAACTGTAAAGACAAGGAAATCTTGATTTTAGTTCTGTGACTCAGAGGAATGAAGTAGCAATAATGAATTTATATTACTGTTGTTATGGAAATTACACTTAAAAACATAATTTACATTGTCTTAAAACATACCACAGTGCAGTTTTACATATTATAGGTTTTATTGTACATTTTTTATGAATCAGGATGCCCTCTAATGTGTAAAACAAGTCAGTTTTATTATGATTTACTGTTTTGCAGATGAAGGTAATGAAACAGAGATGCAGCCACAACAAAACAGCCAGTTAATGTGGAAACAAGGTCGACAGCTACTAAGACAGTGAGTATCCCACAATCAAACTAATTAGGAGAAGCATATTTTTATGAGATTATGTGTATTTTGCATGTTCAACTCAATAGAATAATCTTATCCCTTATATTATACAGCTGCTATGAAAAAGTTTAATTGAATTGCCATTCCTTTTTCATATTAAACACCTTTTCCCTTATGGTGGAATTTATTTTTCATTAAATATTAATAAGAATTATCAAGAAAAAATTTTTTGCATAATTTTAGCTGTATCAAAGAAAGTACAATTTTAAGCTCCTAAATTTTATTATACACTTAAATTTATAATTTAAAGAATTCTGTAGCCTTAACAGTTATTCTTTTCCTTACATTTTTTATACATGAATATGCATGTTTTAATATGTATAAACAATCTTTACATGTAATTGTTACTGTTTTGGAACTGTTTTAAATAGATAAAAGAACTTCTTGAATTTCCCAAATTTGCAAATACTGCACTAACATATACTTTCTCCTATAAAATGTGTATATGAGACTATAAAGAGGAAACAAAAATTGGGTTGTGTTTCAGATGTCACATAGTGGGCTAACCCCACTCACCGGCTCAGTGCTTGGTCCTTACATATCACATTTGAAACTGATATTCAGATTTGTGCCTCAGGAAAATGAAGTTTGCTACCTGTTTTGTACTTTTGGGGTTGCTTCTGAGTAATCTAAACTTGTGTTTCCAAAGTGCATGCACACAAGCCTTGCCTGTTGATGTTGGGAAGAGAATATTAAAATGTCTTCTCGTACCTATTTTTATCTACTCAAAGTTAGAAGAAAGTGATATTTCACTAATATTTAAGTACTTTCACTTGAACCCTCACTTTGGTCTTAAATATGATTGATGCATTTCCCACTATAAATAAGTAACTGTTCTTAAAGTACCGATCTTTTAAAACATATATATATGTTTTTTAATGAGAAATGGTTATCATTCCAAGAGATGTTTTCAGAAACTTTAGAAGACTCATAATCTGCTCCTCAAAGTAAAGGTGACATTTTAATCAATGAATGAGGAAGTAACTATTTAGTAAAGCCAGCTTATCTAGGGAAAAAGTTTTTAAAAGTTACTTGTAATGTGACTTTGTTGCCAAAGTGAATATGTATTGAATATTATTTGTTAACAACAGAAAAACACCTTAATATTAATTTGTAAGAACAATTGACTAAATTCAGGAAAGTTAGAAATGTATTATCCAAATATTAATCAAAACCTTTCTATAAATATTGGATAGTACTGAAGAATGTGTATCTTGGTTTGATAGGATACACTTTTGGTCACATATCTTTTTGAGCTATAATAACTATTAACATAATTTCTGGAAATAAACTGACCTTAGACTGGTCATCTTGTCCACCTTTGTTTTCTCTTTCATCTTAGAGACTTGATGCTTCCTTACAAGTTAATGCCTATCATTTATCTGTCACATTTATTGATGATGTTATTAATGATATTTGCCTTTTCATTTATCTGCCACTACCCTTTTGGTCTTTTCGGTCATCTTTGTTGCTAACAGATACTGAGTGCCTTCTGCGTGCCAGGTGTGTTGCTTTCAGGGGAAAGAAAACTGAGAATCAGTAGAATTGAAGTTACACAGGAAGAAAGTAGCAGAAATGGGCTTTAAACCCAGGTCTAACTCTCAGTACAAAGTCTGTTCTCTTTTCTCTAGGCTGTTGCCTCTCTGTAACACACACCACGCCGTGCACACTTGCATCCCACATCCCACAATTGAATTGCAGTCTACTTGTATTTTACAGTTGTCTCAGGATAGGAACTTCCTTGCATTGAAGTGACTTTTTGGAATATAGTACTATCTTCTTGTATGTCATGGAGGAAACAATATATGCTAGAAACATTCTTTCTAGACCTCAAGCAGTTGATCCAATGATACTTTACATCAGAAATGTAAAAAGACTACTGGTTATAATAATTACTATTAAAAAATAGTAATTTAGTAGAATCTAAGAGTAAGTTTGCTCCAATCCTGCCTAGCAGAAAGAATCAAGGAACAGCCTCTTACGATAAGTGTAATGAATGGTGTATTGTATAGTTCTTTGATTTTTCTCCGTGACCATAGAGACTGGTACTGCAAGAGACAGCTCCATCTGCAGCTGGAAGATTATTTATTAGCAAGTCTTACTAGCATAGTACTGTACTGTTAAGTCTTATTCAGGCAATGTGTTTAAATAAATACTTTTATTTACATACGAAGTTATAGAATACTGATTCCAGTATGACTGAATTGTGAGGATCCTCTTCACACACAGGTATCTACAGGAGGTGGGTTACACAGATACTATCCTAGACGTGAAATCTAAACGAGTGCGAGCCTTGTTGGGTTTTTCGAGTGATGTTACGGACAGGGACGATGACAAAAATCAGGACTCAGTAATAAATGGCACAGAGGCTGAAGTTAAAGAGACAGCAATGATTGGGTAAGTTTTTTTTCTTGGAAGTGTTTTAGCTATAGCCTTCGTTATTATTAAATATTTTTGGCTTATGGTTGATACTTGTGATACTGACACTTTTAGATACTGCTACAGAAATAATTATAATAAAATTCAGTAAAAAACCTTAAGTTTCACTTGGTAGAAGGTAACACATAGGGGATTAGAGTTATCATTTGTGATTATTTTAGATATTTAAGATATTTTTATTTGAGATTAATGGATTTAATACAGATTTTAATATCCTGAAGCTCAAGTAATGTTAGAAATTCATAAAAGATCTTACTTAGAAATACAGTTCAAATCTGTTAGAATGAAATTTCATTCCTGGTGACCCAGAAATCATATAAATACCTCAGTCTTTAGAAGTAAACCTTTTCTTAGACACTTTGTTTGCCTAATAATGTTGTAACTCATCTTTCCTTTGAAAACTACCTATTTTAAGTATATTGTTTTTAATTGATAGAATAAGAATTAAATAGCTGTTTGAAAATTTTTGTTTTGCTTTTTGTATAATGTATCATAAAATTATATATAATTCTGCCTAAAATGAACATGAATAGTTATATAGTATTGAAAAAAATTTGACATGCTTCTTAAAGAAATAAAAAGCCAAAGATTCTGTGAGAGTCTAAATATGATGTTACTTTATTTTAGTGCATATTTAGACTGGAAAAATGGTTTTAATGGAATTCTGTTCATGTTCTAGTGAGAACATAGTTTCTGTTATTGGAAACATAAACAAAAAATTATGAGATTTAGATAAATTCAGAAAATGACTATAAACAAGTATGGGAGCCTTCTTAAGTGCATTCATTAACAGTTAATATACATTAACTTGTTTTAATGAATGTAAGATGTAGATTGTTTCTCTGTGTAGGCATAGACAATGTTGACATTATTCTTGGCTGTTTTTTTTTACCTGAAAGGTTAACTTAAGTCATATTCAGAAAAAGACCACTCTAGTTGTCTTATGTTTTGCCTTGATCATGTCTTTTGAGACAGACAGGGCTATTATTCTGAATCTGTCTGAGTTATGCAGGAATAGAGAGTATGGTGGAAAAAAACAAAAACAGCTCTCAGCAGATTTGAAATTTAAGATTTATCTGTTTTGAAAGTTTTGGCTATAGTTGTGGCTAAATTTTTTCAGGAAAATGTTTTCTTCTGTAAAACATTTACTAATGAATGAACGAGAGAAAAAAAATCATCCTGTTCTGGCCATTAGGAAATTGTTTACTACATTTATTTTGAAGGAACTAAATTAAAATCTTACATATTTGAAAAGTCAATCATTTCTAAAAGGTTAATGGTTTACTCACCAATAGATCAAGTTTTTTAGTAATATTAACTTGACTAATAAATTGTTTCTGATAACTTCATGTGCACATTTACTTTTTTCAACTCTTTAGCTGTTAGCAAAAATGTAAGATTGCATCAGAGAAAAATGACATACTTAATAGTTATTTTCTCAGTTATGAAAACTTAAGTGTCAGAAGAAGAGTTGCAGAGAAGGAAAGAATAAAAAAAAACAGACAGTAGGAAAAATATTTTTAAAAACAAATACATTAAGGTTGACTTAAATATTAAATAATACTGAATGTTGAAGAGGGGGAATTCTTTACATTAGATTACCATTAATCTAAATAGATACGATTGCAAAATACTTTTAAAAGAGTAACCACTTCCTATATTGCTTTTCAGTTAACATCCATGGAAATGTGATGGATAAGAATCAGTGTAGATCCAATGTTGCTTATGTGAAACCATCGTAAGATTGTATATCAATGATACCTTAATTAAAAAAAAATCGGTGTAGATCATAGTATGATTTCGGGGATCATACTTACATTCTAAATGGAAGTTAATATAGTGTATTACGGATTAGTTCTTGTATTGAGTTTAAAAAATTAACTAAGCAGGATGTACATGTTTTACACCAGAAAATCCGAGTTAACAGATTCTGCCTCTGTGCTGGATGATTTCAAATTCCTGGAAAATGCAGCTGCAGATTTTAGTGATGAAGATGAAGATGATGACATTGATGGAAGAGAGAAAAGCATCATTGATACTTCAACGGTTAGTTGGATGACTCAGATACAAGTATTTTAGGGGCCATTTTATATATTTTAAATATAATCCATGTCTTTTCTCAACCTTCAACTTTTTTTTCATGAATTTGGGGAAATTTAATTTTAAAAAAGTTTTTAGTATTGAGTTAAAATTCAAGAATATTTTTAGGATAGCAGCTTTTGACTTGTTTATTCATTAAACATTTCAACATTCATATAGGGCTGGTGAATATGGTAAATGTGTGTGTTACAACAGTGCACATTACTATTACTCTAAGACAACAGATCTGACAGATCCATTATGGTGGCTGATGGAGACTGGATCAACTTGAATATGTATGGTTTTTGTCTCTCTTGTCTGGGTTGCTTTGGTAGACAAGCTCTACAGACTTCAGTACTCTTCCACTAGATCTCTTCAACTTTGTTTAGGGTCTTTTGTGGTTTTGTTTTGGTCTCGTAAGTTTGTTTTGATCTATATAAACTACCATGGTAGTTTCCTGGAGTAAGAGATGCTTCTTCTCCCTTTTCTTTCCTTCTCCATTCTGTCCCCTTCAGGGTACCCCCCCACCCCTGCCACCTCTTTTCTTTCTCCCTACTTTTTCTCCATTCTCTCTTTTCCTCCTCCTCCCTTTCTTAAGAGATGAGGGAATGCTTTGTTTTGTCTAGGAAAATACTCACATTTCCTCTTTTAAGAAGAGGGAAGGGGAAAGCAAGGTAATATTAAAGCTGACTGGACCTAGAGTCAAAAGCCCTAGGTTTAAGTACAAGTTCTGTCACTGATTGTCTGTGCTTCTTAATCCTTCAGGCTTAGTTTTCTAGTTTTTAAAATGGAGATTATAATAAATTTATTTTATATAATTTTTCATATTTTTTATAAGCAGCTTATTTTTCTTTACCATCATACCATTAGTTAAGTGTAAGAATGATTTTGAAATTATACATACATATGAAAAGTGATCAATTTCAGGCTCTGAAAGGTAAATTCATCAGCAACATTTAGTCTACATTCAGACACTTTAGGAGGAAAAAGTAATGGGGTTAAGAATCATTACCTTTTAGCCACAGTTTAAAGTTTTAATCATAGTATAAAAAATCCTATGTTAGTGTTATGCTTCTTCTGATAGTTTTCAAAGTGACAGTCTATCCTTTTTTCTTATCTTCTTGATACTCTGTTCAACCCATAACTTCTTTGTGTTTGCCTTAACTTCTTAAGTTGGTTGGTAAGCTCATTGAAGGTAGGAGTGGAGCGGAACCTTAGATAAACAAGTGCTCTTACAATAAACCCCACCCCTTCCCATTGCTAATCCTACTCTCTTGGTGACCACAGTTCATTTTTCTTTTATGCATAACCACTAAAAACATAGGAGTTTTTGTTTATTTATGTAAATGAGATATTGGATAGACAGTGATCTGTAAATTGCCATATCTTTATTCTTTGTAAGGTCATATGGAGGAGATAAGACCTAAAAACAGAGTTTATTCCCCAAGGAGTTTGTTTTGTGACTGAATACTGTATTTAGTAATAACTAATATTTATAGTACATTCAGACTTTCAATTTAAGGTTCCAAATACTTCTGTATTTTCTCCTACCCTTTTTGTCAGGCTTTCAGACCAAGATTTCTCTATCTGCGAGAATTTTCTATCTATAAGACGTTGGTGATGGCCCCTCTGAATTATGTCTGGTGTCCCATCAGGGTGAGGGGAAGGGAGAAATCAAGCCTATAGGATAAAAGAAGTAGATAAGCAAAGCATTTGTATGTAGAACTTGAAGATCAGTGTCTTCTGTTGGTATAACTCTTCAGAGACATTTCTCTACATTAGTCTGGCTGCCCAGGAAAAATTAGAATAGATTATTAGTATATGGCTTGTAAATACTTACAGAATAATATACCTTCAGCTTGACTTTCTCTTCACAATTTGTTAGATTTATCTTGCTTTTTTTGTTTGATAGATTTGCTACATGGTAGATTGAGATATGCTGTAAATGTATATCTTTATTTTAGGAAATAATCTAAATAGTTAAACCAATTATCCTAACATCATTATAGAATCCTTGAGTTCTCCTATTTAGTTTTTATATATATCAGGAAAATAAGACAGATTAGGTTTCATCTACAGAAAATCTGCCAGTTTTCTTCTGTTGATAGTGCCTTTTTGGGGTGCTGAACTGAGAAGGATTTCCGAGGCTGTATGTGGTTTAGATGAAAAATGCCGAAGTACTGTGATTGATAAGTAATGTCAGCCATGAGTGTGAGAACAGGGCCATACAAGACAGGTATTTGTTCTCTCTTATTATAAGAATCTATTTCTAGACTATGTAGTCTATCCCCAGTGATCTGTCTGTTGAACATTTATAATTTTAAACCACACAATAGCCCAGTGATAATGTTTGATCAGGCAATGCTTTTTCTATTTTGCATGAAGTGAAGAAGCTGAGATCTAGAGAAGTTGAGATACTGAGTCCATATTATCAAAAGAAGCCACAAATCAGTCATCCTGATTTCTTTGGGCTTCTGGTGGTGGTGACTAAAAAGATCATTCATAAAGAGGATTGTCATATAGATCTCCAAAATCATCTCTGCATGCATTAAGCTTAACTCTAAGTGGATTTGTGATTCAAGAGAGATAGTCACTAAATAAATTAAAATGAGACTTAATAGCCCTTTCCAGATTTGCTCTTAAATCTAAGTCAAGTTTCTAAATGATTAATGTTTTAGGAAAAATTTGAATATATAGAGAAATATTTGAGAAAATTGAGACAGTAGAAATAAAGTGTCCCCCCCACTGCCACCTGCAAACAGAATACCTTCTAAGTAAGTCTTGAGGCATACATTTGAGTTTGTGTAGCTTTTGTGATTTTTAGGTTTTGCAAGGGAATAATGTAGTAGAGTTAAAATTTATCATGGTTATATTCTAAAAAACTCTTGCAGTGTTTCATGAAGTATTTCATGTTTTGGCTAGATTAAAATGTCTACATACTGCACAGACTGCATCTAAGAAATGTGAGATTTGGTTGTGGTTCTCATAATAACAGTAATGTGACAGGGACATTTTTCATTTATCTATAATTTAAATACACGTTTTATATTCCAGCGTTTTCAATATATGATCCCATTAGTTTAATTAAACAAGCCCATCATTGAACAAAATTTAAATCACTACTTTAAAATGTGTAATCTTTTAAAAATGATATCTGTTTCTCATGGAGTTCGGTACAGTTATTTAATGCAATAAAGATAGACTTTGTGAGGAAAACAATTTTTTTCTCATTCAGTGGTAAAAGGGATACCATCTTCATATATAAATTAATTCCATAGTATATCCTAGTATTTTAATTTAGTATATTTTTTATTAGATTGTTAGAAAAAAAGCATTGCCCGATAGCAGTGAAGATCGAGATACAAAAGAAGCTCTAAAGGAATTTGACTTCTTGATTACATCAGAGGAAGGGGACAGTGAATCCAGAAGTGCAGGCGATGGAACAGACTGGGGTAAGGAAGCATACTGGATCCAACCAGAGGTGTTACATACATAAGAGAATATCTCACCAGGAGGGCAAAATCTTGAATAACACTTTAAATCTCTTACAGTGTTGAAATGTTGAACTCATAAGAATGTATGAACTTTTTACTACTGTAAACTTTTACCCAGTGTGTGTGTGTGTCTGTCTGTCTGTCTTCTGTCTTCTGTCTCTGTGTGTTTAAAGAGATTGTACAACTAGTTAACTCATCTTTCTTTTCAGTATAAACAATATAATGTGAGAATAATTTGAAATCATAAACAGAATGTTCTCTGTCTAAACAGAATTTTTGCCGATCTAGATTTTGTGGAAATTGAGTATGAGAATGTAATAGAGGTTTTAGAGATCTTATCTCTATCATCTGTGCAAAAAGAATTATAAACCAAAAAATTATAGTCATTAATTCTAGTCAGGTTTTAGCAATTTGTACAAGGCATACAATTCTTTTTTGCATAAATTGTTCTAAATAAATTTATTTTGGACACTTAGCAGGAGTTAAAACAAGTATTTTGGGGGAAAGTTTTTTAGCATAGATCTTTCTAGGAGTTTAGAAATGAATGGTTGCTATCAATTAGGTAGGATTGTGATAACTTCTTCTAAGGTAATCAGTTCCATCAGGTGTGTGTGTTTATGTGAGTAAGAGAGACAGACAGACTGACAGAGAGTGAGAACAAGAGGAAATCTTTTCTTGGGGTTGTAGAATTCCAGGACTCCCTTAGTTACAGAATATACTTTAAAGACAGATGAGGTTAAAGAATCTGTAATGTGATACAATGAATTATAAGAAATACGTATTTGGTCACTCATATGACCAAATGTATATTTCCCAGGTATATTTGGTCTTCATCCCAGTTCCTGAAAACACTACAGAGTCTTAAAGGTAAAACAGGTGTTTTGTCATGTTAATGAGAGACTTTTGGATCCCCATCCAAGGGCAGGGCTGGAAGCTGAATCAGCCAATAGCCAGTAATTTAGTCAGTCATGACTATAGGCAATGAAGCCCTCACAAAACCTCGGAAGAGCTTTTTGCTCACTCGCTCTGCTATGCTCTGCTCTGCCTGCTCTGATGGGTTGGGCCCTGCTTCTTGGTCAGAGAGAGCTTCTATGCTTGGGGAACCGGAACTCCTCCATGTGCCATCGAGCCAAGCCCCAAGCTCCACGAGGATAGAAACTCCTTTATTTGGGACCTTGCCCAAGTCTCTCTTCATCTGGCTGTTAACTTGTATTCTTTACGGTAACCTTTATTAAACTGGTAAACGTAAGGGTTTTTCTGAGTTTTGTGAGCTGCTCTAGCAAATTAATTGAACCTAAGTGGGAGGCCATGGGAACCTCCAAACCTGAGTCAGTAGGTCAGAAGCACAGAACTGCCTGGGGCTTGCGCCGGGCATCTGGAGTCATGGGTGGAGGGCAGTCTTGTAGGACAGAGCCCTTAACTGGAGAATCTGGTGCTGTCTCCAAGCAGATAGCATCAGAATTGAGTTGAGGTCTTGGACACCCTGCTGGTGTTTTGAGAATTGCTTGGTGTTAGTATGTGTGGGAAGACCCCCTCGCACATACTTACACACATTGGAATCGGGTCCAGGAACCCAAATGGAACTGCTGTGTATAATATTGTTATTGTTATACATATATGTAGGGAAAAAAGACACCATTGCATTTGCTGTCAGATGGCTTGGAATTGCAGGTAAACTACACTGATTTTTCTTGGATCTTTCCTTGGGGCTTTCAGGGAATCTGATGATGTCACTCCTTTTCCTTTTTTTGTGGCAACTTTTTGAAGAATTATTTGGTATAAATACTTAGTCATTGAAGAATATAATAGCTGTTTAGTTACTGACATTTTTTTTCGACAGAACAAAGTTGGGAAACCAAGGGGAAGTTACAACAAAGCAAGTCTCTTTCTTGTCTTATTCCCCACTGAGCTTATATACCAAGTTACTCAGATATTTTAGGCAACAGTTCCACCAATATGGCTAGATACACTGTGTTACTGTTACAAGATTAGTTTGTTCTCTGTTTTTGTCCCTGCCGCAACAAAGAATTGAAAGGCAGAGACACAGTAGTGAAGCAGAGTGAGAGTTTTACTTGAATATATCCAAGGGAGGAATGGGCGAGAGCTTAGGCGGACAGAGGCAGTTTTATTTGAATACACTCCAAGGGAGGAGCACCTGTTTATCACCACCTAGCTTGGAGGCACTTCTTTTGATTGACAGGGTGAGGTCATTTGATTGACAGCTCTAGTTAAACATCCATTCCTCCTCTTGGTGTGCATGTCTTTTCCCAAATGCGTACAGAAAAGTCCAAGGAAGGTAGCAAAAACCGCAATTTTATTTCAACGAGACTATCAGGAGATGTGGTTGGGGTGGTTCTTAGTTTTGTTCAATCGCACAGACATTGGGACCTGGTTGGGACCAGTTTGTTCTGGTCCCTGATAGGCAAGAAGTTATCTCCCTACAAAGCCTTTGTTGTCTTCACGTGGGACTCCCTACCTGGGCTGAGTTTGGGTATTTTTTTTTTCCTTGAAACTTATCTTCCCCTTCGCAGCTGCTCAGGTGTATCTTTCTACCTCACACTACACTAACATCTTTCTCAGAATGGTCACATATCTCCATAACTAATAGTTAGCCCTTTTTATCGTGAGTCTTATTTCAAGGGTATTTAGGACTCATTTTTTCTCAAAGACAGCTGTATTGTTCCTTGTGTAACTTTCTTTGTTTTGAAGGGTGAGTAGTGGCGCAGAGTATTATATGATGTGTGTATGTATATTTTAACCTGACCTGCTATGATGTTACTAGTGAAAACATGAATGACTGTTCCTGCATTTGAGCTTTCCTTTAGTAGTGTTCTACTTAAGTTTATGAGTATGAGTATTGAGTGTTCCAGTTGACTGCCAGGAATTTGGTCTTGCATGTTTTAAGGATTTTGTAATTCAGCTTCAAAGCATTTAATTTTTAAGTGCTTAACAAAACTAGATTGCAAATCTTGTTTAGTTGCATGGATGTGATTTAAAGTGCTTCTTTTAAGGGACTAGCAATTACCAAAGGGCAGGGGGTGGGGAGGAGGGGGTCTGCAGATGGAGGAAGAAGGGGATTAAAGGGGCATTATGATCAGCACACATAACATAGGGGCATCACGGGGAAGGCAGTATAGCACAGAGAAGACAAGTAGTGACTCTATAGCATCTTACTATGCTGATGGCCAGTGACTGCAATTGGGTGGGTGGGGGCTTGATAATATGGGTGAATGTAATAACCACAATGTTGCTCATGTGAAACCTTCATAATATTGTATATCAATAATACCTTAATTAAAAAAAAACATAGGTACTTTCTAAAAAAATAAATAATAAAGTGCTGCTTTTATTCCCACTCCCCTAATTTAAGAGTGAATATACTTATGTTAAGAATCTCATTAGTTTCTGGCAAGTAAATAGACTTCACCATACATCTTCCATGATATTCCATTACTGTTATTATGAGTCTTGTTAAGAGATAAGGCTAAATTTTTACTTAAAAACTAAAGACATTCTAGGATCCAAAAGCCACACATTTTAATTTATTAAGACCATGAAACTTTGGTGAACATTTTAAATTGTTAGATCTTTCTGGAAAAACAGAAACTTTCTATTATTGATAGATTATAAAATCTATAAAAATGTTGAGTTTTTAAAATATGTTGTGTTTAGTATATTCAGAGGCCCAATAAACAGTTTTTTAAATTGTGGATTGAAACTCAATTTGTTAAAAATAGATTCCTGTTTGTTGTGATTCATTTCAGTTTATTCTGATCATTCAACAAATATTGATCAAGTGTCTTTTGGTGAAGAACCCTACCCCTGTAGTCCATACAGTCAACCAGGCAATAAGCAATAAACATGATAAATGATATATATAGTATATCAAGGTGATAAATGCTATGGGAAATAAAAAAGTAGAACAGAGTAAGGTGGATAGAGAGTTCTGTGGTTGGGGTGGTGTAACTCCTGGGAAAAAATGTGTTCTCAGCCCAGAGCAAATAAACCTGTGAAACCAAAATCAGTTGAGGGAAAAACTAGATGGGGAGAGAGCCTTTATTGCTCATAAGCTTGGCTTTGTTTGTCTCTGTTTTTCTGGCCGCCACTTGCCTCACACCTGTTTCACTCCCATTCTGATGGGGGAGGCCAAAAACCTCTCCTGTCCTGATACACTCATCTCTCCACTCTCCCCTTGTAAATACCTGTTGATGTGGAGATGGAGTAAGAAGAGAATGGCTTCTCTCCACTGCTTATAAACCCCTGTTGATATGGATATAGACTAAGGCCAGGCAAGAGGTTCTGGATTCAGTTTTACCCACAGCGCACCCCTCTAGAAATATGCCTCACAATCTATTCACTTCCTAGCTTACAGTGTCTCCTGTGTGAGAACGCTGGAGCACTGTAACCAGACTAATAATGTATAGTAACAACAGCAATAAAATCATGATAACTCTCAAACTGGAGGATCCAGCTAGGTTCAAAGTCCTATTCAGATTAAGTGCATAGCTCTCCCATTCCACAGAAGGCCAACAGCTGAACTGGCAGGGAGCTCCGTGCATGCTCAGCAAGCAGCAGCTGCAGCCGTGGGTGGGTCTGAGCTGCAAGGAATGTAGATGAATACCAGCATAGGCAACATTTGTTCATCAAGTAAGGTGCATGTAAGAGAGTGGTCCTGTGATAGGACTGGCAGGAACGGGGTAGATGTAGCACTACTGGAAACACAGGCATGGCCATAATAATAAGACACAACTTCCCTGAAAAGTGCTTTTGTCTTCCAGCTGTTTGGGTATAGTACAGTGACTTTTGGGGCCACTCTGCTGTTACTCCAGGAACATACAAGAGGCCAGCTTCCAGGACTTATCCCCAAAGGTGCCAGAAGAGCCAGCCATGTGTCAAAATGTCCAGGGCCATGTAGTCTCCAGGTTGCTGTGGGACTCAGTCACATAATGCATTCCTGCCAGGCAGAGGCAGGCCTCACTGACAGATTACAGCCCACATTGTCTTCTGCCCTGACCAAGTCGTCTGCTACATCATTCCCTGGGGATGCCAATGCAAATGGCCAACGGGTTGTTGCTAGAGGCCCCAGTTATGCGGACATCTAGTTAGCCCATTTTGCAATGGTGGTGGTAACTGCACACGTTTTCTCCCAGCCCCACCTGATGCCCTCATGTGCCAAAGGGCCCAAGGGCTTCAGAATTTGTGCCAAGTGCAGGATAAACACTCCAGTAGGCTACAAGACTCAAAACCTCTGTGGTAATGCCACAATCATCTGTAAGAGAATCAAAGGTGAGCATAACATCATACACAACATTAGACTTTCCTGTTCCCAAGGGGGTTCAGGCTTATTCCACTTCCACAGCTCCACCCCTGTATAGGAGTGGGGGCCCCAGAACACCACTCAGGGTCACAGTAAACCAAGGAGCATACAGTTCCTGTGTCCATCAAAGCCAGAACACTACACATCCACTGAGGACTGATCATTCATTCAACATGGGACCTCTGTTGCAAGAGGCCCAGCCAGCCCTCCAAAGCAGGTGCCTTGACCCTCCCCTCTTTCAGACCGTAACTCCAAACTGTCATCTGGCAAAAGCGTAGGTGGGTTTTGCATGTCCTCCCACAGGAAGTCCTGCAGGCACACAGGCCAGAAATAGGGCTTTGCCTCCAGCTTCCATGTCCTGGACCTCAGTGGCTGGAACTGCTGCTCTGGCTTTAATTGGTGCCACAGTTCTAAAAAGATCCTAATAGGCTGCCCATCAATTTTTTCCTTTACTGCTCCCACCTTTATCAGATCAGCCTGCATGTGGGTCCTCAAAACCTTCATGGGGCCCTTTCAGCCTTATACTGTACTTCTTTCCATGCTTTTATTATTTCAACCTCCCCCAGATCTGCTAAAGTACTAGTAGCCTCACTTATGGGTTGCCCTATGTGGGGGGCGAGAATAGTCACTAGGAGCCCAAAGAGGGATGGGGGAGCTGTATGGAGCACCAGATTTCTCATTCCTATGGTGAACAACTCCTCTTTGGGGCCCTGTGGGGCCCATATTATAGATGACATTTTTCATGCCCGGCTCCCATAACACCTGCTGGAGCTCTGCATATGTTTTCCAGCTAGTGGGTAAGTATGGTAAATCACCCTGATTAGGCCAAACTGCCCTTATGGCTTCTGTCAGCCTATCTGGAAGTGCCTGATTCCCTGAGGTGTGATGGGCACTTTGCAACCACTACTGGAGAGAAGGTGTGGGTCATCAGGGAAGCCAGTCTTCCCATTTCAGAACCTGACATAACAATGTTTTCCACCCCCATATACCAAAGATGCAAAAGCCATGTAGGCGGAGGTTCCAACAGCTTCTGTCAAAACCGGATGCTCAAATCCACCAGCTCATCCTGGGTATGGAGTATGAGCAGGAGTGCTCCACAACCTGGGGAGGGGGCTGCTCTGCGCCCAGGAACCTGGGGTTGTTGTGTTTTTATTTTCTTAATTACAACTGGCTGGGCCTTTAATATGGGAGGGACTGGTGCCTTGGTTGGTGCCATTACCAGGGCTGAAGGCACCACTCCTTCCTCCCCCGTCCCCATGGCCTCCTGCAACTTGGATTCTCCTGCCACTAACGTGTCTTTCAGTAGAGTGATCTCAGTTCTCAATGACTGTCTTTCTTAAGGGCATCCCATAGCTCATTGTCCAGCTCCTCCAAGTGACACCAAAGGATGTCTCCCTCCTCAGTAACCCTTTCCAATGCCTTGAGAAACAACAACCCCACAATCCCTGCTGACACACGACAACTTAGGGCCCCTAAGTAGTCCCCTACCTCACAGAGGGCTAATTCCACAGCTTCTGGTGTCTCCACCCTTCCTCAATTCTGGGAAGGAGCCCACTCATCTAGGAGGCACTTTACCCTAGACCAGTTTTCCAGTAGGGGCTCCCCAAGTGGAAGCCCCATGGTAGGGGGTTCCCAGGTGAAGCCTCATTATCCACAGGGGGCCCCCACTTGCACCATCCACAGTGGTGTTTCTGGTTGTCTCCCCACCATCTCTAGGGGCAGGCCATCGAAGCATCACATCCATGAAGATGGAGTTTGGGTTGAGAGATCCTGCCTACTACTCCAGGTGTAACTCCCAGGGGAAAGCGCTTTCCCAGCCCAGGGCAAATAAACCTGTGAAACCAAAATCAGTTGAGGGAAAACTAAATGGGGAGAAAGCCTTTATTGCTCACAAAAAGCCTGGCTCCATTTGTCTCTCTGTGGCCACTGCTTGCCTCTCACCTGTTTCTCTCCCTTTTTGGTGTGGAGGCCAAAACCTTTCCTGTCCTGGCATGCTTGCCTCTCTACCTGCCCCTTGTAAGCACCTATTGATATGGAGATGGACTAAGGCCAAGTGAGGGATTCTAGAAATATTTGCAATTTTACCCACAGATGGGATTTAAATTTTTTAATTGGGTGGTCATGATAAGCCCCATCGAGAGGGTAACATTTGAGCAAAAGACTTGAAGTTGATGAGGGAGTTAGCTACATGGTATGGGGGAAGGAATGTTCAGGGAGAAGAAAGCCAGAGCAAGTGCCCTAAGATAGAAGCAATCCTGTTATGCTTGAGAATTTGAGGAAGTCAGGGTGGCTGGAGCAGTAATTCTAAGGGGAATGTAGTTAGAAATGAGCAAATTATGTAGAGCCATGTAAACCACTGGTGAAATGGGGAACTGTGGGAGAGATTTGAGGAGAAGGACGACATGATCTGATTTTTATTTTAAAGTATCATTCTGGCTGCTCTATTGAGAATTGAATGCCTAGGGCAACCAATATTGATAATAGGCCTGGAGGCAAGAGGGGACAGTTATTGCAGTAATTCTAGTTAGAGACAGTGATTAGAGAAGTAGTGTATGTGCTACATAGGCAGATTCTGGATGTATTTGAAGGTAGAAAAAACATTATTTCCTGAAATTTTGATGTCGGGTGTGAAAGAATAGAAGGTTTTTTTAATCTGAGCAAATGGAAGTATGGCATTGCCATCATAGAAAATGGGGAATACTGTGGATGGAACAGACTGTATGTGGGAGATGGAGAGATTTTTTAAAATAATTCGTTTGAGATACCTGTCAGACTTCCTAATGGAAACATAGTGAGCAGTTGGGTTTATGAGTCTTGAGTTTAAGCAAAAGTTCTGAGCTAGCACTTAGATAACCTTATATGGTCTGTAAGTTACTTTATAGTAAACATGTAATATTTAACATTTATTTTTAAATTTTTCTTGTCCTGAAATAGTGAAAATTAATGATTTAATTTCTTTTCTACTAGAAGCTTAGCTTCCTGTTTTAGGAATTTGTAAACTAACAAATCACTAAAATTGTTTGTTATTTTGAATGAAGGTTGCTTGATAAGCTTACAGTGTTATTTATAAGGCCTTTAAAATAAATATCATTTGTTCATGAACATTTCAGGATGTAAAATTTTTGGCATGAAAATATCATCAAAGACTTTTGTACAATTTCTTAATAATATTCTCTCATTATGTAAATTAATAGGAAATGTTTTTTGTGAGTCAGTCCTAATCGAATTTAGAAAATAGGATGAAAATGAGAGGTTCTTGATTAGAGTTTTTGGGCTTAATTTACTAAAGTCATTCAAATCTTCTGGGTAGTTTTTTTCCTATGTCTCTTTTAAGGGAAATTTAATATTACCTAAGACATTGAAGTGATCATTGTTTCTTAGATATTGCATTTTGTGTGACTTATATATCTAATGAATAAGCAGTAATTTTTTAAAATTAGTGATACAATGAAGAAAAATGGTTGTTATGTCATTTGTTGACATAACAGTGAATTGACTAGTGTGTTCAATATTTTATTGAAAAAGGCTGTTTCATTTGTTTCACTCTGTTTAGAAAAGGAAGACCAGTGTCTCATGCCTGAAGCCTGGAATGTGGACCAGGGAGTAATTACCAAACTCAAGGAACAATACAAAAAGGAGAGAAAGGGGAAAAAGGGGGTGAAGAGTAAGTGGAAAACATTGTATCTGTAAATCATAAATCTTGCCTCTTTTGCATTCCCCAATTTTTTTTCAATGTTTTCCTAAAACTACTTACTCTTTTTCTTTTCTGCTCCTGACCTCTTTCCTTTTCATCTGCTCTCAGGGGTTGAAATTAAATGGTCAGCTATTTGATTATGAACTTAACAGAAAACAAACCATGCATATGATTATGGAATCATAATTAATGTATCCCAATAATAAATCCAGAGCCTCATGATAGTGTGGGACTGTGTATTCAAACATGGCAATAACTTCATTTTTAAAAGTATATGTGTTTATTATTACAACAAATATTTTTCACTGTCAACAGTTTTAAATCTCAACTAGTGTGACCCTATGGCAATCCACCAAAATTATTGCTTATAATTTTAGATCTTGGAGACAGAAAGAAAGTTAATTTCTACCCCTGAATATCCTATGTGTTCATAACACACAGTTCATTAGCTATCACCACTATATGCTATACAGGGCAGAGAGTCAACTACACAACTTTTAAAAGTATTTATTTTCTAATTTAAAATTTTTGACCAGTTTAATTTATATTACCAATTAGCATTGGTATTTTCAATAAAATGTATGCCACATCAAAAAATGGAAGCAAAATGAAATTTCTAGCCCTTTGAATCATATATATATAATTCATTATGCAAATTATTAGTAAGTTTAGCAGTAGATCTAGTTAAGTGTATAAAGTGGAAATACAAAAGCTTTCAAACATCCCTGAAGACCATCACAAATACCTTTTTAGGGGATCAAGACTAAATACTTCCTTGTGGTTCCACTTTCATTGACTATTAAAAATATGGCAATAGGAATTTCATCCTCTAGAATATTAAAGAGTGTAAGTTGAGATTAAAATCCAACTTAATGAGACATGTATTTACAAGTTGCAGAAGACTGAAAGAATGTCCTGTCTTTTTTTATCATTTTATAGTGATGCTAAGGCTTATCAAAGACCAGTCATTCCGGTTAGAACATTCTTTTAAACCTCATAGTCACTGATAAACATTTAAATCTTTATTTAAAATACCTTAGAATTTACAAGTATGTAACTTGAATGGATAAAAAGTCAGTGGTCCTTGGTGTTGTCATTGTACCAACCGTTATATAAGTGAGAGATGATGTCATTTGATGCTGTCTCAGTATAAATTAAATCACAATGAGAATGATTAATATTAAAACATAAGAACATTTTGTACCTTTTATTCAAATATACTGATAAAATTTAAACAGTAGTGAGACATGATTTGTTATGGCTTTTCTGCTAAACTGAAAACAAACCAGCAAAACTGAAATTCTGAGGAAAATTTATATATCATTCATGAGAAACAAGGAGAATAATTTTCACATTGACTTAAAGTTGATGTATTTAAGTCATTATGCTATAATAATATATGTCTTGTGATGTAAAAGATCTTTCTGTTGTAAAGGTATCTAGGATTTATGTAGAATCCATCTACTATTATACTGATGATTCAGTTTTTGATATTTGGCAAGTATCAAGGCATTGCTATAGTTGGAATTTAGCACTTAAGGTCTAAAACTGCACCATTTGACTGGAACAGTATTCCTACCAATAGCAGCCTTTGAATTTCCTGAATCTGGGGATTATGATCCATATTCAGGCATAAAACACATAGTATTTTAGTTTGGCAAAGAAAAATGGCTCTCCAGGAGGAGAAATTTTAATGTCTTTCACTGAAGATAGAAGGACTATATATAACTGAGGTTCACATTTTATTTATCATTGTCATTTCATACTATGATAAAATGGTAGTCTGAGAACAAGTGAATATGTAATAACAGAACTTAAGCAAAGCTTTGAATTGATGTGTGAAGCATTAATTTATAAATCACCATAATTATTTTTTTATTGAACTGCTTGTTACCCCTTGGAAAAGCTTGAGTGCTTTTAGTATAGTCTAGTAGAATTATTTCCAGTCAAATTGTGTACTCCAGCCATATTTTCTTGAAATATATTTCTAGGTATTAGTTAAAATTACCTAAAAATAGTTGTATTCTTTGCTGGTATAGGGAAAAAAACATAACGGACTATGGGTAAGATTTTCCCATTCTTAATTAAACTTATAACAGGAAAAACTACCGAAGATCTGTTTCAGCCTCTATCCTATATAAAACAGTCAAAACAGGGATTTGGGAGAATGAAGAATCAAACTTCAGGTAAGTAAATTGGCAGGGAATGAGACTTCATCTCAGGTACCATAGCTTCAGGATGTAAGGCAATGACTGTAACTTAATTTAAACAAACAAACAAAAATGGATATTACTGTTTAATTCACACATAGTAGCTTCACAATCTGTGGTATCTGTCTGCAGTTAGATCAATATTAATACTGTTTTTAATGGTCCAAATTGCACATGAGCCTTCTTTTTCCTGCAAATAGTGATGCTATTCCATTAGTCTAATTTTAAAAATACATGTAAAACAGAATTCTTCTCAAGAAATAAACTTTTTAAGTAGTTTGGAAGTTTTGAAAATAATTACTTTTTAATATAGTAGGGTAATCTTAAAGGTGAATATTGGCAGATGTGAATGTTTTATGGCACCACTATGATGCAGTTGAATAATTGTTTCCTCTTTTTTGTTCTCTCCCTCCCTTTTTTGGGGCTAGGGCCCAATAGGTCAAAACTACAAGATATGCTTGCTAATTTGAGAGATGTTGATGAACTTCCCTCACTGCAGCCATCTGTGGGTTCACCTTCCAGACCCAGCAGCTCCAGGCTTCCTGAACATGAGATAAATAGGGCAGATGAAGGTAAGTATTTAAGACTCTCTGGACCACAAAAAGCACCTGGATATAAATTCAGTTTTTAGAAAGGACTGTCTTAAGAGAAGAATTTTAATGATAAAATTGTATAATAATAAAATATAAATGTTTGATCTATGTAGTCTTCCCCAAATAGGCTTTCTTATATTCAAGAGGGTTTTATTCCAACTTTAATCTTTAAGACTTGAAAAAAGGGTGCAGAAACTTAAAAACCAACTCTAAATTCTAGATTAGAACATCCTCTAGTTCCACAGAAGTTACATATTTGGTATATATAGGAACCTGTGTTTGAGAAATGAGAAAATGAAGTCTATAAATAGGTAGTAAATGTTTGAGTCTCACATAAATATTTTCAGGTATTTTATTTAAATAATTTATCATTGATAAATGAGAAATAGAAAAAGATACCTGAAAGTCAAGTCACATTTTCTACTTTCTGTTCTTCGTTGTTCTCTTTCTGTCCTTGTCTGTATGCTTATAATTTTTTACAAAGTTATAATCACCATATAGAAAATTCTGTTTTGCTTTAACATGAAATCATAAAATTTTTCATAATTATAATTTTAAGATTACGTATAGTATTTTAGACTTGATACTTAACCATTGCTCTTGTGTATATTTAGATTGTTGCCAGTTTTTACAGCCCAGTCTTGTGGTCTGTAAATACAGTTCTTTCTGTCTTTTAGACACAAGTTCTGATTTATCTATTTATAAATGTATAAAATGCTCATTTGTGGAAGTTGATGTTAAAATACATATTTACATTAGCTCAAAATTCAGTATTATATAAAAGTAATCTTAATGATTAATGAATAAATTTCAAAATTTACTTTTATTAAAAATCACCTTGAATATAAATACTGTAAGTATCTGCAGTGGGTATGCCTCTTAAATTATTATTAATTGAAGAAAATAACCTGGGGAAAAGCCACTGAAAAATCATAGGTGTTTCTCTTGGTTTTTAAGTTCAGTTGCCTTTTAGAGAGACATAAACTAATAGGACCTTGATATATAGCTTTTCATGGTTGGACTATTTTTCAGTGAAAGTTTTGACCATTACATGGTTAGTTATTTGTTAATTCTAGTATACTTGGAATTTATTACCCATATATTAAATAACAGTCACACATTACACTTTTATTCTCTAGATGAACATTTTATTTGATTTAGACACATGTCTTTTGAATTAAAGATGTAAAGTCATGGGCCTCAGTGATATATTTGTTATCCATTAGCAGATTAATTCAGTTGACACTGTAGATGTGAGAATTTTAATCAGTGTCACTTATTCTAAGATCAGGTCTAGATAAGAAGAAAAGTTAGTTTTTCTCTTATTTTAATAACTCCAAATGAGTTTCTTCAGAGATTTCATCTTGCATAGTTTTATTAGTAGAGGTAGAATATGTACAATTTACTAAATGACAAATGTACAAGAGAATTTTATAAGCCACAGAAAGTGCCCTTGATTGAAAATAAATATTTAAGAACTTTAAAACTGAAGCATCGAATGTATAACCTATTGTCTGTAATATTGGTCCTAAGCCTTCCCCCTCAGTGCAGGGTTTTCAGAAATAGAAAAAGCACTTAAGAAATATATTGTGTTTTTAATTGCCTGTAGCTGATGCATCTTGGTTTCCAGTCCACTTTCAGAAAAAGCTTCCATAGCCTGTGTGTGCTAAATATGTTCATTAATTACTTTTTTAAAATAATTCAGAAGGCAGTGCCATATTTAAGAGGCACAGTTAAATAATTTTGTAAAAACTGATTAGAAATGTTGATATTTAGTTAGCAGATAGAAATGTGACTGACAGTCTTCAGTTCTAAGGAATCTGAAAGGCCATTCAGATGACAGCATGCCCATTATTGCTCTCTCTCCAGTACTCATGTCTCCTGGCTTTAGCCACTGGGGTGTGTGGAAGTAGCTATTACCTTCCTCTGTTTTCTGCTTTTACTTGGCCATTTCTGGAGCACTAGTTAAATTAGCCCAAATAGTGTATGTGGTCAAATCTCCTAAATCTTTATTTTAAAGAGTCTTCTTTTTTCACACCTGAGTAAAGTTATCTGGAAATACTAGAATTGAAAACAGACAGAAAACACCTGGCTGAAGACCTATTCTCATAGTCTCACATGAATCATTTGGTTGAAATTTGGCATGAAAATTGCTGTTCTAATTTAATCCCCACTTTTCATTGGTAAATGTTTACAGTTGTTTGAACCTCTCAGAGGATATGTGGTATGTTTGGATAAAACCCATTTTTATTATTGCTCTTAATTGTATGGTGGTTTGAGAATGTCTTAATTTATACTTTACTTTGTTACAAGGATTTTAAGTAGAGTTTCTGCCATTACTGTTTTTCAGAGCATATAACTGTTCTTTCATTTCTCTAACAGATATTTATGACCAAATCAAAAATTATGATTGAATCTAAAGCTGAAAACACAATCCAGTATTATACACATACTAATTAATACAGTTGACTTGTTTCATTTATGAAAAAGTTATTTCCTTCTTTAGCAGCCAGAGTTCACACTACTAAATTATCTAGTCAACTCATAAATGTTTGTCATCACTAAAGTAACCATCTCCAGAAAACTACCTAAAGACCATCTGATGGTTTGTCAGAATAATTTGTATTTACAAAAAGTGATTATTTTATTATTGACCAAACTGAGTAAAATCTCCATTTTAATTTAGCATTTTGCTTTTAAATGATTCTTCTATGATGTGTCTGAAGGAATTGTTTTGATATGTGCACTATTACAAAATAAGGATATTTAAATTTGTCACTAAGTAAGTCTGACCTCTTGAAGCACAATTGTCAGCTAATGAAAGTTTTCAAGTGGACACTTAAAAATTTTCCTTTTTAAGTAAACATTTTAAAATGAAGTATAACATACCTACAGAAAAAATGCTGAAGTCATGAAGGTGCAGCTCAGTGAATTAGCACAAATTGAACCTAGAAACCACTAGATGATACTGTAGCTATGGTTAAGGTGGGAAAAGGCAATTCTTCAGGATTTTCTGCTCGCTGAATTTTACTGTGTTTAAAAGTATTTTTAAATAATCAAATGTAAACATGCTCTTACTGTTGACTTTAGAGGTTTTTTTATGTTTTTTGTCTTCCGCCTTTAGTGGAAGCATTGACATTTCCTCCTTCTTCTGGGAAGTCATTCATCATGGGAGCAGATGAAGCCCTTGAAAGTGAACTGGGACTTGGAGAATTGGCAGGCCTTACAGTGGCCAATGAAGCAGATTCACTAACTTATGATGTGAGTACTAGTTTTATTTTGGTTGTTTTCACTCATTTTTTGAAAATAAAAAGTTAATTTTATAGAAAAAGATGTAAATGGTAAAACTTCCCAAGTATAGGATTTAGTTCAGTCTTAATCACAAACTTTGAAAATATGAATATGTTATAAAGATAAACAATAATATTTTTCATCATGTAGAGATTAAATTATGGGCTCTACCTAAATCCATAAGTCAGTCTAATTTGTTCATTGGTTTTAGATAAGGGAAAGAATTTTATTACCAAATTTGGGTTTTGTTTATGTTTTAGGGCATTAGTGATGAGTTGAGATTCATGCCTGCCTAATGGCAACATTTGTCTTACTTGTTTTGTGTATATCAATATCCTGCTGAGAAGTGATTTTTAACTCTTGTTAGGCAGGGATATGTATAGGTGCTTTCCAGACTTTACGGCTGACCCATTGTTTAGTTGTCTAATTTAGACCAAAGTTGAAATCTTTATACCTTTATGCATGCATACATTTACTTAATCTCAAACACAGTTGTTTTATAAATGCATGTATAATTGTTCATAATAAATTGTCAGAAAAGTAGTTGCTTATTTCATAACAGTATTTATAGCCTATCTTATCTCTTCATTAAATTCCTCTCTCTTTGGTACTTCATTATCTTTGTTGGAGAATATAAGGTACTCCTGCTACATTAGGGGGATGTAGAATGGATACCTAAGCAGACCATGAATGTGATAAGGAAGTACTCCAAAGAGGAACACTACCCACCCACTCTTCCTGCAAAGCAAAAACTCACTGTCTGTGCTACTAAGTCCATTAGTAATCTTTTGGGTTCTACCTCCAAAAAAGGCTGACATCCATATATGTCCTATTATCGTCCCATTTTTTTTTTTCACCTGGAACTACTACAACCTAGTCTAAATGGGCTCCTTGCATTCCATGCTCCACATATACGATACAGATTTTTTTACAAAATCATTTCTGTTTCCAATGTTTTTATATCCTTATATTTTTTACATTTGTCTTTTTAAAACACTATTTAGTCAATATTTGTTTTTTTCATCTAAACTTGACAACCTTTTTAATTTCATTTCTTTTTAAAATAAGTACTTATGTATTTGGATTTAAGCCCACCATTTTTTTCTTGTGCCTCCTGTTCTGGTACCTCTTTTCTCCAGTTTTTGCCTTTTTTTTTTTTAATCATTCATCCCTCCCCCCATTATTTGGCATTTATGCATCTTCCATTACTTTTTTAATTGTTACCCTAGAGATTATCACACACTCCTTATCAACATTTTACATGCAGAGACCTTTAGAATACTTTTACCTCTATTTAAAAAACTTTCACCCTGTATATATGTCTTTCCTGTTTAATTAAACCCATCTATGGATTATCTTATATTTTTTACATATTTTATTCCTTTATACATTCATCTCCTATACAATATTTTGTATATTCCATATTCAATTAGGATTATCCATTTTACATTATCCATTTTGCTTTTTTCAAACATTCTCTGTTTGTCTGTCTATCTGGGATCACTTTCTTTTACTCTGAAAACACTTAATATTTCTCTTTAGTGAGGATCTGCTGGTGCCCAGTTCTTTCAGTTTCTGGTTTACTTAAATTGTCTTTATTTTGCCTGAGTGGGTAACTAGTATCTCTGGTATTGAATTCTAATAGGAAAGGGTGTTTGTTTTGTTTTATTTTAAGCACTCAACATATTATTTCATTGTCTTTATTGTGTTTTCTGCTAAAGTCAACTGTCATTTCTATTGTTGGTCATTCAGTGGTAGTCTGATTTTTTTCTCTGACTGATCTGTGCCTTGATTGTCAGCCAGGGTTTATCTTTTTATTAACCCTGAAGTTCTTCAACCTTCTTGGCTAACTGTGAAATACTGCTTTTGCACCACTTTCTCTCTCTTCCTTCTGGAATTCAGTAATACTATTAGATCTTTTTTGTATGTCTTCTTTCCCTTTCCTCTCTATTTTCTATCTTTTGTTTTTCCATACTTCAATCTAGATATTTTTTATGATCCATTTTCCAGTTTGCTCATTTTCTCTTTAGTTATATGTAATCTGTAATTAAACCCACCTATGGATATCTTATATTTTTTGCTTCTAGAGTTCTTTTTTTTTATTGTTTACAGATATTCCACAATTTTCAATCTTGTCTTTTATCTTCTTGAACATAGCATGATTATTTTAAAGTTTGAATCAGAGATGCTGTGTTTTGTTATTATGTATTGTTTCTGCTTGTTTTCATTTATGTTTTATTATCTTGTATGGGCTTGGTTAGTCTTTATTATACCCAAATAACTATATTTGAAAAATAGTCTGTAGAAGTAACTTCAGGCCTAAGATGGTGTCTTTCCCCGGGAGTATACTTTCATTTGCTTCTCTCACATGTCTGCAGCCAACAGAAATCTGGATCATCTCACTCCATTTTCAGTTTTTGATGCTCTAAAGTCAGTCTACAGTCACTGCAAGGGCTGGTGTTTTTCTAGTTTACTCTCTGTGTCTAGAATGTAGCCCTTTGAAATCAAAGCCCAAAGCAAGATGGTTCACCAAGCCCCACTTCTCATCAGGCCCTGGACTCTAGTTTGTATTTCCCTGCACTGCAAAGCTGTCAGAGTCACACCTCAAATCTCTTAGCCATCCTCTCTAGAGCCAGTAAACGTCCTCTGGGGAAAAATAATCCAATACTTGGCTCACCTCCTTAGACCTCTGTCTTTCCCTGGATCCTGGCTTGGCTTTTCTCCACTATTTTGTTGGTTCTCCATTTACAGATTTTTAGCCCTGCTTTTCTACTTTGCTCAGTATACAGTTGGTCCTAACAGTCTAGCCCATCATGGTTAGAAGCAGAAGTTCCCATTAGGTACTTTTTTCCCCTCTATACTGACCCTGAAAGAATTTGTCCAATATATAATGGAACTCAGTCTTTTCTCTAGAGAAAGCTCATTCTTTTTTCATAGCAATTAATTGTGAGAACATTTAGTGATATCTGTTTTGAAGAACAGTTCCTAGTTTTATTTTAAGACATTAGCAGTCTATTGCTGTATAACAAATTGTACCAAACTTAATACCTTAGAACAGTGAACATGGATTATCTCATAGTTTCTGTGGGTCAGAAGTCTGGAGGCAGCTTAGCTGGATAGTTCTGGCCCCTCATGAAGTTCTAGTTCAGACATTAGCCAAGGGCTGCAGTTTTAAAGGAAGACTTGACTTGGGGAAGATCAGCTTCCAAGCTCATTCATGTGGTTGTTGGAAGGCATTGGTTCCTTACAGGCTGTTGTCTAGAGACTACCTCCTCACCACGTGGGCCTCTCGGGGGCCTCTTCAGCTTTCCCCAGTGTGAGTGCACTTGAATGGAGAGAGAGCAGGAGCACCTGAGGTAGAAGATTTTATAACCTAATTTTGGAAGTAGTTGGTTACCACTTCTGCTGTATATTATTGGTCACACAGAACAACCCTAATAAGTGCAAGGGGACTAACACAAGGTATAAATACAAGGAAATAGGGCCAGTTGGGAACCATCTTAGTGGCACCACATTAAAACATTCAGAAGGAATCTGACTGCTCTTACAAACGGATACCTTTCAGCTCTTTAACAAGAGCAGATAAGAGTTAATTCAGTTGTTCCCCGTTTCCCCCACCCAAGGAAAACCAGCCCCAGTTCTTACAATAGCTCTTTGCATGTGTTTTGTCTTCTTCTGTTGCCTTGGTTGTGACATGTCCTATCCATAATTTTCTGCTGATTTTAAACATCTGGGTTCTAAATTATAGTTTATATTGAGAATATAACCTCTAAAGCCTGACTGCTTGGTTTTGAATTCTACTCCTCCACTTACTAGAGGATAAGTCACTTCCTGTCACTTACCTTCCCTTTTCCTTACATGTGTAGTCTGTAAAGTGGGGATAATGTTCATTCCTACTTCATAGAGTTGTGAATATTAAGTGAGTTAATGCATGTTAAGTCTTTTGAGGAATGTTCAAAATAATGAATACTCAAAATAGCAGCTGTCATTAGTGTTGTTGGTTTCTGTCATTGTAAGTAGGGTAATGTTTCTCCAGTGTGTTACCAGTACTTGCCTCATTCTTGCTTAAACTTAGCATGATGGGTAGTTTTGGAGTGTGAAGAGTTTATACATGGTGCTAGTATAAAGTCACACACCAATCTCTTCAGCTTTCCTATTTGGAATGAAAAAGTAGAGCATTGTTTTCAGTTGTTGAGATGGCTTTTGTGTGGAGAAAAGACACATAGTGATGTGTTTGTTTTACCAGTGGGATCTGTTTATGGTAATATCTGATTGTCTTTTCCAGTTTTGGCATATTTATTTTCTAGCTTTTAAAGTCTGTTACCAATATGATGATGAAAATAAAGCTCATTAGAAAGTATTAAAAATCTCATGTGCTCTATTCTATAATGTTAATAGGTTTAAAGATAATTTAGTATTTTAATTCTTACCAAAAATGAGTTTCTATGCTACGATTTAGGTTGAAATTACTTGTCTTTTAAAAAAATCTTACTAGGAAAGATCTATTTTATGTTATTAAATTATCGATACTCTTTCTGTATTGAATTATGTTACCTGCTTTCCTACAGTGTTCATATTTCTTCAAAGAAAACCACTGTTTGACATTGCTAATTTTGCTTATTGATTTGGCTTTTTATATTTAAAAATTATATTGTTTTGGGAGTTGCATAGTGTGATTGTTTAATGACAAATCAGCAAGAATTGATGTTGAAGGTAGTTTTTAGTTTTCAAATCCTGAGCTAAACGTATAGGTATCTTTTGTTTCCTTAACAGATAGCAAACAATAAAGATGCATTAAGGAAGACATGGAACCCTAAGTTTACATTACGAAGTCATTTTGATGGCATTAGAGCCCTTGCTTTCCACCCCATTGAGCCTGTTTTGATAACAGCATCAGAGGATCACACGTTAAAAATGTGGAATTTGCAGAAAACAGCCCCAGCCAAAAAGTGAGATAATTCTACTTTTAACTGTATTTGAATATTTTAATTAACTGTTTTTCAGTAGAAAAATACTTTCTTATTTGCTATTAAATTACCCAAATTATCTTTTCGAATTCTTTTTTATTCACCAATCACATAATTTAGAGTGTTTTTCCCTTATACTCACAATCTGGTAATAGGTTGGAAAACTGACATTTAGAGGGAACAGTATTATCTAATGGTTTCCCAGGGTTTGTGAATGCTGACTTTAATCTTCATACAGTGTTTTGAATGCCTGTCATGTTTGGGGAGCCCTCTGTCTGTACGGAAGGTTCCTACTGTTGTTGTGAACAACAGGCATGTTTAAAATCATCAGACCCCCACCGCCACCCTGCCCCATTGAAGGGAGGCTGTTTGGGAGAAGAGTAGGACCTCTTTTTGGTCTCGTCTTTTGGCCTTGACCCTTTAGGTACTTTAAATACCTGCCAAAATGTCTAGACTGAAAGGCACTGTTGTCATCATTTAACTACTTTTGCTTTACTTGACTCTTTGGGTGCTCTCCAAGCATGAACAGAAATAAATTGGTATAAACTTTCATCCCAATCACCCCACATGGTACAGTCCTTATTGAAGCTCCTTCTCCTTTCTTCCTTGGTTCACATGGTCCAGAACCCAGTTTCTGCCAGCAAGGGCCCTTCTGAAGTGTCAGATACTTCTTTTAGTAGAAGAGTAGAAATGATTATCAAATAGAGGAGATTACACAAGTTTTACTACCAGTAGACAGTATCTGTTGCCAAGCTTAAAGGAAATCAGTGGCATTCCTGCTGTCGGTTGTACATAGACTAGATAAAACAGTTGATTAATCAGTCTTCATCAGCTAGCTCAACCAGATTTCACTACTACCAAGTTAATCCTCATATGGATCAAGTATCTTCAGCAGAGAAAATACTTCCTGGTTATAAATTGTGCCTTTTGTCTTTCTTGTTCTGTGATCACAGTGGGTATCACATTAGACTAGAGATTGTGAATGTCTCATATATATTATTGACTAAAATTTAGAAAAATAATGAAACAAGCTTCTTTCTGGTGATAGCTTAGTAGTAATACCTTCACATGTCAATAAGAGCAGGCTGTTTACCTTAAAACTTTGGAAGTGACTTGAGGAGAGATACTGTATGCTTATAAAAAACTGCAATACAATGTAGAAATGCCAAGTACTTGACTTTAGATCCAGTTCCCATTAACAGTCATGGTCAGTGTTAGGCACTGTAGAGCACCCATACACTCAGTGTTCTGAGTAGTGAATATACTGATCACAGGAAATTTCTACAAGTACAAAGGATAGACATAATAATCTTCATGAGAATGCAAGGAAATTAAAGTACCATTTATTGAAACCCTACTATGTACCTGGTTCTGTGCTAGGCTGTTTTAGCATCTCATTTAGCCCTATATTTGGTGTTACCCTATTTTTGTTTTGTTTTAAACACAGAGGAACCTGAAGTTCCAAAGATTAAATAATTTGCCTAAAGTTAGCCAGTTAATGACAGAACTGGAAATTGAATTGAGAAATTTATCTCTTCAAAACCCATGATGATGTTTCCCCTTAGTCAGGCTCTCCCTTTACTTTAGTCAAATAGATTATGACAATGCTGAGAGCACTATAACAAGCTATTATTACTAAACAAAGATTTTATTTCTTGAAGCCACAGAAAATATGTGATTGGTGTTAGGTAAGCTTTCTTATGTGCCCTGAGGTTGAGAATGGTATATTACCACAGTGTTGGTATTTCTAAAGGCAGTTTTATGACATACATTCAGTCATACTGTTTACTACTGAAACTTAGAGTGGTTAAAGTCCTCTTCTCTCTCTAATTTAGGAGTACTTCTCTTGATGTAGAGCCCATCTATACATTCAGGGCCCATAAGTAAGTATGTGATTTTTCTTTGTTTTAAATCAAACATCACTGACTTGATTTATATCACTGTCAATCAGTTTGATTAGAATACTTTGTTTTCTTTCACTTATGTATTTTTTATAAATGTAACAGAAACTGGTAAGTAAAATAATGTTAAAAACAAGTTTATCTCTACTAAATAGGGATCCTTGCTAAAATAAGATTTTATTTGCATGACGTTTAAATGATTCCCTCAAAATAAAGTTGAGGCAATTAGGTTTAACATTAAAAATCTTGACCTTTTTTCCCTTAAACATGACCTAAGTAAAAGTGAGAATTTTTAAATTGTGACTACATACTGCATGCTTTTGCTGTTTTCCATTTAAGTTTAAGGAGCATACCTATTCACTTGATTTAGCAGAGAGATTGGCATGCTTTTTATATAAAGGGCAGATAGTAAATATTTTTTAGGTTTTGTGGGCCACATATTTTCTGTGTATTTTTGTTCTTAGTTTAGTTTTACAACCCTTTAAAAAATGTGAAAACTGTTATTAGTTCGAGGACTATACAAAAATAATCCAATAGCTGGATTTGCCCTATATGCCATATTTACCAACTTCTGGTTTAACAGAGGAAGAAAAATGAACAATACTTTGATTTTTGGTATTTTTATTCATTGTGCAAAGCAGAAAAATAGCCATTTGAATAATTAAGGACTCTTACTTTTAATAAGTTCTATTATCAGATTGATTTTTGAGGCTAGAAATTGATTTTTATCTCCCAGGGGTCCAGTGCTTTGTGTGGTAATGAGCAGCAATGGTGAGCAGTGTTACAGTGGTGGTGCCGATGGACTGATCCAGGGCTGGGCCACCACCAACCCCAACATCGATCCCTATGACTCTTACGGTATGTGACTCCCCCAAGACAGGAAAGAATAAAGTGTTTTCTTTTTACACATTTCACAGAGCATATGTAAGGATAAAATGAGATATTTTTGAAAACTAAATTGGTAAAAGAGAACCATGTCTTTATTTTGTTAAAAAGGTCTCCTGCATTTAGAAATCAACTTGATATATAATGTTAAATGAAAAATATATTCTTCCTGAGGAAACAGTTCCCACCCCACTGAAGTCTTATTTATTGGAAATGCTGGCTTGATTGATAATTGTTTTCTTCATTTTAGGCATCTGTATAATACTTGATACACTATATCATATTTTATCATTATTTTTGACAAATAGCTTTCAGTGAATGGAAAATGAATGTTGGCACCATCTTCTTGATCAATTATTGGAGGATTTAGAGAGAGGCTAATGACTTAAACTCCATGGCACCAGAATATTTAAGAGGCCTTAAAAATTAAGAAGTGCCCTTCGTCTTGGGAACAGTACCATATGAACCATAAATTCATATTATAATCTATCACTAGATATTACCATAAAATCCCTTACAAAAACTATTTAGGAAGACTATTTTGGTTTCCTCTTAAATTCTAGAATTGTATGAAGTGTCACATTTGTCATAAAACCATATTTTATTTTCATTATCACTTTAGATTAATTTTACCACCAAACCTAAGTAATGATAAGAAATTCAATAAACAAAAAAATTCTCCTGACATTTATTTAATAAAGCACTTAGCATATATTTTGTGGAAGGTGAGCCCCTTCTCCCTCCCTCTCTTATAGTTTATATGTTCCATGCTTTTCCTTTCTTCCTTTATCTCTGTACCAGAGGATCAGTTGTCCTCATTCTGTCCCAAGCCAACCATTCCCCTTTTGCTCTTGACCTCGTTCTCTGTTCATGCATATTCTGAGCAAGGGGAACCCTTTCTTCACTCCATTTTCCTGTCTGGCTTCTGTTTAATCTCTCTTTCATCATGTATGTCTCTCTGGTGGTATTGTCTAGAAAGCACAATTCTAGTTATTAGTTCCATAACCTTTCCCTATGCATATCCCTCTGCATTCTGTCTTCTGGCTCTACCACTTAAGTATAATGAGATTATCAGTGACTTCCTAATTGGCTGGTCTGGGGGTATTTTATAATCCTTATTTTATTAGATGTATTGGCTGTCTGAAACCATGGACTACTCCATCCTTTTTGAAATTTGTCCACTACTGGCTTTGTTGACACTTTAAAAGCTTCTGTTCCCTATGCTTTGTAAATTTTTCTTTTTCTCACCTTTAATATTTGTACTTGTCAAGGCTCAGACCCTCATTCTTTGCATTGTATACAATATTCTTTGATAGATTGAATCTACATCTATGCTTTTATATGCTGTTGACTCATAAATCTCTCCTTTAAGCCTCTAGACTGCTTACAGAACATTTCAGGGAGATGGTGTCATTGTCCATAAATCCCCACAAGTGCTGTGTTTCTTCTCCCACCTATTCTTCAGTAGTTGGTGGCACTACCAGAACAACCTGACCTAGAAACCTAAGAGTGTTCTTGATTCCTTGTTCTGTTTTACTACCTATACCTTATTAATTACTTAGCCTTCGATATCACCCCCTACGTATTTCTTGAATTTACTGTCTGCTGTGCCCTGCTTACCACTGTCCTACTTGGGTCTTCATCACTGCTCTCCATGCTGCTGACACAGTCCCCTTGCCTTCATCTTGGTTCTGTCTGGTCTGTCTTCCACACTACAGCCACAGTTATCTTAATGAAATACTTTGTTTATCCACTTCTCCTGGGAACCCCTTCAGTGGTTCCCTATTGTTTTCAGGATATTACCAAGTACCTTAATAAGCCATAGAAATCCCACCATAAACTCTCATCTCATCCACTTCCTGATCAGACTTCACACTCCAGTAATACCAAATTGCTTATAAATTCCCTCACATATCATGCTGTTTTTCCTTCTGTAATTTTCTAGGTTCTGCCTCCTTTGTCAAGAATGCCTTTCCTCTGTTCTTTGACTGGCCAACATGGGCACACTCTAGGTGTCGCTCTCTTCAAGAAGCTAACACTCATCCCAGTTAACTCTCCATGG
The DNA here is from genome assembly GCA_032199065.1 of Smutsia gigantea. Classification (NCBI taxonomy): domain Eukaryota; kingdom Metazoa; phylum Chordata; class Mammalia; order Pholidota; family Manidae; genus Smutsia; species Smutsia gigantea. The sequence continues at coordinate 139,659 of JAVSCE010009254.1, forward strand.
TAACTGGCATCTGTCACTGTTACTGTACTTACCACATGGTCTTTTGAGGGCAAGGATAGTATTGTGTCTTAATCATCAGCATGGCCCCAGCATCTGGCAGAGTACCTAACACAGTGTGTCTTCAATAAATACTTTTTGGTATGACTGAGAGAGAGGATATAGAACAGATAACACCATTGACATTTTAAACTAAACATCTGTGAACTATCTTGAAAGTACCACTTCCTAGAGTCATTGTGAGGATTAATAATTAAAGTTTCCAATTTGACTTTTATTATGAAAGAGTGCTCAATGATCTTCTCCCTGCCTCCTCCCTCCCTCCCTCTCTTAACAGCATTCACAAGTCAGTTATTGCCCTTTGAGAATTTGGGGATTCCTGTAGGCCTCAGTTCCTGCCCATTATAAATGTCAGAGGCCTTTTGCTCCCAGGAGTAACTGCCATTTGCAGTGTTAGTAGGATTGTGGCCTAAAGGAGTATGTCTGCAGTGCTGAAGGAGGGCAAAGGAGGAAAGGATCTCCGTTCACTTCCTGGGGAATATGAGTTGTGGTTTATCTGAAGGTAGCTTAAATTAAAATAATTTGTGTTGGTGTGCTTTTTAAAAATCTAGACAAATAGAAGGAAAAAAGGGCAAAGGAAATACCTAAGTTTTTTAAGGAGAACAATATGTACTTTAAAATTTTAATGTATAAATTTTAAACCCTATATTTGCATATTTCCAAGCCTGTTTTTAATTATTGCATCATTAGCATTTTAATTATCGCAGCATTAAGAATAATAGGAAGAAGGAAACATACTTTATACTGTTATCAGGTGCTTTTATGGTATATTTTACTGTCCCTGGAGTCTGAGTACCTTTATGATTTGGTTTTTCTTTCCTGACTTTGCATTCTTGCTGTTTTGCTTAGATCCTTCTGTTTTAAGAGGCCCTCTGCTAGGGCACACTGATGCTGTCTGGGGTTTGGCTTACAGTGCAGCCCATCAGCGCTTGTTGTCCTGTTCAGCAGATGGCACTCTTCGTTTATGGAACACAGCTGAGGTTGCTCCAGCCCTAAGTGTGTTTAATGATAATCAAGGTACATGCTTTGTAAAATTTATTTTACTGAATCTTTTCTAAAATGTCTTATTCTAAAAGCAAATAAATACATGATTCTACAATCTCCTACTGTTTTATTTGAAGGTTTTTTTAATCAATGAAGGTATGTTTGTGTTAATTTTCAATTTATGTGTAATTTTTCAAAGCATAGTATTTGGTGAAAGCACACATTAAAAAATTTTTTTGAATTGAGAGAGTAATTTTTATATAGTAAAAAATAGATGGATATTAAGGGTACATTTTAATGAGTTCGGCAAATGCATGACTTATACCTATCAAGATAAGGAACGTTTCCTCCACCTTCCTAAAGTTCCTTGTGTCTTTCCTAGTCAGCCCCCTTCCCCCGTTCCCAACCAGAAGTACCCAGTTTTCATTTCTTTTGGTATAGATTAGTTTTGCCTATTCTAGATCTTCATATAAATGAAATCATACAGTGTGTACTCTTTGTATCTTTTTTTTAATGTTTTTGTGACTTATCCTTAGAGTAAGTATCAATAATTTATTTATATTGTTAAATAATAATTTCTTTAAACCACAATGTATTTATTCATTTACCTCTTGATGGACATTTAGGTTGTTTTCAGTTTTTGACTCTTAATGAATAAAGCTGAGGTGAACATTCATGTTTTTATTATAGGCAGGTAAAGATCCTGCATTAGAATTGGTGGGCTTTAGAAGTAAAATTGTGTTTATCTTTATGTGAAATTGCTAAACCTTTTTCCAGAGAGTGGTTGTGCTATGTTATACCATTGACAGCAGTATATGAGAATTCCAGTTGCTTCATTACTAACGTTTGGTGTTGTCAGTTTGTTTCATTTTAGTCATTTTGGTGTGTATGTAATGGTATTTCCTTGTGGTTTTAATTTGCATTTCTTTGGTGGCTAATTATTTTGAGCACTTTTTTTGTGTGCTTATGGGCCGGGCCATTAATATATCTTCTGTAATATACACATCTTTGAACTGTTAACTTGCTCTAATTAGATTTTGGCTCAAATGACAAAAATAAGATTAAATTCATATATACGTATCATTCTATTTTGTTTCATGTTTGTAAATAAAGTCCAGGTTTCATCAAGTTTTACCCTGTTCTAGATAAATAAAAATAGCATCTTATTTTTGAGCTGTCATAACTTGTATGTGGGGTTCGATGGTTGTCTGCACTTGATATTTGCGTGACTCCAATTTGAAATTTTACTTTTTAAATTCCATATTTTTGATAAGTTAGAACTCCTAATAAGAGATGGGCTTTTATAATGAATTCCCACAATGCCACTCTAAGCCCCAGATGGAGGTGGAAGCAACAAAACTTGTAGTGTGCACATGTTTTCCATTTATTTTCTGAATAAAGGCTTACATTCCATGAGTATGTTTGCTGAGTCACAGGTCGAAGATGTGCTGAGCTGGTAAGGCTAATAAGATAGGCTAGGGCTAAAAGTAACCAATAATCTTCACTGATGGCCATGAGCTCATTCTTATTCTAATGTTGAGCCTTTTGTACCTCTTAAAGAAATTGTGCCACTATTTGTTTTGCTCTGTTTTAAGCACATTGTCAGGTAGACTTTCTAATCACCATTTTCTTTGAATATGTCCTGACTATTTTAGAATTGGGAATTCCTGCCTCTGTGGATTTAGTGAGCAGTGATCCGAGCCACATGGTAGCATCATTCAGCAAAGGATATACAAGCATCTTTAACATGGAAACACAACAACGTATTCTCACTTTAGAATCCAACCTGGATACAAGTATGTATACCAGTTTTAAGCAGTGTGCTTGGACCAATTTTTTAAACTTTATCAAAATTTTAACTACTAGAGTCAGCTATGAAAAATACTTGTTATATAGTGTTCTGCCTCCTAAATCACAGAACAGTTACTTAGAAAGGTATAATGATTTAAAATTGATTTTAAGACTTTGGGTTATGTTTATGCCCATTTATGTCAAACAGCCATACTGTTTGAAATAGCATTTGAGTTACTCCAGAGAGGAGTCGTTACATTTTATACCAAATGATTAGTTTTCAATTCTGTTTGAAGAAAGTAATATTCATTCTAAATATAAAATGAATCTACTTTTCATCTCATAATTACATATTTTTAATCAATTTATATTAATAGTATAATTTGGCACAGTCAGTACTGATTAGAATATAGATCAAGTTGTGCCTCTCAGAAACCCAAATCTGATGATTCTTATTGAATACTGGAAGTCAGGAAGTGAATAATTCCTCAGATTGACAAAATGATATTACAGTTTTTCGGTTTTTGACTTTTTTTAACCATGCTTTCTGTCTTTAGGCTTAATCCAGACATCACAATTTAGGTTGCAGGTGATAAAGAAAACTCTTTACCCATATACTGTCGTTTTAATCTGAGAACTAGCTTTAAATGTAATTACCATGATGTTTGTGTGCACACTCGCAAATGCCTAAATGTATATGTGTGTGCATATTTTTATGTGTGTATGTGTCTCTCTTTCTCTCCTGCTTCTCTTTTTCTCTCATAAATTTCCTTCGTTCCATTTGGCTTTCTTCCTTTTCTCTTTCCAGTTTGTTGTCCTTTGTTTTCTTCTGGTGTCCAGTGGAATTGTTTGGGGAAATAGACATGAATAGAGCTTTGAACAATTTGGATGTGAAAGAGAGAGCCAGAAAAAAATCAAAATTGAAATTATGGAACAAAAAGAATTTTTTGCCAAGAAATACAGGTTTTAGACTCTCAGTAAATTTACTATCATATTTTAATACATGACCTAAAGGTCCAGTAGTAAATTAAAAACTAATATGACATTAAGAAGGATATGAACATTTTTGGAATTACTTTCAGAGATTGTGGTCAATTCTTTGAATTTGCTAAGTGGTAAATGTTGATTTTTTTTAAGCAGCTGTCACAAATTAATGAGACAACAACTCTGGTGGATGAAATGGAGTAACTGAATGAGGCAGTCCCGTTTTTTTCCCCAAGATGTGTAACTATAAAGCCACATGATGTTTTGCCTGATACTGGAAACATTTTCTGAAGAAGCCTGCCGGGAATATTTTGAACAAAGGCAGCCTTATGGGAACAAGTGATAATTATTTTGAGTTAATAATAGTATGTCCTTACATTTCCTAAATTATTAATTTGATTACTTTAGAGTTATATCAAGCAAACTTTAATTAGTCTTCTATTCCTTCCTACTGTTAACTACTCTTAGCAATTTGTTTGACTTTGTTGTTTTATTGTGGAATTCGGCAGGTTTTTTTAAAAACGAGAGTTCAAACCAAACATGTTTCAAGGTAAAAGTGAATTTCATATAGCGTTTAAAGAGATGAACAATGTTGTTAGAAATAGTTACCTTTCTTCTCATTGAGGTCAGTGGAGATTTGACTGTGATAAAAAGCAGGTAGCTGGGTGCTTGTGAATCCAGTGTAAAGGCAAAGGCAAACTGTTTCTGAGCCGCACGCTAAATATATTTGGAGGATTGTTTTAGATTCATTGTTAGAGTGATGGCTGGGAGGACTTCGATTTATTTCTAGTGTTCTTTCCTTTTTGCTTACTTAGCTGATTTACCATCAAGTGAAGAAACTTCCTTAAAAGTATTACTAAATAACAACTTTCTTTTGTCTGCTTCTATCATTTGATTTTTGCTGTACTTCATTTCTAGATCTCAAAGTAATGGAAGCTAGTCTCAGAAACTTCTTTCTCAGAATGTATGAGATATTTAATTAAAGTATTTCTTTTTTATTGTTATTTTTTCTGCTACACTTTACTGAGGATGTTGCTCAATGGTGTATTATCTCTGGAGGAAAAAAAAAATCCATAGGCTGAATACTGAAACTAAACTCTTTAAGAACATTTCAATTGAGTACAACTGACCCAGAGCTTAACTCCAGATGGTCAAGTGACTTTTGGTTGTGAACTTAGTCACTTGCCATTATCTTAGGAAAAAGACATTTTCAGTTCTTAAGATATCATATTTCTAGGGATCACATGAATCCAATAGAGTATACTAATATAACAGCTGTTTTTAGCTATATTTCCTACTATGTGAATGTAAATTCATAATACCTATTCCAAGGTTAAAAAATGTAAACTCTTTATTTTGAAATGATTTAAAATTTGCAGAAAAGTTTCAAAAGTAGTACAAGAATTCCTGGCTTCCCTTCACTCAGATTCACCAGTTTTTAACATTTTGTGGTCACATCTGTCACATTTGCTTTATCACTCTTTAATATGTATATAATTTAAATTTCTGAGCCATTTAAGAGACATTGTACCTCTATACCCCTAAATTCTTTAGCATGTAGTTCCTAAGAACAAGGATATTTTCTGACATAGCACATTACATTATCAAAATCAGGAAATTTAACATTGACACACAGTGCTGTTTGTTGTCTGAGTTACTGTCCATATTCAAAGTTGCCATTTGTCCCAAGAGTGTACTTTATAAGGACATCCCTTCCTTTCCTTGGACCATGATATAATGATTTTTTTTTAACTTTGAAGCACCTTACTTAATTTAGCATCATCTTTATGTAGATTTTTTCCATTATTTCTTATAAAAAATGTCTTAATGAAACTCTCTGATTAAACTTAAGTTTTTAATTATGGATTTCCTTTCAATAACAGGGTTTCAGGAACTCATGATTATGTACAAGTTTCAGCAATTGTCCGATTTGCATGAGACAGTTGGTTAGGGTAGTGGTAGAAATTAGAGTAGGTACTGACTTTGTCTCATGATTTTGGTGGGGGTGGGGGGGTCCCAGCTTTTTCTGGATCTTGGTTCATGTGCTGTGATATGGGCCTAATGACATATGGTCTGCTTTTCTCATTGTGCATGTAATTGAAATATCTTTGAAAACTCTTAATAGTGCACAAAAAATACTATTAGGATGCTGACTATTTTAAGTTTCCCAACATGGAAGATTGTCAAATGATAACCACTTCTATTATGATAAGAAAGAGATAAAAGAGTTACGATGCTCTCTTTATAGTGTTTATCTTTAGATGGTAACCATGTGATAAAGAGCTCTGTATTTAGAATGAGCTGAGATTTAAATTTGGGAATTACCTACACATAATAATGGAACTTTATTAAAGTAACAGAAATATCACAGAACATTGGAGAATGAGAAATGTCAGGGGCTCTAGGCTAAGCCCTAGGTGGCATCCATAGATAGAGGGTGTCAGAAAAGAAAATTCTAATTCATAGGTACCTCTAGATTTGTCAGTGTAGTATCGCTCGGCAACTCTCATTTCCTAACATTGAAATTATGAACATAGTTGCAGAATAAATGAACTAAAGACAAATTAAAGTCACATTGCTTACTTTTCAATCCTTTAGGTAGTATTCATTTCTCTGGTGTGTGAAGAAATAGTAGCTTTGACTAATATAAGTTGCTGTACTTTCTTCTTTTTAGCAGCCAACTCTTCCTGCCAGATAAATAGAGTCATCAGTCATCCCACTCTTCCCATCAGTATCACTGCTCATGAAGACAGGCACATCAAGTTCTATGATAACAATACAGGTAAGAATTTACTAAAAATTGATTACTAGAGCAAAAACATCCCCACTATAAGTAGGCTAAGTTTGGTGTCTGTCAGTGGCTTTATAGTCATGGAGTAGCCACTGAAATACAGATACTCGCCCAGCTCCGTTTCTATTCATTCCAGTCATATCTGCTAAGAATTAGGCTTCCTGATAGCAAGTAGCATAATCGTTTTATTTAGTAGGAAGTAGATGCCATATTTTAGCCTTAGAGCCAGGGTTATCACTAGGAACACAATGAAAAATTCATTCAAATACCAATAAAAATGATTTCTTGATGTGAAAATACTGAGGAAAAGTAGAAACATGTTAGAAGTAGAGGCATATGGTTATTATGTTTTGTTTAATTATTGTGCAATTTTTGAATAGCCTTAGTGTTGCAAATGGAAAACCCCGGAGTCACTTAGTTTATTTGTTTTTCTATGGATTAGTCTTTTCGGTATTATAATACTATTTGGTTCTGATTGATTTGAATTGGGGTCCCAGTTTTTATTGGATTATATTTACTAGTCTAAAGGAAATTCATGGAGACCTATGTTGGGAGGAAAAAACTAGGTATTAGCAGTCATATTTACCTGAATATCTGCTATTGCTTTCTAAGTATGTTGAATTTTGCTGAGTTAGCTGCAAATGGTGAGTTATTTAATATTTTTAATCCCTTTTTATTGTTTCAACCAAAGCTGTAGCCAGGTTTTCTTTCTGTTCCTTTGTCAGTCTTTTCTTGTGTTCCCACAACCCATATGTAACTGCCTATAGCTGAAGGATGCAAAGTAGATGATGAATAGTGTCTGAGTTCTAGTTAATGAACATGGTTTAAAGGGGTATTTGTGTATAAATTATTGAATGTCATGTTATGATTTGAAAGACAAAAATATAATTTGAAATATAAACTTGTCTCATCATTACCATAGCTAGAGTGGGGAGGGAGGTATGTGTTACTATGGCTGTGATGGAAAAAGCTGTTGATGCAGTAAAAAAACAGATAGGGGTGTCTGTAGAAATCAGTGTAATGTGGTAGCTGTCATATATTCAGGATGAGGAAAACTACTAATAAAGAGGAACAATCTCTTTTCCAAAGGCAAACTGATCCACTCAATGGTAGCCCACCTAGAAGCTGTTACAAGTTTAGCAGTTGATCCTAATGGCCTATACTTGATGTCTGGCAGTAAGTACATCAACTATGGATTATTTATTTATCCTTACCATTTTCATGATAATGTAATATTTACTTTAAATTTCTTTTCTTTTGATAATAGGTCATGACTGTTCAATACGTTTATGGAACCTAGAAAGTAAGACTTGTATCCAAGAGTTCACGGCTCATCGGAAAAAGTTTGAAGAATCAATTCATGATGTAGCTTTCCACCCATCCAAATGCTATATAGCCAGTGCTGGGGCTGATGCACTGGCTAAAGTCTTTGTATGACACAATGCATCATCCTCACCTTCTAGCTCTTTATAAATAATTAACTGCACAAAAGAGACAACCGAAGACCAGGGCAAGAATCAACCTGTCCTGCCCTTTTATTCTGCTGAAGGAGCACAGAGAACATTTGTTGAAGTATAGTTTTGCAATTCGTATACTGTTTTCTAAAACTAAGGTTTGATCAGGTTGCTGCAAGCTCAGCTGAATCTGTGAGCCTGAAAACTCTTTGAAAATTTCCCCCAAATAGAATATTTTATTTCTGAGGTGGTTCTAATTCGCTAGGCAGGCCTGAGCGAACATAGGTTTAGCTTGTCCCTATTGAGTAAATAGGGCACACTAAAAGGGATAATTAAAAAACTTGATGGCTGGGAATGAGTAGAGGAAGAATGGAGATTTAGACCTAATTATCCCCTGAGAAATCTTGTTAAACACATTAGGTAGTCAAAACAATAATCTTTACCATATCTACTGTACTAACCACTATGTGCATAATGACCATGCAGTGTTAAAATGAGTTTTTAATTTAGCTCTCCTTTCAACTATTTACAGAAAGAACCCAACAAAGAATTTTACTTATTAAAGGAAAAAAAGAAATGCAATAATATGTTAAATATATTACTATTCAGAAATACTTAACAAATATTTAGTTTGTGAGCAGATTTCTATATTGTGTTATATTTCTGAAAATAGATTTGGTATCATTCTAAAGTTTAGCTGTCAAAACACTCACCATTATGAAGAATAGTTGATTGAGTCTGCTTTTACTAAAGGATTTAACTTATTCAGGTTTAAAATTATGTTTAAGGGCCAACAGGGCAAATCTTTAAAATAATTTCTATTAATTTAAAATTCACTTTATTCATGGGATATTTATAGCACTAGAGTGATTATTTCATGTTTATAAAGTCTTACCTTTCAGTGGTTGAAAAGATGGAAATTATTTCCAAGTCCTCATTTATCAAAACCCACATAACCATGCTTCAGATGATCTCTGCTCTTTCTTCTTTGTCTTTCATATTCAAATTGTCTGACTCCTACCAAAAATAATTCATAATTATGTTTTACCAGTCCCTTTAAAGGGTTTGGTTAACCTCAGGCAGCTGCTTTTGCAGAAGTACTAAGTAAAGCAAATGTTTTGTACCCCTGAAGTCCTCCATTAATATCTCCAAGAAGAGCCTCTTGGAAATCTGGATGGAAGAGTTCAGTTTATAATACTGGCTACAGAGTTCTCTCTTTCCCTCTCCCTACCCACTCCTCCTCCATTGTTTAATTGGAAATCACAGCATGTTTTAATGGGCAGTGAATCAATATCATTTCTGGAGAAAACCACATTTTAAAAGACTGGGTAGGTTTCTGTGAGCTCACTTTGCCTGTGAACTACACGTGGTCAGCTCTTGGGATTCCCAGGACCTACTCCCTAGACCTGCTAGACAGAACTCATTCCTACAACTGTCTTGCCTGTCCTCATACTCTTTCTTGTTTGCCCAAAATGTCAAAGACCAATCTAGAAATTAGAATTAAATTACTAATGCCCAACTTTTCAGTAAAATGTATATATAATATAGGCTTTCAGATTTTTAAAAAATCCATTTCCATAAGTATGTTAACTTGTTAATATAATTCCTACATTCCTATCCTCACATATTCCATTGTCATAACAAGGGCAGTTCTGTTGATATGTATGTCTTTTCCTTGAAAAAGTATTCTGGTGGTGATGTGGATCATAAATGACAATATTTTAAAATTTCCACTTGTCTGCCTCTAGAATTCTGCAATATACAGGCAAATTTTCTTTAAAAGTTAAAGACCTGTGCTGTATTTGCCTAATTGATAAACAGACATGTGCTAACATTTTGATATGCTACCTTGTCATTTCATATGAGCTTCGGTTAACAGTGGGCTCAAGGGACTCCTTTGTAATCATCAAATGAATTGACTTGGACATGAGCTACCCGGTGAATGTTGATATTCCTGTGCAGATAGAGAATTGGTGGATTCCTCCTTTGGTTCTTAGAGTAAAGAATTGTTGTTGCTAACCTAACACTTGTAAGGATACTGGAAAATTCTGGTCAGGTGCCCTTACTTGGCATATGTTTGATAGATGACCACAAAGCTATTGTTGTACCAGTTACTGCTTTAATTACCTTCCAAGGTCTTCAGTGCCTGCTTTACTTACGTATTCTCAAAACCAAGACATTTTCTTCACCTGCATTTTATGCCTCATGGTTGAGATTGAGATATGTAGACAGTAGTGCAAATGGTGGACTGTTGAAAGTTCCATAGAAAGCCAGTGCTGTACTGTTGGACACTGAACACAGATACCAAGATTATTCTCCACTAACACTGTATGATCTCTGCCTACAAATGAGCCAAAGCTGTCTTCCAAGAGAATAGAAGCATATCCATGTGTCTGATTTTTCCCTCAGTCTATCAAAAATTCAGTGAAAATTCATAAAATGAACAAATACAAGATTCAGTCATTAAAATGCTTTCGTAGTTCTTGATTTGTAAATATTTTAGATGAAATATATTGGAATAGTGTGAAAATCAGCAGGAGATATGGGTCCCTGCCTTATTTTCATATGCTGTGGGAATATCCCTGGGAGCTTGCAGCACCTTCTCAAAACTCAGCTGTCGTGTGGAGCTCATTTGCTACTTGAACCATAGACAGATATTTAACATAAGTGATATAATGACCTTCAGTATTTTTCTATTGAACAAGTTTAGCAATTTTTGCCGTTAAACAGATAATTAGTTATGCAAAGTATTTAGCTTTTATAATCATTTTAGTTATGACTAAAAGGGGGGAAGTTATGCTGCATCACTGATAATGAACTTTGTGAGAAATTTTTTGTTTATCTGACTTTCATTCCTTCAAGTATTCTTGCTATAAATTTCTTTTGGAGATAATGAAGATTTATTTGAAAATGTCTAAAATGTATGTATATTTTATAAATATATATTATATATATTGTATGAATATATATAATATATATATATATATATATATTATATATATATAAACCATAGGTGCATTTTACTGTTTTGTATGTTCAATTTTGGAGGTAGTGTACACAACAGGTAATGATGAGTATGGTGAGTGTTGTACTGTTTGCTTTTACAGTATAATATATAGTTCAAATGTTTAAATTACTGTATATACGATATTCATTATAGGCTAGCATGCTTGTTTTAAGGACTGTCATTCTAGTTTATTAAAATCTGAATGTAAGAAAACCTGGCTATTCAAATGTGAATTGAAAAATACTCCATTCTCAGTACTGAACTATTTCCACTGAACATTCAGGATTTTTAATAAAACAGATATCATCAAGAAGGCAATAGCTAGAGAATGAGAGGTGCCTTTAAAAAAAAAATGCAGCCTTATAGTGAGGATGAGGATTTGAGTTTGTGGTGGGGAGTTGTGAGTGAGTGAGTGAGTGTGTGTGTGTTTGCATGTTTGGCAATCTGTGAAGGTCTTGATTTGTGACCATCAAGGTCTTTTTAATGTATCTGCTCAACTTCTAGGATTTCAGGGGACATAGAATGCGCTGTCTTCTTGCTCTTCTGAGCACCACATATACTTTCCAAGAATTCTGAATGTGAAATTCTAGAAATTTTAGTAGAGAATAACTGTTCTTTAATTATAGTCAAGTTCAGGTAAAAGGAAAAATTATTGGTTTGCCAAAATTACAGAATGTCATTCATGTCGGCTAATAAGTAATCTTTAAAGGCCACTTTTTTGGTACTTCATGTATTTCCCCCTTACACAAGACACGTCCTGAAATTCTTATGTGAAGATTCAAGTAGTAAAAATTATTTTTAAACACCTGAACTCGTTAAAATTCCACCTAAGAATAGTATTTAAATGGCATCTGTCATATCTACCTCTGTCATTGCTGCCATTTTAAATGAAGTAAATCTCTGTGACATCTGAAATGATGGTTGGATGCAATTTAAAAATCTATGTTGGTGCTTTTCTCAGGCTTTGTCATTAAAGTTATATTGAACTAAGATGTGAAATCAGATTGAAAGAATTAATTTTGGTTTTCTTTTTAAAGAACTGCTTAACAGTTATCATCAATGTTGATAGTGAGTGGAGATAACTTAGTCTCTGGGTATTGTATGTCTGTGATGTTTTCAACCAAGAACCAAATTGTTACTGAATTTACATGGAAAAAGAGCTCCAAGTCTGATTTCTTCAGCTTATTTTATTCTTTGAAAGCTATTTCAAGGCTATTAAGTATATAATCATTAATTTTATTTACTCAAAAGTTGCCTCCATTCTAGTTTATATAATTGGAGTACTTTAAGTGTTTGACACTGGGATTCAGGTTGTACAGACATAGTAGCTGAGAGAAATTATATGTACAGTCTTGTGAAATGTATCAATTCCTAAAGTTAATTTTAGGGGACTATCCAGAAAACTAACATATCTGTGTTCAAAAAAAGGATAGGTCATTGGTAAATGATTTGAGTTATTTTTATTTTTGCCACTGAAAGCTTTTTAATTATATTTATCATCCAGCTGGATCTCCATGTCAATGTAAAGGACACCAGGTTGACAAAGTATGTAACAGACTGCATTTGTTCTGCTTTTTAATCTAAAAAAAGCAAATTTAGGCCAAAAGAGATGTTTAGGTCCCACTTACTTATTCAATCAGTATTCCTGAAGTGGTGCCTAGGGGTCATATTTTTATGGATCTTTGCTAGTCAAGTCATCAATTTGATTTAACTGGGACCACATGTTTGTCATCCTTATGATGCAAATTAGAAAGTTCGTTTTAATTTAATTAACTTTAATGTCTGTCTGGGTTTTTTTCAGGCTGTGAACCAGTGAGTGCCTTGTTAATGCAGAATGATTCTTCCCTGGTTGTGTATGAGCTCGTTTCTGGAAATTCTCTGAGAATGGTGTTTTAGTTGGCTTGTTGAGATCTGCTACATTTAGTATTAGCAGCTATCAGAAACTCTTCAGTCTCCCACATACCTCCTTCCCTAATTTTTGTCTCATTGTTTGGCTGAAGTTTGCCTCTTGTGAAAACAAATACAACCCCCCTTCACGCACATTTTTCCAGTCCAGATTAAGAGGTATCCCCTATACCCATCCCAACTTTATGATTTCATACCTGTTTTTAGGAGGAACCACTTCTTTGTAGTCCTGAAATCTGCGGGTTATTTTATGTCTTCTCAGCTTCAGTTTACTAGAGCTGACCTCAGGGCATCGTCAGTTCAGCTTCCTGAATAACTCCTTTTCTCTGCACCCCCATTATCACCCTAATTGGTGAGCCCTGGATCAGATTGTTTGATCTTCAGGTATTCTAAAATTTAGTTATAATATCAATTAATGTAAATTAATCCAAATGCTAATTTTTGTGGTGCAAGAAGTTTCTTTTGTATATTCAGGGTATATGGATAAGCTAATTAAGATATACTTTTTTGGTGGCTCTAAGTGTATTAATTTGTTTTTAAATAAAGTGTACAAATATAGATAATGTGCTATAGGTGTCTCATGAATTAAAATATTTGTAAGAGTTGGAATTTGGTGGATTTGCAGTTAAAATACTTTAATACAACCTAATTTGTTCTTTGGCAGGGCGGGGTGGGGGGTGTTGGTAGTGGAGGGGTACAGAGAAATAAAAGGATATTAGACAAGGTAGATGTAATGAACCAATCAATTATTGATTGTGAGGAAGTAAAGTTTATCATCACAGAGAGTTTAGATCTTTGGAAAGTCAGTAAAATTAAAAACCCCATGAGATTGGATCAATGATACTTTCAGGGACAGGTGTATATTTTTTCAAATGTTCAGTTAACATAATTTTTTTTTAAGTCATACATATACACATACATATATAATTTTAATGTGTTTTTATTTTTTCTTTGTTTGGCTACTTAACAGACCAGCGTAAGATTTCCCCTTCTTCAAATCAACATTAATTTTTTCAAGGGCTTCACCTGCTCAGAACTCTGTCTCTTCTGATCTAGAGCCACAGTACCATATGGAATCTGAAAATTATTTCTGTTGGTGTCCTTGAAACTATCTACTGTTCTTCGACGTTTTGTGTCCTGCTAGGAATGAGTGCTATATCCTTTGGTATGTACACATTTTTTAGTAGTGTCAGAAACGTCACTTTTGTCCCTTTCAATGAGAACTGAGACATTTGCAGGTGTTATTTTAGAGTAATCTAGCTCAGAAGGTCAAGAGGACTGTGAAAGTTTTTCATCAGTTTATGGCCCATCTAGGGCCAGCCCAGGTTCAGAGTGGTATTCTGAACTGCACTGGGTTTCCCAAGACCACCACTGAGGTTTTGAGGGGTCTCAGAGTTGTCCTGGCATTTAAGCTAGTCCCCAGGAATGCCTGGGAGTCTGGCAGCACCCCCCTTTTTTTTTTACCCTAAACGCTGTAACCATGAACCATCCCCCGCTTGTTATTTCTCAGTTACACCTGTTGCTTACAGTGATCAGGACACTCCAGCTCTATGGGGAAGCACTGATAGGCAGCTCTAAAATTGGAATCCGTATTTTTTGGAACACTGACTTTTAGCTTTGGGTATTTCATATATTTTCAATACCAAACAATCAATTCAAAACCACCAAACAGAAGATGACTCACTTTAAGTTTCACTTAGATCTGGAAAAACCATAAGCCCTTTCTTATTCTTAGTTAGACTACAATTAATGGTCAGAGTTTAAGAAGGATCTGGCTTTTTGAACAAAATCATGCAATACCCTGCTAATAGGAAGGGCCTATTTCATAGAAAATTCTCTTGTCCTTGGTGATTTAGCCATTCACCTTACATTAAGACTGGTCCAGATGCTAACTCTACATTGACTTTTCCTGTGTGCCTCTTTAAAGAGATAATTAATCCAGCGATGCAAAGGAGAACCCACAGTAAAACATCTGTTATATAGCTCTTGGAGTACTGGAGTTAGTATTAATTCATGTACCGAAGTTTTTCATGCCCTAATAAGATCCAGTGTATGTACTAGGTTCCCAATCTATATAACCTTAAACCAAAGGTTATTTTTTAATTACTTACATAATAGCATCATCAAATTAAGAGTAATGGTAGGGAAGCCCATCATCCACAAATGAGAGTTCTAAAATTGAAAAACTTTAATAAAAAAAAAAACCTGCATGGGAAGCAAAATTTTACACTAAGCGTGAGTTGTAAAAATAAGCTTGGTGGTTTATGTAAGATGTTCTGAAATGTTAGAGTATACTGATAGCCCACTATTCTTTCTTAACAGAAGTAGGAGGAAGGCATTAATTTTTCGCAAGATTAACTTACTTAGAGCAATGAAATTTAGTCAAAAACACTTTGCTTTGAGTGCTGGATAAGTTGGGTGAGAGTGTGGGGAAAGAAGTACCACACCAAGAAGGAAAGGAAACTAACCTGTGATCTGGGCCCACCACCCATTGTCTTCCTTTTTCTTTAGATATGCTGGAAAGATGGCTTCTGAGATCCTTTCTGACCTCTAAAAGTGAATGGCTCTAATTCTGGCTGATTTTTATGAAATACATCAAAAGTACCCCAGAATCCCCCAGTAAAATGTCAGAAAACATAGCTTTTATCATATTTTATGAAGCTAAATTAACATGGGCCCAGGTAGGTTATGCTGTGTCACATACATGTGTCATAATGAACACTAGATGTGAGGAAAGTCCTAATGTGGCTAAGTGATAAATCTCATGGAAAGATTGGAGAATCATTCCTATAGGATGAGTCACTGTTGTGAATGATTCTGCCTATGCTTTAAAAAGCAGTTAAAAAATATATTTACATCTACATACCTTTGAGCCCACATATTTCAGAATATCCTGTTAATGGAATAATTTCAGTCAGTGGGTATGTTAGAAAAAGAACTCAATGGTCTCACATGTATGTTTTGAGTGTATTTATGAATAACACTCTGAAGCCTCCCCCCCAGATACTCAACTGCTGTGTAGGAATGCTTTCATATGTGGTAAATATCTCAGTATTTTGCTGACTGGAAAAGCAGTATTTTTTGTACATAGCTCACAGGTAAACATGGAGACTTGTTCATCTGATACATGTTAAAATGAATGGAACATTAAGATACAGCATGTATACCGCATAAATAATGGTAATAGCATGTCCCCTTAGAGCTAACAGTGTTAAGCTTAGATTCTGCCAACTGCCATCCATGGATTTTTGAGTGTGCAGATTCAGCTAAAATACCATTTAACAATCAGCTTATTTAAGTGGAAACTTTTTCAATGAAGCAGCACCTGTTCATTTTCCTTGTGTATCTCAGGGTCAGAAGAAAACAGGCTTTCTCCCAACTCTAAAACATTCAGACTTTCTTTTACTAAGCCTTTGGTTAACCCTTTAACAGGCAAGGCAATAACCTCCTTATTTCTCATTGCTGTAAGATACTTAGGAATACACCTGTAATGATTCCAATAAAAATAAATCTTGCAAGCAGACTTATTTCTCTTTAGAAACTTTGCTTTCTGGAGGGAGAAAGGATCTTACTTTTAACTGGAAGGTTGTTAGATCTCTGGGCAGTTTTGTACCCTCTATGCAAGTTATATACAGCTTGCCTCTGCAGATAGACATTAAAGTTTTATTGTGTATGATGCTTAGAAATTATTTTGAGAGTACAAAGATTGGCAAGGAAAATATGAAAAGTTAAAATGTTTCAAAACTGAATTTTTGTGAAGCATGAGGAGCAGGTAGTGATGAGTTTTATTCTGAATGCCTTGATTCTATTCCATAGTCAACTATGAGATAAATAGGAGATTTTATAAAAAGATGAGATTTTACATACTGTCACCAAAAAAATAAAACAGTTAATAGTTATTTATTTGCTTCAGTCTCTGTAAATGTAAGTTCCTGAGGCAGGGACCATATTTGTTTTTCTTATGTTCCCCTTAGCACCTCTCCTGGTTCCTTACCATACAGGAAGTACTTGATAAGTATTTGTTGAGTAATCATAGCGCACATTTTCAAAACTCTCAATCTCTCGAGATGATGAAAGACAAAAGAAAATCATCCCTGTCAGCCCCTACGTGGTCTCAAATGTATTGGGATCTATGAAGCTGATGTTAAGATTGAGGTCTGCCCCCTAACTGGGGAGGAATTTGGACCTCACCTGGAAGGTGGCAGCATGTGTCCAAGGCAGCATCCTCTTTCCACTGTGCACTTCAGTCCTGCCTTCTTTGGAACTGAGTGGGGGACATGGAGGTGGTGCCTCTGTGCCCTGTTAGGGTGTCCCTTCTTTGCCTAACCTCCTCAACACCAGCCCGCTGGCCTCTGATCCCTTGCCAAGGAGCTCCTCCCACCTAGGACCTAAATGTACCTTGGCTATCTTGGACCCAGACCAGGTCCATCACTTTTTAACCTTGCAATCCTCAGGTGGTCCTGCAATTCCTGACTGGCCTTTTTTTCTCCAAAGGGATAGGAAGCTCCTCCCCTTAGAAGTTTACCAGGTGTTCTCTGGGGAGCTTGCTTTGGAGTTGAAGAATCAGGAGCAAAATCCCTCAGGATGTTCTCAGGGCTGCTTTTTGTCTAGAAAATTTGATGGTAATTACCTAAATGTTACCTCTCCTAGGAATAGTTATCTGTGGTCTTGGCCAGCTGCTGCCACGCCCCCAGGGCCCAGGTGGTCTGAGGCCTGAAGCTTAATTGCTTCAGGAGTAAAATAGTCAACAAGTTAGAGACAGACTATTTATTTAACAATCAGAAGACTTTTAAATCATTAATAGAGTCATCAACAGAGTAGTGGATTATATGAGGCTGAAATATTCAACTAAATCTTGATAATTAAACATATTATGTAAGAACTATCATCTCTCTTTTAATTATTAAAATATGACTTCTTTAAAATCAGTACATCACAGGGGAAAGAACAGGATCTGGGCCCGGACACAAGACTATATGTGAGACTTTAGACAAGCTAGCTCCTGAGTTGGTTTCTCATCTGTGAAATGATTATAGATCTGCCTAATAAGATTGATGTGAGATAATATAAAACAGATAAAACGTGGGTCAGTTGTAAATGTCCAACAAGTAAATATTATTCATTCCCTGAATTCAGACTTGTCATTTAATTCTGTTGCATTCCTGATAGTTTCTAAAATACCAGGTTTTAGGAGAAATAAGATTAAATGAACATCAAGAGTAACTGTAAAGAAGTTACACACAAAACATTACTTTTTTCAAGGTTTGAGTGTCTGTTATATAGCAGAGAGTTCTAGTTGCAGTCAAAAACCTTTACCTGATGTAACTTACTTTCCAGATGGGGGAAACAAACAACAAATAATATAAATAAATATATATTAGTGTTAAGTGCTGAGGAAAAACAGCAGGGGCAATGATTTAATGTTTCTCAGATTAAGAGTGATACAAATTAAAAGACTACTATAATTAATACAGTTAAAGAACATAAGAGCAATAAATGAAATAATAAAGATGTATAATGACAAAAGTAATCCTGTCCCATCGTACCATTTCACTGCCAGCTCCCTTGTAACAGCCAGATCTATGTACCTTTATTCATACAAATATGCATACTCAAGTATTACATATGGGGTTTTGTCTTATGCTACACATTACTCTGCAACTTGTTTTTAAAATTTAATGTGTATTGTGAGCACCTTACAAATCTACATATAGAGATCTCTTTTAACATACACATACAATCTTACATAAATAAAATGAGGTTTTTTAGTGGGTAAATTTGCTTTAAATAAATGGGATCATATACATCTGCATCTTATCTCATCCCCCAATATGTGATGGAAAGTCCTCCAACTCTATCTTAGAGCCCTTATTTCATTCTTTTTAATGCTGTGTAATACTCTGTGATGATGACTTCTTAAATCTCTTTCATAATCAATGGGCATTCACTTTGTTACCAGATTTTTCCTATTATGATAATCATACCTGTGCACATAATCATGACTGTGATGGTTTCACTTCTGTGGAAGAGATTGGCTGGAGTAGGATTGCTGGGTTGAGGGATATGTAGATTTAAAATTTTTTAATAAATGATGACACATTGTTTCCCAAAAAGCCTGGAATAATTTATATTTCCATTAATGATACATAAAAACACTCTTACCCTTTATATCTTTTATAAGAAATAGCTGTTGTAGCATTTTTAAAAATAATAGAAAAAAGAAAAAAAAACCTGGTGTTGGGTATAGTGATATCTGAAAGGTTTCACATGAAAAACAATGTGGTTACTACATTCACTGATGAATTATCGAGTCCCCACCCCCATGCCTCATTGCAGTCACTGTCCATCAGTATAGTAAGATGCCACAGAGTCACTAGTCTTCTCTGTGCTGCTGCACTGTCTTCCCCATCTCAGTATAATTTTATTTGTATTTTCTTGATTACTTTAAATCTGGACAACTTTTCGTACGTTTTGGTCATTTGGATTTCATTCATAGTTAAATTACCTATTAGTTTTCTATTGCTTCATAACAATTATCACAAATTTAGCAGCTTAAAACATCACTCATTTATTATCTCATAGTTCTTTGGGTTAGAATTCTAGCAGGTTTGATGGACTCCTGTTTAATGTCCGATAAAGTGGAAATGAAGTTGTGTACCACGTCTGGGTTCTTGACTGGAAGCTCTGGGGAAGAATTCACTTTCAGGCTCAATCAGGTAGAATTTGAATTCCTGCAATTGTAGGATAGTTGCAGGATGGAGGTCTGTTTCCTGGCTGGTTTTTAGCCAGGGATTATTCTCAGCTCCTAGAGATTGCTCTCTAGTCCTTACTTGTGGTCTCCTTCATTTTCAAAGCTAGCAGGGATTCATTAGGTCCTTGTTATGCTTCTACTGTTTTCTCTTTGACTATCACCCAGAGAAAACTCTCCTCTGCTTTTAAAGTGGTCATGTTATGGCTATCTTAGGCCCACCTAGAAAATTTGTTAAGTCTACTGGTTAGTAACCTTAACCACATCTGTGAAATCCCTTTGTCCTGTAAATGTAGCATTATTTTGGGAGTAACCCCAGGGACAAAGATCATGGGGCCATCTTAGAATTCTGCCTACCAAAAAATATTCATATTTATATCTTTACATTTTTTTCATTTTTATTCATATTTTTTTGTTCAGTTTCTATTGTTTGTCTTTTATTTAACTAGCTTACAGGAGTTTTATATATTATATATATTAAACCTTTCTAATCTTTGTTACATTTTTTCTAACTCATAACTTGTCTATTGACCACATTAATAAGTAGTTTTGCCATAGAAAACTTAACCATTTGGATTTTACTTTTAAGATGAATTACATATTTGTATTTTTTATTCTCTTCACATTTTTTATTTTTATTATCTTTTATTTTTTCATTCATTTTTTCTTCTTTATTAACATTTGTCCATATTTGCTCTTTTTAAAAAATTCTAAATGCTCTTTGTGTATTATATATAAACTCTTTCTCTTACTATTTGCAAATTTTCTCCAAATCTATAATTTGTTGACCAAATTTAGATTACCTGTTCCCATTCAAAATTTTGTATTAGTATATATTCAAGTATATTATGTTATTTTACAAAATATGGACATTTGTGGATATATAAAAATTTCAAAGTATTCTGTATTAAGGTCTCCATCCCTGGGTGGTATGTATAGTCTCCTAGAAGGGCTTCTGGATTTTATTTTTTGTTTTTGCTGTTAGTGTGTTTTTACTTTTGTCTTTACACCATTTGGAATTTGTTTTTGCATAGAATGCAAGCTAGTTCCAACTTTACTTTCAAGTGGGTTGCCAATTGTTTCAGCACCTTTTATTAAATAAACTATTCTTTCCCAATGAATTGAAATACCAACTTTGTCATATATTAAATTTTCATATATAATGAAATTTATATCTCAATGTGTTCTTGTTCACTTATAGTTTTCTTAGCATATGGCAATATCATATGGATTCAGTTACTATGGCTTTATAATATGCGTACAATAGGTTTGTAAAATGGTTAGGCAGAGCTTTTTTCCCACCCCACACTACTGCCTAGCATTCTTTTTACTACCTTTCTTGGCTGTTTGAAGTTTGTTAATATTTTATCCAGTTGGGGGTTGAAATTTCATTACATTTACAGATTAATTTTGGGAAATTTCATATATAATATTGTTTTCTAAGAACTAAGGAAATCACATCATTTTTTGTTTACTCAGATCTTGTCTATATTGTTTGTAAGATTAGAGAGTTTTCTCCATTTAAATCCTGTGGCTTTTTTAGTAAGTGTATTCTTCTTAGCCTTTGTTCATTATTGTGAATAGATATTTTTTCCATTTCTAAAGGCTTTTCTATAAATAAAAAGCCTATTTTTTCTGTGTGCTTGTCTTGTATACAACAAATTTACTATATATACTCACTGAATTTTCTCATTAATTCGAGCAGTTTTCAGAATCTTGGGATTTTTAGGAATATAATGAAGTCATTTGCAAAAATAATTTAACTTGTTTTTTCCCAGTGTTTGACAGATTGGTTTCTTTCCTAGAATTTTATTGTTTAGAAACTCCATTATAGTGTTGAGTAATAATGGTGATAGCAGTCATCTCTGTCTGTTAACTGATTTTAGTTGAAATAGTTTGAGTCTTTAGTTATTTAGAATATTTGTGGTGCTACTTGGTAAATCTAAGTTCTTCCATATTTGACCAAGTGATTTTATTAGGAATAGCTGCTGAATTTTAATAAAATGCCTTTTCAGCTTTTTTTGTGTTACTCTCCTTTAATTTGTTGACTAGCTGGATTATGTGTGAAGTTGCTGACATTAAACCACTCCTGACTCCTTGGAATAAAGCCTACTTGGACATAATGTTTTATTCTTTTCTTATAAATCAATATCTCAGTTGCTAGTCTTTTATTTAGAACTTTAGTATGCATATTCATAAGTGAGATTAATCTATAGATTTCTTTAGTGGACTGTTAGGTGTAAAAAATTATGCAGTTTGACAAAATATGGGAGTAGTCAGAAGGCTTACCCATTGTTGGTGAGAATGTAAATTTATTCAAACATGTTGGAAAACCATTTGGCAGAATTTACTGAAGTGAAAATACGGACTCTAGTATTCTGTTTCTAGGCATACACCCAATAAGATGCATACATATTCACCAAAAAAATATGTTCTAGAATGTTTATAGTACATAAATGTTATGTATATAAACACTATTATAACTCAAAGCAGAAACTACCTAAATGCCCATCAGCTACAGAATGGATAAATGCATTTTTTTATATTCAGACAATAAAATAATATACAGCAATGAGAATGAACATTCTATAAATACATACAACATATGACTGAATCTCAAAACCTTATGTTGAGCCTGAAAGATACTGTATGCTTTCCTTTATATAAAAAGTATAAAAACAGACAAAACTGATCTATTCTGTTAGAAGTCAGGTAAGTAGTTATCCTCAGTGGAAGGCAGGTTGGGAAGAAAGGGAGACTGAGGGGGACTACTGAAATGCTCCTAATGTTTTCTATCTATTTCTGGGTGCATTTTTACATTGGATTGTTTAGTTCATGAAATTGATCTAACTTACACTTGTATGTATACTTTTCTGCATGTATTTTATATATTTCAATAAAACATTTTTAGAAATTAACACTTGTTTCATAAAATGAACTGGGGAACTTTTCGTCTTTTTCTATGGTTTAAAGTTGTTTAAATAAGAGATATTTGAAATTAAAGATTAGATGGAACTTGGCTGAGAAATCTTTTGGTTCTTGGGCTTTGTTTTTTAAAGGTAAAATTTTAAACTACTTTTCCCTTATCTTTGGTTCAAAATATTCATTCTTGGATTAATTTTGATAATTCATATTTTGTAGGAAATATTTCTTCTAGGCTTTCACATTTTTTTTCCTACAAGACTGTGTATGCTTCTTGCAATTTCTTCTGTGTGGTATTATGATTTTTATTATTTTTATCCAAAAATGATCTATATGTGTTCCTTAATTTTCAAGGAGTTAAGGACTTAAAAATAATTTTGTTACTTATATCTAATTTTTTTTTCTTGATCAGAGAATGTGTCTTATAAAATCTCTTTACTTTTAAGATTTTAGGGTTTTATTTGAGACTATGTTATCTATTTTTTAGAAATACTTGATGGAACTTCTGTGTCTGTATTTTCTATTGGAAGGATTTAAAGTCCTATAAATGTTAGTTAAACAGGTTTCAATCCTTCTATATGCCGACTCTTTTTTTCTGAGTGCTGTTCAGTTAATAAAGAAGTTGATTGAACTATTCCACAATATTTTTCATCAAAATTTCCTTACATTGCTAATAGTTCTTTATATATTCGGTTACTTTATTGTTGGGCACATATAAATTTATGGCTATTATAGCTTCTTCATTAATTGTGCCTTTTATCTTTATCCCATCTCATGCTTTTAAATTTATATTCCTCCTTGACTGATACATAAATCTCTTATTCCACTCTATTTTCAACCATTCTTTTTTTTTAAGTGTGTTTCCTATAAGATGCCTATTTCTAGGTTTCATTTTTTTCAAATAACCTGGTAGTTTCTTTCATGAGTGTATTGTGTGTTCACTGATTTTATGGTTTTGACCTTATGTTTATTATTTGTTTAAATCATTGTTTCTTCTTTTACTTTGTTTTTGCTGGTTTGATCAAGCCATTATTCACTCCCTTTCTTTCGATGTTAACATGGGGTTTCTACTATACCTTCTTTCGAATAAAGGTTATATCTTCCCTTTCCTAGTATTCATAATCAAATAGATATTTTTATGCTATTATGTGAAAACACCTGAATCACTCTAATCCTTCACTAACCCACTATCTACCTGACAAAATGAGATTTTTAAGAATTCTTTCACTTCCTTCTCCCACTAAAATAAGTACTTAAAAATGCTTTCTCTTTCCAATCCTCTGTCCACTTACTTGGTTTTGTTGATATAATTTTAAAGCCTATATAGTTCTATACTGTTAATAAAATTTCCATTTTAGTGTCTTCTGTATCAATAATCTTTACATAGAATTTACCTTGCATATTTCCAGATACTCTGTCATTATCTATTTTGATAAAGAACTAGTCAGATCAGTGTTTCTTAGGGCAACATTTTGACATTTTAGGTGGGACAGTTCTTTATCCTGTAGGACTGTCTCATGCACTTTAATTTGCTCACACCTACTTACCCCTGCTTCCTTTATCTTCCTCTAGCTTGAAGTCTATGTTCTAATTAACATTTTGTTTGGTTCTTAGTACTTTTCCAGGTGGAATAATATATCCTCTGAATACTTGGTAAGCCACAATTCTTTTTTTCATCCTAGTAGGTAAGTGATATCTTGGTTGAGTATAATATTTTGGTGTTATAGTTCTATTTATCCAGTGGCCTAAAAAATATATTTTAGCTTGTTACTGTAACAGATGAGACACTTGATTTTAGCCAGAATCTTTTTGCTTTGTATGTCATTTGCTTTTTTTGTCTGGAAGTAATTTAAAAATCTTGTTAAGGATTAATTTTGATCCGTGGTTTGATCCAGTTTCACGCCACTAATTCACATCTCACACATGACCTTCCTCCTCTCCTTTTATTTTTAAACTTCAGGAAATCTTTTGTGTATGTGTGTGCTGTAATTGAATCTACTTACGTCGTCCTAAGTTTTCAAGGTGTCCATCACATCCACAACCCTATTTCATTGAAAAAAACCTTTTCTGATTATTCTGTTAGTCTCCCCAACCCCTTTGATAATTTGGTCCCTTTATGCATTATTGTCTTTGTTCATTAGGGCTCAACTGCTAGGAACTACATGTGGCATGTCCAAAAGTGGTGGAAGGCATAGCAATTGCTGCTCAAAAGACTGGTTGTATGAAAGAAGATGCAGTGTTTATGTACTGTAAAAGCAGTGGAAGGAAGACTGTGTGTATCCAAGTCTCCCCATAATGCTTTCTGCCTCAGAGACATAGAGGGCTCTGTCCATCTTTTAGCTTCTTTTCAACTCCTTTGGGGTTAGGATGATTAGTTATACTCAAGTTGGTCATTGTTGCTTGCCATGTGAATTACAAATTGCAAAGATGCCCTGTATATATGAAAGGCCTCAGTGTTGAATCAAGCAGAAGTTACATCAAAGATGTAACCTGCTCATTGTTGGGCTCTATAATCATAAATGGGGAACAGTTCAAGCAAAAGAAATACTCATTTTTCACACTCAATTCTCTGACAAGTGAAGAGGAGAAAGTTAAGGTGGATCAAGAATTTTCTCAGAATCCCATCTGAAGATTCATGAACCAGTAACTGAGGAGTTGTGCACTCAGTCTCATTTCCCTTGCCTTTGTGAAGTAAGGACACCATTTGTTTTTCTTCTCTACTCAAATCTCATTGCTTTTGCTGAACTTCTCTTTTTCATGTTATTTGGAAGAGTTTGCAAAGTAGTTTGTTTCCTGATACTATAATCAGTGGACAGTTTCTCACTAATTTAAAAACTTCCTAACTATAAACATGTAAAACAAATGGCAAAAAATAATCTGGTATGGGTTACAGATATTAGCTACTTTGCCTATCTTATTCCCAGTGTGTTTGGTCATTATTACTGGACTGATTTGTATTCAATGCTCAGAGGGAAAAAGTGCAGCGCTGCCTCTAGGTAGCTAGAGTTTGCAGGGCAGGATACTACATGAGAGCTCAGGAAATCTGAATTTGGCTTTCCTCAAGTCTCACCTGAGTATTGACAAGTATAAGTGTGTGAGGAACCTATCAGAGGCTGAGGAAAGAGTCGTCCAATACAGGTAGAACAATCCTGTTACACAGGGTTGGAAATAGTTCATGTTTCCACCAGACAGTGGAGATAAATCATAAAATTTGAGGCATTAGGTAGATGACTCAGAAGGGTATTAGTGCCTTACTACTGTGGAAAAACAGCCCTAGACTAAAAGTTGCTTTGTTTCTGATTCTGTCTTAAAGCTAAAGAATAAATCCTACATGGATCAAATTATTTTCAAATAACTGTGACCCACAACAAGGCTAACATGTATTTAAGTATACAAGAATATCTAGCACCGAACAAAGTAAATTTCAGAATGTTTTGAATCGAATTACCTGGTATGCATGGAAGCACGAAAACACAACCCAAAATGAGGAAACAATAAACTGAAAATGGCCCAGAATTAACACATATGATAGAATTAGTAAACAACAGCACTGAAGTATTGTTATAACTTACTGATATGCCAGAAAACAGTTGAATAACTAGTACTTCATGCCTTCATTCAGTTAAGCCACTGAAAAGAAAAAAAAACCCTGTCAATTTACAATTCTATACTCAGTAAAAATACCTGTCAAAAACAAAGGTAAAGATATACAGAGGCCAAAAGTATTCATGACAGATATACTAAAGCAAGTCCTCTAGGTGGAAGGAAATTAATACCAGATGATAACAGAAAAAATTACTTCTCCTTACTTTTTAAGTCACTTTAAAAGATAAGTGAGTTTAAAGAAAAAAAGTACACAGAGTTATAAATCAAATATAAAAGTAAATGATGAGAATAATAAGGACTGGAAGAAGGTAAATAGAAGTATACTTTTGTAAGGTTCTTATACTATATGTCAATTATATAATATTACTTCAAGATAGACTATGATAAAGTTATACTTGAACCTAAAGCAACAACTTTAAAAAAGTATAACTATTAAGCAAATGAAGGGCACAAAATAGAATAATAATAAAATATCCAGTTAATCCAAAAGAATACAAAAAGGAAAAGGGAAGCAAAGTATAGATATGACAAATAGAAAACAACCAAAATGGTAGATTTAAATGCAGCCATAAGTAATTACATTAAATGTAAATGGTCTAAACACCATAATTAACAGGAAAGATTGACAGATTAAGTACAAATAATGAGAACTTGCCTGCATGAAATGTACACAAGAAACACACTTTAAATATAAAGACAAGTTAAAAGTAAAAGAATAGGAAAAGATATACATACCAAAAGAAAGCTTCAGTTAATATATTATATCAGACAAAATAGTTTTCAGAGAAAAGAATATTAGCAGGGATAAAGAAATTCATAATGATTAAGAGGTTAATTCGTTAAGAGAACATAAATCCCACTTACACATCTAATAACTTCAAAATATATGGAGCAAAAAAGGATAGAATGAAGGAAGAAATAAACAAACCTACAATTATAGTTGGATATTTCAAGATTCCTCTCTCAACAGCTGATAGAACAAATAGGTAGGAAGTCAGTCAGGATATAGAAGATTTGGGTAACTCTACCAACCAATTTGATCTAATTGACATTTATAGAACATTCCATCCAACAATAGCAGAATATACTTTTTTTTCCCCAAGTGTCAACATTTCCCAAGAGAGACCACATTCTGGGTCATAAAACTAGTCTCAGTAAATTTGAAAGGATTCAAATTATACAAAGCATGGTCACTGTTCAAGTCATACAAAGCATATGAAGTTAAAGTAGAAGTCAATAAAAGATGTCTGGAAAATCCCCAAATATTTGTAAATTAAATAACACACTTCTAAATAACCAAAAGGTCAAAGGAAGATTAAATAGTATTTTGACTGGTGAGGATGTGGAGCAACAGGAACATTCATTCATAGCTGATGGGAATGCAAATGGTACACCCACCTTGAAAGACAGTTTGGCTACTGCTTACAAACTAAACATACTCTTAGCATATGATCCAGCAATTATGTGCCTTGGCATTTACCTAACTTAGTTGAAAAGTTATAATCACACAAAAATATGCAAAAGGATGTTTATAGAAGCTTTATTAATAATTGCCAAAACTTGGAAGCAGCCAAGATGTCCTTCGGTAGATGAATGGATAGATAAACGGTGGTATATCCAGACAATGGAATATTATTCAACACTAAAAAGAAGTGAGCTACCAAGCCATGAAATGACAAGGTAGAAATTTAATGTCGCACTAATAAGTGAAAGAAGTCAGTCTGAAAAGGCTACATACACTCTGATCCCACTATATGACATTCTGGACACTATGGAGACAATAAAAAGGTAGTGGTTTCAAGGGACTATGGGGTAGACAGGGATGAATAGGTAGAGCACAGAGGATTTTTAAAGCAGTGAAACTATTTGTATATAATATAATGGCAGATATGGGGCATTATACAGTTATCAAAACCCATAGACTATATAACACCAAGAGTAGGTCCTAATGTAAACTAGGAGCTTTGGGTGATAATGATGTGTCAATGTAGGCTCATTTGTTGTAATAAATACACCACTCTGGTTCAGGATGTTCCTCATAGGAGAGATTGTGCATGTATGGAGTCAGGGGGTATATGGGAAATCTCTGCACCTTCTGCTCAATTTTGTTGTGAATATAAAACTGCCCTAAAACACAGTCTACTTAAAAATATTGGGAAATAGCACTACCTCCCATAGGAGAAAAGAAGAAAGCTCTCAATTCAATGACCTCAGTTTTTACATTAAGAAACTAGACAAAGAGGGGCAAAGTAAACTCAAAGTCAGCACAAAGGGAATGATAAAGAAAAGAACAGAAATGAATAAAATGCAAAACAGAGAAGACAAAAAAGAAAGTCCTGCCCAAATAGGGCCAGAAGGCCCTTGCAATGCCTCTGCACATCAGGAAAAATGGCAAAAGAGGACTCTGGGGAACAAGAAATACGTGTTCCTTTCATACATGCAGGTGGCTGACCTGTTTCCAAAATTGAGTAGGACCTAATGTGTTCTTCAGGGAGGAAAAAGCACAGGACTTATTTGTTCTTCCAGGAAAGTTGTTCTCATCTAGTCATTTGAGAAGTTTCTGTATATGCTTGAAAGTTCAAAAACAATATTTCTCTAATTCTGTATTTCCAATTTCACAGTTTAGACATGCTCCTTTACCCTCACTCCGTGTTATTCAGAATTTACAAATTTGAACCTGCTTCATGCTATTTTGTTTCATGGCTTTTTTAGCTTACTGGTTTTCTGTTTTCTTCTATGCAGGGCAAACCTTAAATAATTGTTGTTTTTCCAAAAATATTGGTGCATAATTTTATTACATTTACCTTAATTATATTGTATTTGATGAAATGATTTTTTCTGACACAGACTTGAGTTTGAACCTGCCATTTATCAGATGTGTGACCCTGGGACAAATTACTTAACCATTCTGAGTCTCTATTATTCCCTTGAAAAAAAATGATGCCTTCACCTCTGTTATCCCAATTAAGTCCCTCAAAGACAGTTTCGGGCACATGAAAGCCCCTCAAGGAAGGCCAGATTCTCAACTCTCTTTCTTCTAACCTCCACCCCTGCAAACCTAGGGCAGCTGCTCACAGTGCGTAGCCAGCAGTGAGAAACTTCACTGTGGAGATAATCTGGACCTGGTAACCAAAACAACACATTACAAAGACCTTTTGGTTTAGAAACATTCATAACCTGAATGTTCCAGGTGATTTATTTAGAAACTCCCTTAGAAAAAGAGTCAAAGTAAAGTAAAACTAATTTTCTCCATTCCTATTTTTTTCCAGAAAATAAAAAGATTTATTTAAGAGAATTTACAGGCAATGCCATATGCAAGAGGAAACGCTAAGAAAGCTCCCTTTTACTTCCCCAAGTGTACTTTTTGAGATGCAGCCTTGCTCCTTGAAGAGTGGATGTGTGTCAGTACCAGCTTTGAGACCTGACACTTCCCCAGCCCTCGGACAGGGGCATCACCAGCTGACCTGAGCTTCTCCTCCTCTCAAGGCCTTGGCCTCAGAATCTTTGCTCATGTGGTTCTTTGGACAGTCACTCCTACCGGATCTGCCCAGGCAAAAACTCTGCACCATCCCTGTCCAGGGGTTTTCAGGGCACCACCCTGTGTGGTGAAACAGTCCTGGATCTGAAGAGAGAATTCTTTGTTCTGCACTCTGCTCCTTAGTAAGAAAAGTTCCCTATCACTGGCAGATCACTTGTAGCTGGGGTGGGTGATTGGGGCAGAATTTGGCCTTGTTGTGGATGGGCAGGATCACGGGCATCCAGACACCTCTTGGTTGGGGGATGGAGGCCTTCCTAGGGCATGTGGAAAAGCCACTGCGGTCAGGGGGCCAGCAGTCCCTGGGCAGCGGGGGCTGCTGCTGTGGCTGGGTAGGCCTGCCAGTCTGCAGTAAGTGTGGCAGGTAAGGACACAAGTGCATTAAGACAGCTCACTATACAGTCAGCTCCCTGTCCCCCAGGATAACACCAAAACATGAGGAACTGTATAGCAGGCCACATGAGTGGCAGAGCACCAGTTCCAGAGGTCACACTGCAGATGAATCTTGAGGAGAGCCAGATGGAGAGTCCTAGGTGTTGCTGATAACAAAGAGGCTGAAAAGAATGGTTTGTGGATGCCTCCTACGAGATGGAGAGGTGGATGAAAGCGGCCTTGTGCCCGACCCTCACAAATGGCCTACCTTACCATGTTCCTAGGATGACCTTGGGGCATTCCAACAGGCCCTGAGTCAGTCTGCAGCTGAGCCTTTCCCTCGTGGCCCATGTGGAGTGTGCAATGTTGTCAGGGAGCCACGGCAGAGCCATTTCCCCCCAGTGGAAGGAAGCAGGTAAGGGGAAGGTTTTTACCATAGAATCAGAAGTTGAAGGGTGCACCCCACAGTCCTGAACTAGATTGCACTCAAGGAAATTTTCCCAAGATATAATTAAAGTTTGGCTTATACATAATTATATATAATATATAATTGAAGAAAATATCTCAGAACAACTTGTTTCTAGAATGCTGTTTTTGTAAATGCTCAGAGTCTCTTGAAAGTCAAAACGGTTCATTAGCCAAATACTTTCTCTTTATAGTAAGAAGGTTGGGGGAGGTTCCATGCTGGGACTCCTTTCTTTTCACCCCTCAACTGGCCGGAGAGGTGCAAAGCGCAACTGAGAACTTCCAGGTAGCTTTCCAGCCTTCCAAGATCTTGGATTCCATGTTGCAGAGAGAAATTAGAGCCAAAATATAGGCACAGAATGTGTGTCACTGAAAAGATGAGAGCCAGAGGAGAGAACCAGGGCTGAGAGTGAAGTAGCTGGCGAGTCACAGGTAAAGAAGGAGGGAAAAGCAGAGTAGAGAAAGGGGCCGTTCTCTCCTGAAGTCAGGAGACCCAGCTCCATGGCCCTTTCCCACCTGCTCTGTCCTGTGTGACCGTGGCCAACTTCTTAACCCCTCTAAGTCTCACTGTCCTCATTTGGAAAACAGAATACTAATTGAGGATGTAATGAATTATGAAAATGTGTTCAGCATGTATCTGACTCCCACTTACAGTTGATTGTTACTCAAGACAAATCTCTCCCAAAGTATGGAAGAAGAATGGTTTTGAAATACACATTTATACAACAACACGAGTTTGTGTGCTTCCCGTGACATGGTGAATGCGAAGCAGCGGGCACAATTCCTGGCATGTCAGGACTTGATAGCTGCTATCAATGATTGGCTTTACTCCCTGTCACCAGAATTTCCCTAGGTCTCCCCAGCCTGTGGATGTGAACGAAGTCATATGAACAATAATTATTCACTGGTACAGGCTGGTCCTCATTGCATGACAAAGTGTTTTTGGGGGCCTTTAGGGGTGCCCCAGATCTGCCCATGAACAAACCCGAGGTCCTGGCAGGCAGCCTTGGCTGTTGTCCCTGTGGACAACTCCCTGCTGAGGCTACCACAGCTCCACAGGTGTTTTGTTTCCAGAGATCTTCGCTAACTGCCCAGGATTAGAACGACTCCAGGACGAAAGGGGTGATTTTCCACTTCAGGACAATGCCCCTCTCTGTAGGGGGAAACAGGCGCGTGGGTGTTCCAGGCCTTGCATTTAGGTCATAGGAGCTGGAAAGATCCCCTACAGTTTCCACATTGCGGTCGTCCCCCGGTTCAATGAGGGCATTCTCTCAGGAGAAAACCAAATGGCGGTGCCACTTTGCCCTTTAAAAAGCCCTGTCTGCTCATTTATTTTGCTTGGTGCTTGCCTTAGACAGCCGTTAACCACTGTGGTTTGCAGGCTTCGCCTTGTCCCCAGTCCCTCCTTGGCTTTCAATGCCACACAACCCCTACTGAGTTTGGACAGAGACTCCCTTTCTCTAGGATTTCAAGGAGAACTTGTGGAGTATTAGGATAATTGAAAAAAGATCAATATCATAATATCAGGATACAGGTTTACAGATGCCTTGGGGATGTCAGACCAACAACAAATTGATTTTGGATCTTGTGTTGGCGTTTGTACAGTTTCCATGGTTTCCAGACCCTCCCGGCTTCTGTGCCCTGGGCAGTCATGTAAAAGCCCCTTGTTGAGAGCCCAGATTCCAATTTGCCATTAACCTGAATACACCCTGCTCACCTCAACCAAGTGTGAAACTAGAGTCACAGAAAGGAGCTATTCAGCTGTAACTGTATTTTTTAT
This sequence comes from Smutsia gigantea, assembly GCA_032199065.1. NCBI lineage: Eukaryota > Metazoa > Chordata > Mammalia > Pholidota > Manidae > Smutsia > Smutsia gigantea. Next base: position 172,060 of record JAVSCE010009254.1, read on the forward strand.
AAGAAAGTCTCAGCTGCCAAGCTGGGGATAGTAGTTGCTTACGCGGGCAGCTTATTGCCTACAGCCCAGTTTCTGTAAGAGAGATGGCAGGGGTAGAGTCAAGCTCAGTATTTTTCAATTATAGGACATTAAAAAACAAGAAGAGAAGGAGGAAAGAGGGAATGGAAGGGGAGGGACAGGGAGGAGAGAGGAGGGGAGAAGGGAGGAAAGGAAAGAGCAAAGCCTGCACTGAAATTGTGGTCTTTCGACCTTACTGTTTTCCGTGTAGGTGGTCATTTAAATAACACATTTCTCCTCAGTCAGGCCTTCAAGCTAAAAACAAAAGCAGATCCCAGAAGCAGCACTTCTGCCTCCCTGACAGCCAGAACAATTCACAGTGGCTAATGGCCTATAAACAAGTAATATAAGTGTAGCCACTGAGGCCTAGAGAAGTGGAGGGCCTCTTAGAGAGGCAGTCGTTGGGTTTCTCGGGTAAAGCTTCTGAGCAAAGCAGAGGGAGACTGCAGACCTGAAAGACTCTTCCTCAGCCTGCACCTGGGTTTCCCAACACAGGAACTTGTAGACATGCCTTCACTGGCATCAAGACCCCCGGATGCTTCCAGGAGCTTCAAATGGATACTAATTGCAAGGTGCTCAGCCAGGACGATGTGGGTGCTTATCCCCATCCAGCCTCGTCAGCTTGGGTTGCTGGGTGGCCCTGCTGAGAGAGGCAGCGGCGTGGAGGCCGTTGTTAAGGGACCAGAAGTTTCACTCAGTTCCTTCTGTCGTTCAACATTTCCCAAACCAAGATCACTCTGGAAGAAGAGGTCTGCCTGGCTCTCCTGTCCATTGCCTGTTCTTCCTCTCCTTTCTGCAAGTCTGCTATCTCCCTGACACTGAAGTTCACGGATTGTTTCTTTCCCCAAAGTACCCCCTATCTTGAGCTACTGCAAACTGAGTTTCTGTGACTTGCAACCAAGAGAGCCTTAAACCAACGCTGCCTGCTGCCCGGCTGCTGCCGCTCTCCAGCCTCACTCCCTGACACTTTGCCTGAGGACCCACACTGCCTTTCCCTCTGTGTGTCACACTGTCCCGTGTCTTCTTGCTTTTGCTCCCACCATTCCCTCTGCTGAGATGTCTTTGCCGTCTTTCCTCATCTGACTAGGACAGACCAAACCTAGCCCCAGGAGCCTTCCTGAGCTTGCCTGTCCCCGGTAACATCAGTCAATGTTACCTGTTTATCCGTGTCTCCCACGCTGTCCTCTCCGCTCCTCGGGGAAGGACCAGGTCTAATTCATCTGTTACACCCCAGTGCATGTCACAATGTCAAGCACATAATAGTTGTTTAAACCATGTTTGTTGAATGAAACTCAGGAAGGTAAATAGAGAAAACGGTTTGTTTTCATTTCTGCCAGAAAAATGAGAGCAGAAGGTGAGGAGCAGAGTTACCCCGTGGGTAGGTACCTGAAATGGATTCTGGTCCTAGAAAAACAGAGGCTGTAACATACAGTGATGAACCTTAGAAGGGCATTCAGAAAAGTGGTGTAGTCTGGATGGAATTAGAGCCTGTCTTCCTCTTGCCATCATACCGTGTTTCTCTCTTCCTGAAATATCTCTGTCTCCTGTGCTACCTGTGCCATTGTATTAGGGGTCGGCGCTGTCCGGTGACTTAGATTCCAAGTTCTCATTCCCTGCGTTCCATGTCCCTGATCTGGATTGTGTCCCCTCATGAGAAGGGACAAAGGAGGTTGCTGGAAAATAGGTGGGTCAGGATTCTGTATCCAGAGAGCCTAAGTCTGTCTGAGTAAGGCAGGGAAGGCTCCAAAGAGGAGGTGGCATTTGGACAGAGACAGAAAGGCTGATTAGGACTTTGACAAGAGGATGGGGGGCCCAGTATGTTCAGGGAGCTACAGGGACTATGGACTGTAGATTAGAATCACCCTTCATAAGTGAGGGCGGGATGGCTGTCCAGAGGGTCAGGAGGAGCAGAGCAGGAAGTGCAGTTTGCACTGGAAATGTGACAGACTTTGCTTTGTACATGTGCTAGAACTGAAGAGCACACTTTGCAGAATGACATGTATATTTTAAACTGTCAAGCTTCCTAGAGGACCCCCTGTGCAGCTACTTTGGTTATTTCATGAGCCACCAACATAACAAGCAAAGTGGTGAAGTATAGAGGCCCTGTGGTCAGATGGTCTGGGTTTAATTCCCAGATCTGCCTCTATCAGCTCCATGAGCTTGGCTAAGTTACTTGACATCTCCATGCCTCGGCTGTATGATCTGTAAAATGAGAATAATAGTACCTCTCTCAGCGAGTCACAGGGATAATGAGTTACTACACATGAAGCCTTTCAAACAGTGCCCAGCATGCCACAAACCCTCGCTGTCAGGCACTATTACAATCTTATTTCTCATGAAGTTGTTTGTAATCACCAGTCATGCCCTTTGTGCACAGTCCCACGATATTAATCATATGATTTTCATTGCTCATCTGTGTGTGGTTTCACATTGGACTGTGAATTTCTCAAAGGCTTTAGTTGAATAAATGTGTCTCCACCGTAACTGAAATTCCTGCTTCCAAACATATTTCCCACTTACTACATTTATGTGCTGGTAATCTAAGGGGAGAACTTTTCTTAGGGCCATGACTAGGCAAGAACATCATTGGTTGAAAATTCTGTGACGCTGAAAAAATCCTGGGACACTGAAGCATCGTTGTCTTTATTAACCCATGCCGGCCCCCCGGGCTTGCCTCATGGAGGTTTTGTCCTGCTCAAAATGGTTTAAGGAGCCCAGAGAAACAAGAAATAGCTGAACCCTGAACCCAACAGTTTGGCTGGAAACTTGTAGTTGAGCTTTGTTGCAAAACATATAGCAAAGAAATCTCTTTCAAAGGGCCCTAACCCCCGGGAGGTGGGAAAATTAAGTTGAGTGGATGTCAGATATCATATGCATCAAGAGAAGCTGGCCCTAAGCTCCTTGTCTGCTTGTTTTGGTTGCCTTAGAGGAGAAAGGGCATGGAAGAGCTTTTCTGTGGAGATCATGAATTGAAAGATATCTTCCTGGAGAATTTCCTTTTTGAAAATATTTTTGATTTTGAGGTTTTTGAAAAATCCATTCATAATTGTGCTCAAAATAAAATTTACGGTTAATAAATTTGAAATCACTGACACCTTTAGTTTAGTTGTTTCTCCTCTGTAGACCTCAATGTTTTTAACTGATGATATCCTCTCTCCAGGCACTGACAGATTTGGTAAGCTCAGTGAAAATTCTGCCAAATGGACAACATCTTCAGGTTTTTATTTAACTATTTTGTCCAAACTATTGACACAGGAGCTGTCTTTTTGCCTCCATTCAGAGTCTCATTCCTCAACACATATTTTTACAAAACATAGCTTGTCAAGTCATTTTTATTTATGATTCCTTTGAATGTTCCCCATTGTACATGTATGTCACACCCAAAGAGATGAGTCCTTGGCAGAAGCTGGAAGTAAAACATGGAGTTCAACCAAACCCTATCCTGATTCACTTTAATGTAACTATTAATAATAATATCTATTAACAAGTGAAAACTCCAGGGTAAATGCTAAACTGGTTGGGACCCAAGAAACAGGTGTACCCAGGGGTTTTCCCAGGAAACAGCTGTTGTGCTGACCCCACAGCAGTGGCTCGGTGGTCCTCAATCCAGGTACATGTCTGTATCACCAGGGGGCTCTTCTCACATGCCAGGGTCCAGGCTCCATTCCAACAGACTCAGGTGTCACTGGTGTTGGGGTGGGGCCCGGGAACCAGAATTTTAGTCTCCCAAGAGAGTCTAGTGTGCAGCACAGGCTAAGAGAGTCTGCACCAGCCTAATGCGCTGCCTCTAAGCCCGACCAACCTGGTCCCCCAGGACTGCTCCGCACCTACCCCTCAGGCCGCGGACTGCAGGTACCAAGCAGGCAGATAACAGAGAGGAGGGGCTAAGTGAGGAGCAGCAATTTGGCTGTCACGTTCTCTCCGCCTTCCTGTGGTGTGGTGTCACCTTGGGCCAGGACTGAGTGCAAAGCAGGTCCTCCGGGGAACATAAAGAGCAGAAGGTGGCCCTGCCACACACCCTGTGAGTGCTACCCACAACACAGAGTGATTACATGTAATCCTGTTAGACATTTAACTAAGCAACTCCTATATTGTCATGACAAAAATGAAACTTGCTGGGGGTTACAGATTCTAATGAGAAATAAAGATTTTAAAACCTCACCAAAGCTTTAGTTAAGCCTGTCAAAAGTACTGCATTCTATGCTGAACATTTATTTTGCAAACACTTCTCAAAATGTAAAATCCTCAGTACCCTCAAAATTATCTCATTTTGCTTCATTCTATAACTTTATGATCATCTTTCTAACTCCAAGTTTTGAAGTATGAAGAACCACGCCATCAAAAAATAGCAAGAGCGCTTCCGTTTCCTGAGCCCCACGTGCTTTGCTGCCCCATGCGCCCCACAGGGCCCGTCAGCAGCGCCACATTTGCTGGTGCTCAGCCTGCTCTGAACTCAGTTACGAGGTTGGGAGTTGAACTCTGTACAAATGTTCTGGATGACCTTGGGGACGGATTTGTAGAGGTGGTCAAACTCGTCCACAAAGAAGGAGTGGTCCTTGGCAGGGTGAGTGGCGATGACATCCAGCTCGTCCAGGGCGGCCCATGCAACGCCTATCGCATAGGTGATCACTCCTGCAGGGACAAGGGCGACATGAAGCAAACGTGCCCAAGAACAGGCACTGCCAATCAATCATTGCTCTGTTGGCTGTTGTGTTTGAATGCAACCAAATCCACAATCAGAAATGTGCCCCAAAGCATGGATGTCTGATATATGCCAACAGTAACAAAAGTGGTACAGTTGCTACCTCATAGGAGTTTATAGTCTTCAGGGGAAAAAAAAACAGACAAAATGGAGTAAATACATGATAAGAAGTCCATGTGCAGGAGCAGCAGAGGGGGTGATATTTTGGGACATTTTTGGTGCCACGCAGATCACACCACATGCATGTGTCTGCTCTCCCTGTGTGCAGAGCCAAACAAAATCTCAGGAAGTCTCAAATGTATCAAAAGTCAGCTCAAGATCTTTTTAGCTAAGCAGTGGAATTGAATCACTGTAGGCTTGAGGATGACTTTACAAGCTGTAGAGTGCAACTTCGTGGCAGGCAGACACCCTCGTACAAGAACCTGGAGAGATGGTCACCCAGCATCTGCTCCATCGCCACCCAGAAGAAAGGTTTTCAATGCAAGGGAGTGACCAACAGTGCTAAATGCTGCAGGGAGGTCATGTAAGATGAGAATAAAAATGTGCTCGTTGGATTTAGAAGAGACAAGGCATGGGTGAGAGCAGTTTCAGGGGAGTAGATGCCACAGAAACCAAATGAACTGCTGTGAGTTGAGAGGGAAAAAGAAGTGAATCTGTGGGGACAGCGCAGAGAGCTAATCCTTTCCAGACATTGGGCTGAGAAGAGGAGGAGGCAGGTAGGAACTGGAACAGAACATGGACTCAAAGGGCATTTGTCTTTTTTTTAGGGAGGGACTGGAGCATGTCTAGATGCAAATGGGAAAGAGTCTAATGGGATTAAAGGTGTTGCCCTGCGCCACCAAGGGAGATGCCCTAGGGAGGAAAGGGCAGATTCAGAGCCTAGGCATCTACTGTCAGTGGGACGACTGGGAGACTGCCTGACGGGTGGTTCTGGATTTGGGTTGGGGGTAGCTGGTCAGCAGGTACTTGACCTTACTCTCCACGAGCCCATTCATGCCACCTTCAGGCAGGCCAGAGTGGGGTGAGCAAGATGGCCACGAAAGAGAGGCCTTCCTGCCCAGGGTCCTGTCCCCCAGCTACCGATAGTGGTGTCGCTATCTCCAGCATCTTCTGGATCCCTGTCCTGCTGATCGGACAGCCAGCCACACCTCATATGATTCTGGTCTAAGCTGCTTTTCATTTGCGGCTCATTAAGCTGCATTTAAGCTGCCACTCCCTTCTCTCACCTCTCCGCTGTTTTCTCTAAATATTGTCTACATTGGGAAAAGCCAGCTTAGGGCTTTAACATGCTGCCAAGTGGCAGTGGGAACAGCTTTGCTGCAGAATGGGGCTCAGACTGACGAGGCCCCTGTTTTCTGCTCAAAGATGGAAAGGCTGCCCTCCAGTAAAGACAACACAAACAATATCATAAATTAATTTTTTGGATCCTTAAATCCACTGTTGCTATAGGGGAGCTTCTACTGGCAGTTCTGACAGGCGTCACCCAGCCTGGGCATGGACACCCCCAGGGACACAATGCTCATTGCCACCAGGTAGTTCGCAGCTATTGGTTCTAGTTCTTTAAAGCTGCCCAGAGCACAGCAGGCCTGATAGCCTCCAGGGTATCTCCCTCAGTCTTCACTTCGGACGAGGAGGCCAAGGACACTCCCTGGGTGAGGCCCAAAGGAGATCTATTTAGAAAAATAAGTGAGAGTGAAGCTGGAGCTGGCATATGAGCTGTAGACAGATGCTTGGAGAAAGCAGGAGAGCCCTAGGCTTGCAGCCGAGAGCTGGCCCACCTGGCTCTGCCACTTCCTTGGGAACTTTGGGGAGGTTGCTTCTGAGCCTTAGACCATCTTCCCTCGGCTGACGTGTACTCAGGGGACATGGTGATTGCTGGCATGCAGGCCATCTGCCATCTGGCCATTATGACTGCACCCCATGGGCTCCACAGGGTGAATCGCTGGGAAGGCTGCCTGAACCTGGGGTCTGGGTACTCGGTTTCCAGAAGCTAGAACTGCTGGTTCGGGGAGGCTTGTTTATGTTCACCGTTCCTTGTTTGAGGAAGGATTAAAAGCAGCTGTAAAGAACACCCCAAATCCTTCAAACTGACCCAAACTAAGTGTAGGCCCCAAAGAAGAAAACAGCCAGGGCCCCGAATGCGTCATGCACAGTGGACCTTATCTAGAGGTCTTTGCTGGCCACTAACCACTGGACGTCACTATCACCGGGGCCTTGCTTCAGGCTGTTGTAGTTTTATGGTATTTTATAGCACTTTTCAAAATTGTGATCAAACATCGATTCTGTGAAAAAGGCATAAAATGTGACCGATTTTCTGAACATTTACATAAACATTTTTTTCATTTTTCACTTTTTTAAGCTTCCTGTTGCCCTCTTGCAATTCTGCATATGGAAATATCTCTTTAAATATTTTGAAGGATACTTTGTTTGAGGTCTGTCCAGAACTTCCAACATCTGGTTAGTAGCTGCTTACAAAACTAGTGCTTTTCTTTGAAAACATTAGTTTTCTTCACATTTCTAATACAGTTTGGGGATCTTCAGTAGAGATCAAAGTAATGAGCCAAGTTCTTTTCTAATGTGTCACACCTTCGTGTGCAACACCTCAGGTTGCAGGATGTAAAGGGGAGGGTGAATGTTCCCCATCACCTGCAGGCCCTGGCGTTCACCGCGGCAGTTTGGAAACTACCTGGGCGCTCCCCACCTTGTTCCTTTTCGCCACTCAGAGGGGCCTGCGGTGTTTGACTCCACCCCGAATGCTCTTCCTACGGTTTTGAACATTTAAGTGGTGGACAAAACCAATGCATAAAGACAGCCCCTTTCTTGTCCCCCTGGCCCGCCAAGCCTCGGAGAGACACTCAGCCCCAGACTGGTCGGGAGATCGGCTTACCCTGGTGATGGGCAGTCATGGCTGGTATTCGGACGTCATCGTAGGACCTCCCGTCAGTGATGAGGATCATTAGCTTCCTCTTGTTGGGCTTGGACTTCTTGAAGAGCTTTTCTAGGGCATAGTTGATGGCAGCCCCTGTGCTGGTGCCCCCGCTCCAGTACCCCACCCTCTTGATGGCGTTGAGGATCTCAGGCTTGGAGCTGTACTGGTCGAACCCAAACTCCAGCCGCTGCTCATAGGTGTACTGCACAGCCCCGATGCGCGTGTCCGTGTCTGAAATCTCAAACTCTCTGCTGAGGTTGGCCACAAACTGGAGAACCGTGCGGAAGTTGCCTGTCCCCACGCTGCTGGAGCCATCAATGACAAAGCCAATATCTGCTGAGTTTAGGCAGGTCTTGCTGCAAGCCAGACGGTCGGTGTCACAGATTCGCTTCACCAGGGGCTGCACAGTCTTGTGGAGGCTGAACCAGCTCTGCACGTTGAGTGAGTAAAAGCCGTTTGTTCTGCACACAGCCTGGAAGACAGAGGGGAGGGACAGTCGCCAAGTCAGGGTTAAATGCTCCAGTCTGTCAACATTACCCTTGACCCTCAGGGCAGGTGGAGAAGCAAACAGACCCTTGTTCTCTGTACTCTTCCTCCTAAAGTTCCTTCTCCATCTCAGTTCACCCAGTCAGGCACTCATTGAGGCAAAGACCCCTCAGGTCATCCCTGGACTCACTCGTACTCCCTCTGGGGGTCTCTGTTTTAGTTCAGAGGGAGATGTGAATCGCTGGTTTCCGTTTCATATTTATGCCTCTCTAGGCCCCTCAGTCCATTTGTCCTAGCAGCCAGCCATAAGATTGGCCCTGTGGGCACCAACATATGTGAAGATTAAGAAAAGCTTTTGTTCTGGTTAGGAAAACAAGACACACAGGAGAAATAGCTAAAGCAATGTTTGCAGAGCAGCCATGCCCTTGGCAAGAAGAGGTTCCACACAGGTGTTAGGCTCATGCTAGATGTTTGCGGAGAGATTCTCTGCTTCAACCCCCACCTAGACCTACAAGGTGGAAAAACTCCTCCATCATGAAGGATGAAACTGAGGCCCAGCTGCAAGGGACATCCCTAAGGCCTTGAGCCTGGAACAAAAACCTCTTTGCTTTCAAAACTTAAGCTCTGTCCTCCAGACAACCGTACATCCAGGAAAATGAGTATTTATTTACTTGTGCCCAAGATTCTTCCAGAAAAAATTTAAGGCAGCTGCAAATAAACATGGAGCCACCTGGTTGGTGTGTTCCTGGAAGCGACTGGGCTGGTTTTCCAAAGTGGAGTGTTTCCTCTTTGCCACCAACTCTCTGGGGTCACAGAGAGAATCACAGACCTGATGACTACAAATGAAGTTGTGTAATCAAAAATGTATTTTAAAACAAGAAATGACTTTAAAACGTCCTAATAAATCTTTTTTAATTGGTCTGTAAAATTCTAAAAGGGGTTTATAAAACTTTCCACAGTCTAGGTGGCATTTGAGGTGAGTGTTGAGGTAGAGCTGCATTCTAGTCGACAGTCGGAGAGGAGGGGGTTCCACCAGGCAGCCTGAGGGAGGTTATGGTGGGAGAGAGTGGTGCTGGGTGTGGACAGGAGACCAGCGGGCTGGAGTATGGGGCTCTCTTGCCAAAGGGTTTCAGCCCTGGGCAACTTTGCTATGGATTCAATGTGACCAAAGAAATTGACAGCAAAACGTTCTTTGGGGTGAAAGGGTTTATTACCTGGCTTGTTCTCCTGTTGGTAGGTCGAGCACTAGCATCTCTGCCTCCACCCAGAGCACTGGGTCAAGCTCTCTATATAGCACAATAATAGCTTTTTGCCTAAAGATTAGGAAGCGGTAGTCTAGCAACAGGCCAGTTGCATAATCAGGTGGTTTAAGTTCAGTGAGGATCCTGGCCATAGGAACCCCACTTCCCCACAGGGGCCCATGGGGGGTCACAGTAGATGGGCCACAGAGGTGGTCTGGGACCACATTTCAGAGGCCTCAGGAGTGATGGGGAATAATAAGGATTTGGAGCAAGGACCCCGTAGGACTGGAAGAACTCTTTATAAACATGAGTTGGGCTTCAGTGTGAAATCCAACCTTAACTGAGAGATCCAGGAGGGAGACAGACCAGATGTGGAGCACTACTACACTGGGTGGCAAAGGGTAACAGACAGGACGTAGGTGATGGGTGGCTAATGAGGCATCCTGGGATGACACAGGGCCTCTGGGGTGGCAGCAGGCCATTAATGTAAAGTCCAAAGGAGGAACTAATTTAGGTGGGAAAGATGATGACGCACTTGGCTTTGTACATGTAAGTTTTAAGGTTCTTTGGGACATCAGGTGGAAAAAGTCAGTCCGCTGGAAACTGACGGCAGTAGAGCTCAAGAGACCAGGGATGGAGACAGGTGGCACTGCTTGTGCGTGAAGGCAGGAGCTGTGTGCTGGCAGGGATTCTGGAGGAGAAAGCCTAGGGAGCAAAGAGGAGAGGGCCAAGAACCGAGTCGTGTGCAAGTCTACCCCGAGGGTGCAAGACAGAAAAGAGGGGAGGGCAAATGGAGTGAGAGCTACACTGTGTCCTGGAAGTCAAGGGAGACGAGAATTTCAAGGGACAAAGAAGGGGTCAGCTGTTCGATACGGTGCAGGAGGTTGAGCGCCATCAGATCTGGAAACATTGACTATTAAAGCTGGAAGGGCATCCAGAACAAGCCAGTACATAGCCTTCCCTTTCTTCCCTCCCTTCCTTTCTAAAGCTGGAGTCTTTTCTTTGGAGGAAGGTTTATGCGGAGTCCCACTGGGTAAAACATATAAAAGGTGGGCTGCGTGCAGAATGCATGTGGAAGCCTAGATCCCCATCTGTTCTGCCCCCTTCTCCTGCCAGGCATCTCCGCAGAACCCAAGAGCAGTGTTTGAAAACCTGATCTCCCTGACCTGATTCAAGACCTTCCTTTTTCTTGTTTACCCGGTTGGTTAATTTGCAGTGTGTGTGTGTGTGTGTGTGTGTGTGTGTGTGTATGCACATGTGTGTGAGAGAGTGTATGTGTGGCCATGTGCATGCTTGTGTGAAGGCTCGTTTGGCTGCCAGGTTGGGGTCCTTGTGGGCTGTGGAAGTTGCCCAGGGAGCCTCTATGTGAGACCTGGGGACACTGCTCCTCCCAAGCTGCTGATCCTGGCCTCAGTTTCCCAGGTGGGTGTGGGTCTTGCTTTGGGAGGGTAATTCCAGGTTCCAGACTTCATAGACCCTCACCGGAGGCCCTCCTACTTGGAAGTGGGCTCAACACCCATTTGAAGGAACAAGAAAGAGCCTTAATGGCGGTTCCAGCCTTGAAAAGTGCTTGGAGTCCTTACGGGGCTTGGGTTTCTGAGCAATCACATACCTTGTTTGAAAAGTTGGGCTCCACCACATACTGCTTCTCCTTTTCAGCAGCACCTTCAATGGTGATGAAGAAAATGTTGATTCCTGACTCCCTTGCAAGCCTTGAGGCCTCCTCCACTTTGTCTGTGGGCCAGCCGTCCACCATCACCACAGCCACGTTGGGAGCGGTGCCTCTGTTTCCATTAGCTTTGGAAAAGAAGTTCTTGGTCACAGACGAGATGGCCCGGCCTAGAAGACAAAGAAAACTCATGCTCAGTGACGATGATCATGCCGATTATAAAGAAAGGCACAGATCAAAGCAGCATAAAGAGGTCAGGAAAACACTCATTCACTCCCTTTGTTTCTTTTCTTTATTCTTTCTTTACTGCATTAATTCTTTTCTGTGCTCAATTCAGAGGTACTAAGTATGTTCCTCATGCTGTGAAATCATCACCACCATCTACTTCCCTCCCCAGTTTCACTTTAGGCCTTTAACTTCTAATTCTGTCATTTAAAAAAAAAATTTATTTTCGGCACCAGCAAGCAGGTGAGAGACACTTTCATGGGAGTGAAAGGGTCCCTCTTCGCCTGGGTGCTGGAGCCGCAGTAAGGCCCTAGGCAGCCCCATAGTTTCCTGGAGCCTTGGGTGGGAGGAGTTAACCTGGATGCTGAAGCTGCTTCCTGGCCTCCTGCAGCTTCAGAGGAGGCCAGCGCTTCAGGAGCTGCTGGGTGAGGAGGGCTACCTTCCAGGAGTGGTGGTGTATTTTGTTTAGTTCCATGCCATGCCAGGGGTGCAGGTCTGGCTGGTCACCGAAGTGCCAAGCCCACTCAGAACAGACTGTGTTTTCACCCTGGCTGTGTGGGCTCAGGTAGGTCACTGTGCCTAGGTCCTCATGACAATTACCTGCTTCAGCTGAGAGTGTCAGTTGTGAGATATAAGAAGCCTCCCCACATGCCTTTCCCAAATACATATTCACTCACACTGTCTAGGGCTTCAGGAAATTTTTGGGATCCAGTAGGGTGACCAACTCTCCCAGTTTGCTGGGACTTCCCCAGTTTTAGCACTGAAAGCCCCACATACCCCCTGGGCAAACTGGGGTGACCGGTCACCTTAGGTCAGCAGAGCTGCATATATTAAGGCTCATAAACTGAGCTTGGGACCCTGCTGGTGTGTATCCACAGATCCTTTGAAATTAGACAGTATTTTGTGCATATAAATATTTATTTGGGTAGAAGGGCCATAGCTTTCAGGAGATTGTCAAAGGGGTCCTCAATCTAAATAGAAGTTAAGAATCACCGTCTTAAGATTTTAGATTAATGTCATTTTTTGGTTGTGGCCAGCATCCTGGCTTCACTGGCTAGTATAATCCTACCTGTCAAATGAAAGGACCAAATGGTTACATACGCAGTTGCTGGAGAAATGTCTTAGCCAGCCCATGTGAACTGGCTGCATAGAGCACAGTTGCTAAAGGAAAAACTAGGCTTCTGGAAACTGCTTTCATAGTCAAGGGATAATTTCCTCAAGGCCCAAGGCACCCAGCACTCCCCTCTGGCTTAATGTTAGAGCTCAGGGTGGCATAAAATCACCACGGCCTTGTGCCATCTGAAATCAGAGGCCATGGTCAATTGGTGCTCGATGCACATTCCGTCCGTCTTCCAGCATGCCTTGAAAGCAGAAGCTGGAAGTCTGAAAATCACATTGTTGAGAAGCCCTGGCAACTGCAGCTCTGGATTTGTTTTACTTTCACGAACTGATGCGCGCACATGAGATTTAGAGGATGCAGGCGAGGCAGAGAGTGCGCTCTCGATCCGGGGGCCGTGCAGCGGTGCCTCGTTCAGCCGCTAGCTGGGCTGGTGTCGGGGTGGCAGGGTGCAGGACATTTGGTGGGTGGGTGTGCGTGGAGCAGGCGAGGCATGGTTTTGGAGCGGGCAGCTGTAGCAGAAGCTTCTGATCATGGCGGCTGCCTGCAGAAGCTGATTCCTGAAGAGGCTGTGGTAGCAGACTCAAGCACATGCCCTGCCCTTGGAAGAGGCAGCAGCGTGCTGGCCATCCCGGTTCTGCAGAATGCCATTAGAGGCCATCTCTGGACACTCGGCCGGCAGCTCACGTCTTTGGCCCTTTCAGTCATTCTCAAAACCATTTAATACCTTCAAATAAACCCCTTTCTGCTTAAACCAGCTGACCTATACCCTTTTCTCTGAACCCCAGACCTGATTAATATAGGGCAGAGATAGAACATGCTACCCACTGGAAAGATTTCTGATTTTATTAAGATACCTCTCTAATCTCATCAAGAAAATAGTCTTCTGAAGTTTTTAAGATTTTTCTCCATGATACATCACTGAAATGTTACTGATCTAAGTATTAAATTGAAAACAAGTCAGAAATCCACTCTATCATGTTTGTGATGAGGTAATACAGTTGACCCCTGAACAGCTTGGGGTTGGGGCACCGACCTCCAGCATGGTTGAAAAATCCTCCATGGTGTAACTTTGGACTCCCCCAAAACTTAACTATTACTAGCTTCTTACTGTCTATAAAATGGGTCAATTAAGTTCAGCTGCAGCAAAGAGTAGAAAAGTAGAAAAGAAATGGGAGGGTTGTGGAGTCCAACAGAGAAAAGAGAGCAAGCAGAGCATGGATTAGCTGCTCTACTGTCCCTGCCAGGGCGGACACCTGCCCGCAGGGGGTCAGGCCTGGCCAGGAGGGACAGGGTTTCCCGCCTCCTTCGTCTGAGTTGCCCCACCACAGCCTCGGCTCCTCTACTTTGCTCAGATCCCAGCATTCTCTCTGGCCCAGGCAGTGGCCAGTCAGCTCAGCTGCTTAGAGCAAGTGCTAAGAACCACTAGGTGTCTTTTTCCTTTTCCATTTCTATCGACCACATTGCTTGTGGCATCCTCTGTCTTGCATCCAATTACAAGTGTTGTATATTTATTGAAAAAAAATCCACCTGTAAGTGGACCCAAGTGGTTCAAACTTGTGTCATTCAAGGGTCAACTGTATTAATTTGGGACCCCAGAGAGCAGTGACATGGCCAGTGTTTATTTAACATTGCTCAAAGATCAAAGGCTCTTCATTTGTCAGATTCGAGTGCACTGGTCTATAGAGATGGACACTGAGTTGGGGAGGGAAATAATCAGATTTACTGTAACTTCAAAAGTGTTCCTTCAAAGATAGTTCTGTTTCCTGTATGTGCGCCACGCTAAACAACCGTGGCTCACTTTCCTATGTCCTTGGATTTTGATGGAACAAACGGGTTCCCTAAGTAGACAGCCCTTTCAGTGATCCCAAAGCCAGACTACCATTTATAAATTGATACATTGGCACAGGCTTACTGGCAGCCTTTGAGCTAGGTTATGTGAAACTTGTTTCCTAAGGCCTGGGCACCTCCATATCAACTGATAAAATGGGATTTCTGGGCCTGCCCCACTGAGGGTTGGGCCTTGAACTTCTGGTAAACTGGCCCCCTGCCAAGGCTCAGACATCACAGGAAACTCAGCATGACAGAAAGAACGTGTCTCTGTGCACGGTCCCCACTATAACAGGAGCTGATTGGAAGATGATGCCCGAGGGCTGCTGTGGAGCTTCCTGAACGGAACTGGAAACAAAATTTAATGTTAAATAGGTGAGACTTGCAAACAAGTCCTGCTTGTCCTGAAGAAAGCTGCCATCCCAGGAACCAGGCATACTGGAATGCTCCAGAATACGTGTGATAATGATTGTTGGCTGCTAAATCCGTGGTAATATTTTTGAAAGAACAGATAGCATGTGAGTCATTTTCTGATGGATTATCATTACATTTTCCTCCTCCTGCATAGAATGTTAGAAGACAACCACACAGAAAGTGGTTGTAAGAAGGATCTGAATCTGAATCACATACCTACGTTAGAAAGCCCTCCTCTCTGGGTAATTTTCTCTATGGCTGTCTTCAGATCCCAGGAATTCATGTGAGTCTTGAGGTTAAATTGGGTAGCAGGGTTGTCTCTGAAGAGTCAGAATGAGAAATAAAAATTAGCTGGAAACTTATTGCCTCCGGATGAAAGTAGAAATCAGAGCCGATTCTTTCATACACAAATAGAATGGAAGCTGCTTCAAAGCCTTAAGCTGTGATTTATAAAATGCCCTACTGTGGACAGAAGTAATGGTGAGATAGGAGGGCTGGGGTCCTCCTCAGTGTGGACCTGGCCTTCAGTTCCCTCATCTTGATAAAAACAAAGACGGTAACATTCCTACTGCTACTGAGCAGGACTGTCGTCAAGTGGGATTTTGCAAATGAAAGGATGTCCCCAGGCTGCCCCAGGCTCTTCTCTCCAGAAAGAAAATCTTGGCTGATAGCCACTCTCTGGGTCATGTGTAGCCCTGGAATGGCATCCTAACAGGGTGTCAAGGATGCCATCTATAACTGTGGCTCTTGTGACTATGTGAGAATATTCAAATCTTACCCAGAAGGTCAACATCTATTTTACTGAAGCATGGAAAAGGTTAGGTGGAGTGGATTAAGTGGAGAAATAGAGTGAGAATCCTTCTCTAGAGCGGGTCTCCTTGGTTAAGCAGTGTGAACAGGCTTGGAAGCAGCCGAGAGGGTGAGGACGCCTTTGACGACCAGGTGGATGGTGTGCTGGGAGGCACGAGGGCTCTGTCAGGCGGAGGTGGGGATGCGCTGTAAAATCACGACTCCGTAAGCACTGACCCTCAGCCACCCACAGGGCCTCACTCCGTGTGGCCTCGAGGCTCCACAGACCCGCACTCTAGAAGGGCCCACACTTGCTTCAGTGCTCTGATGCTTATGTCTTGGAATTCTTAATGCTTTTTGAAAACAGGGCCCTGCAAATTATGTAGCTGCATAATTTGCTGGTCCTGGCAGCACATTACCACGTCTTCAAGGAGCAGGAGCAGGAGACTTTTCAAAAGCAGCCTTTCCACAAACAAGAGATTCAGGAAGAAGCAGCTTTAGGCAGCTTCAGGTGGGAGTGATGAGGGGGGTGACAGTAGGTTCTCCGGGGGGGACCTGGCAGAGCAGTCACCAGGAAGCCGGCTCCCTAGGACCTGAGAGGAGACTTGCTTTGCCTCCCTGGTAAAGAGGCTGGAAGGGTGCCTCTCTGTCCTTTGTTCCATTAGTGAATGTGAAGGGCATGGGCCAGTTCTTACACAACAACAAAGCAAAATGCCCAGAAGTCCTGCTTCTGTCAATGAGGGGACCTGAGCTACCTTCGGGGAAGACAAGGATAGTTTAAAACAAGCTCAACCAAGGAGAGTGGTAGGGCACTACCCAACCAGGTGAAATGCCACCAGATGAAAACCAAGTTCTAGTTTAGGAATAAAAACAGGCAATAAAAACCAACAAAACCAACTGCAGGATGGGGACCCATGGATGAGTTAGCTGGGCCTCCACCTTATGACCCACCAGCAGCGTAAAGGTCCATGAACCCAGGCTACAGTGATACAACCTGCGAGCAGGTCACAGGGAGGAGGAACCAAAGCCCACGAGCTCCCACTAGTAATCTTTCCCTTTGGGCTCAAGGGCTTGTGGGTTTATATTCTTACAAATAGATTGCAGTGAATGCTGTAGTATTTAGACCCAGAACCTTCTATGTTTAGCCACGTAGCCTCAAAACCTGGACTCAAGATTTACTTGCTCAGTCCCAGAACCCATCCATCCTGTCATTAAAGTTCAGGCAGTTCCTCCATATACAATCACTTGCTGTTATTCTAATGACCAGGATGAGCTGCTCATAATCTCCTGCTTTTCTAGCACCGTGCCTTTGCTCATCAATTCCCTCATTTGGAAAAACCCAATGGTGCCAACCCTCCAAGCTCCAGCTTCCTGTCCCCTTGACCCAAAACGCATAAGCTTCAAAATCCTCAAACTCTTGTGACCAAAGAATTTGAACACTTTCAGGGCCTAAAGAAAAAAAAATGAGTTGAAACAAACAAAAATCATTGGCTACCAAATTTAAAATTGTGAAATTGATAAATAAGTAGTTGACTACCAAACATAATGCTATATATGCATTGTTAATTGTAAAAGTTTTAACTCATTAACTTTTTTTAATATAATTTATTTTATAATCATTAATCTACAATTACATGTGCAATATTACAGTTATTAAACTACCCCTTCATCAGGTCCCCCCCACCAACCCCATTACAGTCACTGTCCATCAGCGTAGTGAGATGCTGTAGAATCACTACTTGTCTTCTCTGAGTTGTACTGCCCTCCCGTGCCCCCCCAACATTATATCTGCTAATCGTAATGCCCCTTTATCCCTCTTATCCCTCCCTTCCCGCCTATTTTCCCCAGTCCCTTTCCCTTTGGTAACTATTAGTCCGTTCTTGGGTTCTGTGAGTCTGCTGCTGGTTTGTTCCTTCAGTATTTTTTCTTTGTTCTTATACTCCACATATGAGTGAAATCATTTGATACTTGTCTTTTTCGGCTTGGCTTATTTCACTGAGCATAATACCCTCTAGCTCCATCCATGTTGTTGCAAATGGTAGGATTTGTTTTCTTCTTATGGCTGAATAATATTCCATTGTGTATATGTACCACATCTTCTTTATCCATTCATCTACTGATGGACACTTAGGTTGCTTCCATTTCTTGGCTATTGTAAATAGTGCTGCGATAAACATAGGGGTGCATCTGTCCTTTTCAAGTTGGGCTGCTGCATTCTTAGGGTAAATTCCTAGGAGTGGAATTCCTGGGTCAAATGGTATTTCTATTTTGAGTTTTTTGAGGAACCTCCATACTGCTTTCCACAATGGTTGAACTGATTTGCATTCCCACCAGCAGTGTAGGAGGGTTCCCTTTTCTCCACATCCTCGCCAACATTTGTTGTTGTTTGTGTTTTGGATGTTGGCCATCCTCACTGGTGGGAGGTGATATCTCATTGTGGTTTTAACCTGCATTTCTCTGATGATTAGCGATGTGGAGCATCTTTTCATGTGCCTGTTGGCCATCTGAATTTCTTCTTTGGAGAAGTGTCTATTTATGTCCTCCGCCCATTTCTTAATTGGATTATTTGCTTTCTGTTTGTTAAGGTGCATGAGTTCTTTATGTATTTTGGATGTCAACCCTTTATCAGATACGTTTTTTTATGAATATATTCTCCCATACTGTAGGATGTCTTTTCGTTCTTCTGATTGTGTCCTTTGCTGTACAGAAGCTTTTCAGCTTGATATAGTCCCACTTGTTCATTTTTGCTTTTGTTTCCCTTGCCCGGGGAGATATGTTCATGAAGAAGTTGCTCATGTTTATGTCCAAGAGATTTTTGCATATGTTTTTTTCTAAGAGTTTTATGGTTTTATGACTTACATTCAGGTCTTTGATCCACCTTGAGTTTACCTTTGTGTATGGGGCTAGACAGTAGTCCAGTTTCATTCTCTTACATGTAGCTGTCCAGTTTTTCCAACACCAGCTGCTGAAGAGGCTGTCATCTCCCCATTGTATATCCAAGGCACTTTTATCAAATATTAACTGACTGTATATGTTTGGGTTAATGTTTGGATTTTCTATTCTGTTCCACTGGTCTTTGGGTCTGTTTTTGTGCCAATACCAAATTGTCTTGATTACTGTGGCTTTGTAGTAGAGCTTGAAGTCAGGGAGTGTAATTCCCCCTGTTTTATTCCTCCTTCTCAGGATTGATTTGTCTATTCGTGATCTTTTGTGGTTCCATATGAATTTTAGAATTATTTGTTCCAGTTCATTGAAGAAAGCTGTTGGTAGTTTGATAGGGATTGCATTGAATCTGTAGATCGCTTTAGGTAGTATAGCCATTTTGACAATATTTATTCTTCCTAGCCAAGAGCATGGGATGCATTTCCATTTGTTAGTGTCCTCTTTAATTTCTCTTAGGAGTGTCTTGTAGTTTTCAGAGTACAGGTCTTTCACTTGCTTCGTTAGGTTTATTCCTAGGTATTTTATTCTTTTTGATGCAATTGTGAATGGAATTGTTTTCTGATTTCTCTTTCTGTTAGTTCATCATTAGTGTATAGGAAAGCAACAGATTTCTGTGTGTTAATTTTGTATCCTGCAGCTTTGCTGAATTCAGATATTAGTTCTAGTAGTTTTGGAATGGAATCTTTAGGGTTTTTATGTACAGTATCATGTCATCTGCAAATAGTGACAATTTGACTTCTTCTTTAGCAATCTGGATGCCTTGTATGTCTTTGTTTTGTCTGATTGCTGTGGCTAGGACCTCCAGTACTATGTTGAATAACAGTGGAGAGAGTGGGCATCCCTGTCTTGTTCCCGATCTTAGATGAAAAGCTTTCAGCGTCTCGCCGTTAAGTATGATATTAGCTGTGGGTTTGTCATATATAGCCTTGATGATGTTGAGGTACTTGCCGTCTATACCCATTTTGTTGAGAGTTTTAATCAGGAATGGATGCTGAATTTTGTCAAATGCTTTTTCAGCATCTATGGAGATGATCATGTGGTTTTTGTTCTTCTTTTGTTGATGTGGTGGATGATGTTGATGGATTTTCGAATGTTGTACCATCCTTGCATCCTGGGATGAATCCCACTTGATCATGGTGTATGATCCTCTTGATGTATTTTTGAATTCGGTTTGCTAATATTTTGTTGAGTATTTTTGCATCTACGTTCATCAGGAATATTGGTCTGTAGTTTTCTTTTTTGGTGAGGTCTTTGCCCGGTTTTGGTATTAGAGTGATGCTGGCTTCATAGAATGAGTTTGGAAATATTCCCTCCTCTTCTATTTTTTGGAAAACTTTAAGGAGAATCAGTGTTATTTCTTCTCTATATGTCTGGTAGAATTCAGAGGTGAATCCATCAGGCCCGGGGTTTTTGTTCTTGGGTAGTTTTTTGATTACCAATTCGATTTAGTCGCTGGTGATTGGTCTGTTTAGTTTTTCTGTTTCTTGTTTGTTCAGTCTTGGAAGGTTGTATTTTTCTAAGAAGTTGTCCATTTCTTCTATGTTTTCCAGCTTGTTAGCATATAGATTCTCATAATATTCTCTTATGATTCTTTGTATTTCTGTGGGGTCCGTCGTGATTTTTTCCTTTCTCATTTCTGATTGTGTTTATGTGTGTAGATTCTCTTTTTCTCTTAATG
>JAVSCE010009255.1:0-238722 GCA_032199065.1 Smutsia gigantea
AAGTTGCTCATGTTTATGTCCAAGAGATTTTTGCCTATGTTTTTTTCTAAGAGTTTTATGGTTTCATGACTTACATTCATGTCTTTGATCCACCTTGAGGTTACCTTTGTGTATGGGGCTAGACAGTAGTCCAGTTTCATTCTCTTACATGTAGCTGTCCAGTTTTTCCAACACCAGCTGCTGAAGAGGCTGTCATCTCCCCATTGTATATCCAAGGCTCCTTTATCAAATATTAATTGACTGTATATGTTTGGGTTAATGTTTGGATTTTCTATTCTGTTCCACTGGTCTGTGGGTCTGTTTTTGTGCCAATACCAAATTGTCTTGATTACTGTGGCTTTGTAGTAGAGCTTGAAGTCAGGGAGTGTAATTCCCCCTGTTTTATTCCTCCTTCTCAGGATTGCTTTGGCTATTCGGGGTCTTTTGTGGTTCCATATGAATTTTAGAATTATTTGTTCCAGTTCATTGAAGAAAGCTGTTGGTAGTTTGATAGGGATTGCATTGAATCTGTAGATTGCTTTAGGTAGTATAGCCATTTTGACAATATTTATTCTTCCTAGCCAAGAGCATGGGATGCATTTCCATTTGTTAGTGTCCTCTTTAATTTCTCTTAGGAGTGTCTTGTAGTTTTCAGAGTACAGGTCTTTCACTTCCTTCGTTAGGTTTATTCCTAGGTACTTTATTCTTTTTGATGCAATTGTGAATGGAATTGTTTTTCTGATTTCTCTCTCTGTTAGTTCATCATTAATGTATAGGAAAGCAACAGATTTCTGTGTGTTAATTTTGTATCCTGCAACTTTGCTGAATTCAGATATTAGTTCTAGTAGTTTTGGAATGGAATCTTTAGGGTTTTTTATGTACAGTATCATGTCATCTGCAAATAGTGACAATTTGACTTCTTCTTTACCAATCTGGATGCCTTGTATGTCTTTGTTTTGTCTGATTGCTGTGGCTAGGACCTCCAGTACTATGTTGAATAACAGTGGAGAGAGTGGGCATCCTTGTCTTGTTCCCGATCTTAGATGAAAAGCTTTCAGCGTCTCGCCGTTAAGTATGATGTTAGCTGTGGGTTTGTCATATATAGCCTTTATGATGTTGAGGTACTTGCCGTCTATACCCATTTTGTTGAGAGTTTTAATCAGGAATGGATGCTGAATTTTGTCAAATGCTTTTTCAGCATCTATGGAGATGATCATGTGGTTTTTGTTCTTCTTTTTGTTGATGTGGTGGATGATGTTGATGGATTTTCGAATGTTGTACCATCCTTGCATCCCTGGGATGAATCCCACTTGATCATGGTGTATGATCCTCTTGATGTATTTTTGAATTCGGTTTGCTAATATTTTGTTGAGTAGTTTTGCATCTACGTTCATCAGGGATATTGGTCTGTAATTTTCTTTTTTGGTGAGGTCTTTGCCCGGTTTTGGTATTAGAGTGATGCTGGCTTCATAGAATGAGTTTGGAAGTATTCCCTCCTCTTCTATTTTTTGGAAAACTTTAAGGAGAATGGGTGTTATTTCTTCTCTATATGTCTGGTAGAATTCAGAGGTGAATCCATCAGGCCCAGGGGTTTTGTTCTTGGGTAGTTTTTTGATTACCAATTCGATTTCGTCACTGGTGATTGGTCTGTTTAGTTTTTCTGTTTCTTGCTTGGTCAGTCTTGGAAGGTTGTATTTTTCTAAGAAGTTGTCCATTTCTTCTATGTTTTCCAGCTTGTTAGCATATAGATTCTCATAATATTCTCTTATGATTCTTTGTATTTCTGTGGGGTCCGTCGTGATTTTTCCTTTCTCATTTCTGATTGTGTTTATGTGTGTAGATTCTCTTTTTCTCTTAATGAGTCTGGCTAGGGGTTTATCTATTTTGTTTATTTTTTCAAAGAACCAGCTCTTGGTTTTATTGATTTTTTCTATTGTTTTATTCTTCTCAATTTTATTTATTTCTTCTCTAATCTTTATTATGTCCCTCCTTCTGGTGACTTTGGGCCTCATTTGTTCTTCTTTTTCCAATTTCAGTAATTGTGTCTTTAGACTATTCATTTGGGAATGTTCTTCCTTCTTTAAATAGGCCTGGATTGCAATATACTTTCCTCTTAGAACTGCCTTTGCTGCGTCCCACAGAGGTTGTGGCTTTGTGCTGTTGTTGTCATTAGTCTCCATATATTCTTTGATTTCTGTTTTGATTTGGTCGTTAACCCATTGATTAATTAGGAGAGTGTTGTTAAGTCTCCATGTATTTGTGAGCCTTTTTGATTTCTTTCTAAAATTTATTTCTAGTTTTATACCTTGGTGATCTGAGAAGTTGGTTGGTAGGATTTCAATATTTTTGAAATTACTGAGGTTCTTTTTGTGGCCTAGTATGTGGTCTATTCTGGAAAATGTTCCATGTGCACTTGAGAAGAATGTGTATCCTGTTGCTTTTGGGTGTAGAGTTCTGTAGATGTCTGTTAGGTCCATCTGTTCTAGTGTGTTGTTCAGTGCCTCTGTGTCTTTACTTATTTTCTGTCTGGTTGATCTGTCCTCTGGAGTGAGTGGTGTGTTGAAGTCTCCTAAGATGAATGCATTGCTGTCTATTTCCTCCTTTAATTCTGTTAGTATTTGTCTCACATATGCTGGCGCTCCTGTGTTGGGTGCATATATATTTATAATGGTTATATCTTCTTGTTGGACTGACCCCTTTATCATTATGTAATGTCCTTCTTTATCTTTTGCTACTTTCTTCGTTTTGAAGTCTATTTTGTCTGATACAAGTACTGCAACACCTGCTTTTTTCTCTTTGTTGTTTGCATGAAATATCTTTTTCCATCCCTTCACTTTTAGTCTGTGTATATCTTTGGATTTGAGGTGAGTTTCTTGTAGGCAGCATATAGATGGGTCTTGCTTTTTTATCCATTCTGTTACTCTGTGTCTTTTGATTGGTGCATTCAGTCCATTTACATTTAGGGTGATTATTGATAGGTATGTACTTATTGCCATTGCTGGCTTTAGATTCGTGGTTACCAAGGGTTCAAGGGTTGCTTCTTTACTATCTAACAATCTAACTTAACTTTCTTGTTAAGTTATTGTAAACACAGTCTGATGTTTCTTTATTTCTCTCCCTTCTTATTCCTCCTCCTCCATTCTTTCTATAATAGGTGTTTTATTCTTTGCCTTTAGTTGGTATTTGGATGATCTGCTTTCTTTGCTATGATTTTTTTTTCCTCTGGTGACATCTTTTCAGCCTTAGGTGTGCTTCCATCTAGAGCAGTCCATTTAAGATATCCTGTAGTGGTGGTTTATGAGAGGCAAACTCTCTTAACTTTCGTTTATCTGGAAATTGTTTAATCCCTCCATCATATTTAAATGATAATCGTGCTGGATACAATATTCTTGGTTCGAGGCCCTTCTGTTTCATAACGTTAAATATATCATGCCATTCTCTTCTGGCCTGTAAGGTTTCTGTTGAGAAGTCTGATGATAGTCTGATGGGTTTTCCTTTGTAGGTGATCTTTTTTCTCTCTCTAGCTGCCTTTAATACCCTGTCTTTATCTTTGATCTTTGCCATCTTAATTATTATGTGTCTTGGTGTTGTCTTCCTTGGGTCCCTTGTGTTGGGAGATCTATGAGCTTCGGTGGACTGCGAGACTACTTCCTTCCCCAGCGAGGGAAAGTTTTCAGCAATTATTTCTTCAAAGACACTTTCTATCCCTTTTTCTCTCTCTTCTTCCTCTGGTACTCCTATAATGCGAATATTGTTCCGTTTGGATTGGTCACACAGTTCTCTTAATATTCTTTCATTCCTAGAAATCCTTTTATCTCTCTCTGCCTCAGCTGCTCTGTACTCCTGTTCTCTGTTTTCTATTCCATTAACAGTCTCTTGCATCTCATCCATTCTGCTGTTAAGCCCGTCGATCGCTTGTCTGATTTCTGTATTGTCTTTCCTCAGTTCCCTCACTTCCTCCCTCAGCTCTTGCACATTTCTCTGTAGGTCCATCAGCATGGTTATGACTTTTATTCTGAATTCTTTTTCAGGGAGGCTGTGCATTTCCATCCCTTCAGACTCCCTCTCTGAGGTTGTCTGGTTGATTTTGGTCTGAACCATATTCCTCTGTCTTTTCATGGCTGTATAATTTGGTCACTGATAGTTGCCACGTATGTCAGCTGGGCTCTTTAAGACTTTAAAAAGAGAAGAAAAAAAAAGGGAGAAAAAAAGATAAGAAAGAAAAAAAAACAAAACAAAACACAAAACAAAACAAAACAAAACAAAAAAGCCCACCGGACGTAGATTCTGTGGGAATGCTCTAGGTGGCGGTATTGCCCCACTATTCCACAGCTGTGACTGTGCCGCTCCGCAGGGCCCTTTATCGCTCTGGTAGGGGTGGGAACGAGTAGGAGGCTGTTGATCTCAGTGAGAAGTGTTAAGTATGGCTACGCTTCCTCAGTCGCCAGCTAAGGCGTCTGAAACTCCCCAGGACCCCCAGCCTGCTGGGCTGAGTGTGCTGGGGCGATCCGGCTCCTCCGCTGGGCTCCTGTCTCTTTAAGACCGCTGAAGAAAGCGCGCGCTTTTTTTTTTTTTCCTTCCCGGGAGCCGGCTGCAAGCCCCCTGGCGCTTTCCCCCTCAGATCCTGCCGCTCCGTCTCTCCAGTCTCCGCTACACTGCGCAATGTGGGTCAACGCTCCCCACGCAGATCACCGGGGCTGGCTACTTCGCGGGGTGCACTTCCACTCCCTCCCGGCTCTGAATCCTCTCCTCCCGCTGGTGCGCTGGGGTGGGGGAGGGCTCGGGTCCCGCCGGGTCGCAGCTCCGTATCTTCCCCGCCTCTTGGGGTGCCGAGTCCTCTCGGGTGTAGCTGCACGCTGTGCGCTTTCCTGTGTATTCTCGTCTCTCTTTTAGGAATGGATGTATTTTCTGTGTTTTCGTAGATAAATATAGTGTTGGGAGGAGATTTCTGCTGCCCTGCTCACACCGCCATCTTCCCGGAAGTCAAAGTTTATGAAGTTTTAAATGATGGTGTTTCCTTCATATTACATATAATTTGATCCTAAGCTTAGGTAAAAATGGCGTCAAATGCTGTATAGAAAAGTCTTGCATTTCAAGACCAATAGAATCAAATTAAGGAGAGGTGTAGCAGACACATTTAACTCTACCTGAAATTCAAGGATATGAATATTCTTTAAATTCTAAAATCTTTTATTTTATTGCCAAACAGCTTATTTTCAAATTTCTCTTCTTAGTGCTGTTTTTTGTTATCCTTTTTGATTAGCATTTGTACTTGCATTTTATTTAATAGCTTTATTGAGGTATAATTGATATATTCAGACTGCACATAGCTAATGTATACAATTTGATGGGCTTGCACATATGCATATACTTGTGAAGCCATCATCACACTCAAGGTAATACACATATCTATCACCTCCAAAAGTTTCCTTCTGTCCCTGACCTTTTTTCTGTTGTAAGAATACTCGAGATCTACTCTCTTAACAAATTGTTCTGTGTACAATGCAATATTGTTAACTATAGGCTCTATGTTGTATGGTAGATATCTATAATTTAGTCGTCTTTCATCACTGAAACTTGATATCCATTGAACAATAACTCCTCATTCCCTCCTCCCCACAGCCCTTGATAACTATCATTATCCACCCTGCATCTATGAATTTGACTATATGAAGTTATGATTTTGTATATACAATGGCACTCTCATGTTCATTACAGAATTACTCACAATTATCAAGATATGGACATAATTTAGATGTCTGTCAACAGGTGAATGGTTAAAGAAAATGTGCTATACATATATGTATATATATACACACACACACAAGCACACATACACACATTGGAGTATATTCAGAGTGAACCAAAGGGAAATCCTGCTGTATATGATAAAATTAATAAACCCGGAGGACACTGTGCTGATGAAACAAGGCAGTTACAGGACAAAAATCCTGCTTTATTGGATAAATATAGAGACTAGCACTATTCTGCTTTAAAATCAAAACCCATGCCATTGTGCTGCTACCCTACAAAAAAGAAAAGAAAAGAAAACTTGTCCCTCAGCATTAACAGTTCTTCCACTTTATGAGGAATTCTGTCCACCCCTAATCATTAGCTAGCTGGAGGGCTTTCAGTGATGCCTCCCTTCCTCTCTGACTGTAGAGCCTGAATCAAGTCAACTGCAAGGGGAGATTCTTTTGCTGTTTACCCTACAGTTCCTCAGCTATTATTTCATCCTAACATAGATAAAAATTTACCCTGTTGAAAATGCTGATTTGGACTTCTGAACATTCCCCCTTCTCTTAAAGCCAAATTATGTATTCTTCCTCATTCAGGGTAATATTCATAAACTTAATCTCAATGAGAGATGGAAATCTTATAGCTTCCCACTAGGGTAACAATAGAATTATCACGGTCCTCCTCTTCAGTTCTTTGGTTGGCTGGGGACCAGGGTTGATCTCTACAGTGTCTTCCACATCAAAAGTTTTATGTGAATTCTTTGCAAATGAGAAATTTCAGCAATAATCCATTCTTGAAACATTTTTAAATCCTCTATAGAGTATATAATTAGGAAACACATTTCTTTCTTTTCCAGTAAGCCCTTACACACATATTAAAGATGTGTAAAAACATATCAGCTAAATCTGGTGCAATGAAGTTTAAAAGCAATCATCTGAATAGTTGTGATTGATCTTATAAAAAAAATTCTATCCAGTCTAAAATAGTGTTTTTTAATTTTGGAAAGTGAACCCAAAACACTATTTCCACATTTTAATGTTGTTTCTCAGTCACTATTGAAATACATTATTATGATATACATTACATCCTCTGGGTGACTGGGGACCCAAGGGAAGCAATTATTTTGCTTGAAATTTGATTGGCAGAACTATGAAAATAATCATTATCTGCACATTCTTTAATTTTATAAACACTCTTCAGTTTTTCCACTTGAAATAATAGTAATTATTATTAATAATATATATTTCATAAAAAGGAAAGAAAAGAAATAGAAACTAATCTTAGTATGATTATGTAATGTTGATGTAATCATTTAGTTTCTATTCTGTGTAAGGTGTTATGGCCGCCATGGTAGGGGATAAAGAAGATACGGGCATTATCCCTGTTCGAGTAAAAGAATGTTTAAGAAGGAATAATTACAAAGAACACAAAATAAGAAAATGCAGATTACAGGCACAAATAAACACCACAGATTCATAGAAATTCTTACTTCTTGATTATTGAAGGCATTGTAGAAAAGTTGCTTTTGAATCCAAAATAAGAATTGAATTTAGCAATCCACTGCTGTAGTACAACTACATGTTTTATGTATATATATATATAGGTATGTATGGAAAAGTATATAGGAGATTAGACCTCAAGGTATTAATAGGTAGTGTGTTTTCAGAGAATTATGACTATTCCAGAGTGTAACAAGAATTGAATTATATAATCTAAGAGGTAGGTTGAAGATTTAAAGATGGCGGAGTGAGAGGTGAGACAGAAACCTCCTCCTAAAACCACATATAATATGAACATATAATTAATACAACTAATCCTGAAAGAGCAACAGGAAAGAAGGCTGAGTCAGACTGCATACACTTGGAGAAAAGAGCAGACCTCACAGAATAGGGTAACGTACCAAAGGCTTGATCCAGCAGGACCCAAGTCCTTCCCCTACCGCTACTCACTGGTGAGAGGAAGAGAAACAGAGCGGGGAGGGAGTGGAGGACTGGACTGCTGAACACCTAGCTCTTGAGATCTGCTCTTGGAGCATGAACCTACATTGCATGGTGCAGTGGGCTTGGAAAGCTAAGACAGGTGCAATACCTGGAGAGACTGAGATACCAGGTGCTTGTGGAAAACAGGGATTCAAATCCAGCTGATCTGGGTGGGAAGTCTGACAGACATCCTAAAAGAGAGAGGGCTACTAAAGGAGAAAGGATTGCACAGAGCTTACTGCTCATGAGAAAGGACAGGTAGACAAAATTGTCTGGGTGCACTCTGCCCCAGCAGTTTCTGAACTTAAACGAACTTCAGGTGCTCCATTCCTCTGGCTGGCTGTGCAGCTCCAAGGCCCCCTACTGTGATAGGCAGCCTGCTTGCACCTGGTTCGCAAACCAGCAGCCCCTTCCCTGAAGTCAGGCCAGCCAGAGGGAAGCCCTGCCTACGGCAGCTACAAACACAAAGCACAGGGGCTTACACCTGTGTGTTTGGACAACCCGTTCTGGCACTGGAGACAGGTATAGCAGCCAGGAAGCAGGAAACAGCTCTTCACTCCCCTCAGGAACCAGCACCACTCCCCTGCAAACCCCAACATCGCTCTACGGGCTGACAAGCTCCAGAGAATACAGCTTCCGGGCACTAGAGGGCATCACATAAAAATATGAAATGTCAAAGGAACCTGGATCAAAGAAAAATCTCAACACCAGAAAAAGGAATGAGTGAGACTGAATTAATAAATCTTCCTGAAGAGATTTCATAATAAAAATCATAAACATGCTCCTGAAGGTACAAAAAAGTATTCAAGAACTCAGGAACGAATTTAGGACAGAGATCCAATCATTGAGGAACACAATGGAGGGTATTAAAAACAGATTATATATGGTGGAGGAGATGCTAAATGAAATAGAATTTAGGGAAGAGGAATACAAAGAAGCTGAGGCACAGAGAGAAAAAAATATCTCGAAGAATGAAACAATTTTGAGAGAACTGTGTGAACAATCCAAACGGAACAATATCCGCATTATAGGTGTACCAGAAGAAGAAAAGAATGAGAGATGAAAAAGGGATAGAAAGTGTCATTGAGGTAGTTGCTGAAAACTTCACCAATATGGGGAAGGAGATAGTCTTTCAGGCTGTGAAAGTGCACAGATCACCCAACACAAAGGACCTAAGGAGGACAACACAAAGACATAATAATTAAAATGGCAAGATCAAGGATGAGGACAGACTACTAAAAGTAGCCAGAGAGAGAAATAATATCACATACAAAGGAAAACCCATCAGGCTATCATCGGACTTAACAGCAGAAAACTCACAGGCCAGAAGGGAGTGGCATGATATACTTAATGCAATGAAACAGAAGGGCCTCAAACCAAGAATATTTTATCCTGCAAGATTATAATCTAAATTTGAAGGAGGGATTAAACAATTTCCAGATAAGCAAAATCTGAGAGAATTTACCTCCTACAAACCACCTCTACATTGTAGTTTGGAGGGACTGCTGCACATGGAAATGTTCCTAAGGTTTAATAGCTGTCACCAGAGGTAATAAAAAGGGATAGACAAAGAGTAGAGAATATGACATGTGATATATAAAGAATGGAGGAGGAAGAAAAGGAGGGAAAAAAAAACTTTAGATTGTGTTTGTAATGGCATACTGAGTTAGATTCTTAGATAGTAAGGAAGTTAACCGTGAACCTTTGGTGACCATAAATCTAAAGCTTGCAATGGCAGTAAGTACATACCTATCAATAATCACTCTAAATGCAAATGGTCTTAATGCACCAATCAAAAGACAGAGTCACTGAATGGATAAAAAAAAAAGACCAGTCTATATGCTGCCGAGAGACTCACTCCAAACCCAAAGACATACGCAGACTAAAAGTAAATGGATGGAAAAAGATACTTCATGCAAATAATAGGGAGAAAAAAGCAGGTGTTGCACTACTTGTATCACACAAAATAGACTTGAAAACAAAGAAAGTAACAAGACAAAGAAGGACATAACATAATGATAAAGGGGTCAATCCAACAAGAGGATATCACTATTATAAATATCTATGTGCCCAACAAAGGAGTACTTACATGTGAAAAAAAACTAACAGAAATTAAAGGGGAAATAGAATGCAATGCAATCATTCTAGGAGACTTCCACACTCAACTCACTCCAAAGGACAGATCAATCAGACAGAAAATAAGTAAGGAGACAGAGGCACTGAACAACATATTAGAACAGATGGACCTAATGGACATCTACAGAACTCTACACCCAAAAGCAGCAGGATACACATTCTTCTCAAGTGCACATGAAACATTTTAAAAAATAGATCATATACAAGGCTACAAAAAGAGCTTCAATAAATTTAAAAAGATTGAAATAGTACCAATCAGCTTTTCAGACCAAAAATGCATGAAACTAGAAATAAATTTTGCAAAGAAAATGAAAAATGTCACAAACAAATGGAAGCTTAACAAAATAACCAATGGATCAATGACCAAATTAAAACAGAGATCAAGCACTATATGACGACAAGTGACAACAATAATTCAACACCACAAAATCTGTGGGATGCAGCTAAGCCCGTGCTTAGAGGAAAGTATATTGCAATACAGGCCTACCTCAGGAAAGAAGAACAATCCCATATAAACAGTCTAAAGTCACAATTAACGAAACTAGATAAAGAAAAAATTAGGCCCAAAGTCAGTAGAAGGAGGGACATAATAAATCTTAGAGTAGAAATACATAAAATCGAGAAGAATAAAACAATAGGAAGAATCAATGAGAGCAGGAGCTGGTTCTTTGAGAAAATAAACAAAATAGACAAACCAATAGCCAGACTTATCAAGAAAAAAAGAGTACACACATAAACAGAATCGGAAATGAGAAAGGAAAAATCACTATGGACAGCACAGAAATACAAAGAATTATGAGAGAAGACTATGAAAAATTATAAGTTAACAAACTGGATAACCTAGAAGAAATGGACAATTTTTTTAGAAAAATATAACCTTCCAAGGCTGATACAGAAAGAAACAGAAAATCTGAAAACACCAATTAACAGCAACAAAATTGAATTGGTATTATCAAAACACTACCTAAGAACAAAACTCTTGGCCCAGATAGCTTCAATGATGAATTTTATCAAACATTTAGCATAGACATAATAACCATTCTCCTTAAAGTTTTCCAAAAAGTAGAAGAGGAGGGATTACTTCTAAACTGATTTTATGAAGCCAGCATCACTTTAATACTGAAACCATGCAAAGACACCACAGAAAAAGAAAATTACAGACCAATATCCCTGATGAACATAGATGCAAAAATACTTAACTGAATATTAGCAAACCGAACTCGAAAATACATAAAAAAATCATCCATCATGATCCAGTAGGATTTATTCCAGGAATACAAGAATGGTAAAATATTAGAAAATCCATCAACATCATCTACCACATCAGGAAAAAGGACAAAAACCACATGATCATCTCCATAGATGCCGAAAAAGCCTTTGACAAGATTCAACATCCATTCATACTTAAAACTCACAACAAAATGGTTATAGAGGGCATGTACCTCAACATAATAAAGGCCATATATGACAAACCTACAGCCAACATCATACTTAACAGTGAGAAGCTGAAAGCTTTTCCTTTAAGATTGGGAACAAGACAAGGATGCCCATACCCTCGACTTTTATTCAGCATAGTTCTGGAGGTCCTTGCCATGACAATGAGAGAACGCAAAGAAATAAAAGGCATCCAGACTGGCAAGGAAGAAGTTAAACTCCCTGTTTGCAGATTATATGATTTTTACATAAAAAACTGTAAAGAATCCACTCCCAAACTACCAAATCTAATATCTGAATTCAGCAAAGTTGCAGTATGCATAATTAATACACAGAAATCTGTTGCATTCCTATACACTAATGATGAACTAGTATAAAAAGAAATCAGGAAAACCATTCTATTCACCATGGCATCAAAAAGAATAACATACCTAGGAATAAACCTAACCAAGGAAGTGAAGGACCTATACTGAAAACTACAAGACACTCGAGAGAAATTAAATAAGATACCAATAAATGGAAACACATCCCATGATCATGGATAGGAAGAATTAATATTGTAAAAATAGTCATCCTGCCTAAAGCAATCTACAGATTCAATGCAATCCCTATTATAATAACAACAGCATTCTTTAATGAACTATAGCAAATAGTTCTAAAAGTCATAATGAACCACAAAAAACCCTGAATAGCCAAAGAAATCCTGAGAAGGAAGAAGAAAGCAGAGGGCAGGGGGGATTTTGCTCCCCTACTTCAAGCTCTACTGCATAGCCACAGTAATCAAGACAATTTGGTACTGGCACAAGAACAGACCCATAGAGCAATGGAACATACTAGAGAGTCCTGATATAAACCAAGCATATATGGTCAATATACGATAAAGGAGCCATGGACATACAATGGAGAAATGTCAGCCTCTTCAACAACTGGTGTTGGCAAAACTGAACAGCTCCATGCAAGAGAATGAAACTGGATTATTGTCTATCCCCATACACAAAAGTAAACTCTAAATGGATCAAGACCTGAATGTAAGTCATGAAACCATAAAACTCTTAGAAAATTACATAGGTGAAAATCTCCTGAATATAAACATAAGTAACTTCTTTCTTAATGCATCTCCTCGAGCAAGGGAAATAAAAGCAAAAATGCCCACATGGGATTACATCAAACTACAAAGCTGTAGAGCAAAGGACAAAATCAACAGAACAAAATGTCATCCTACAGTATGAGGGAATGTATTTGTAAATGACATATCCTATAAGGGGTTAACATCTAAAATAGATAAAAAATTCACATGCCTCAACACCTAAAAAGCAAATAACCCTATTAAGAAATGGGCGGAGGATATGAACAGACAATTCTCCAAAGAAGAAATTCAGATGGCCAACAGGCACATGAAAAGATTCTCCACATCACTAATTATCAGGGAAATGCAAATAAAAACCAAAATGAGATATCACCTCACACCACTTAGGAGGGCCAGTATTAAAAAGAGTAAGAACAAATGCTGGTGAGGATGTGGAGAAAGGGGAGCCCTCCTTACACTGTTGGTAGGAATATAAGCTAGTTCAACCATTGTGGAAAGCAATATGGAGGTTCCTCAATAAACTAAAAATAGAAATACCATTTGACCCAGGATTTCCACTCCTAGGAATTTACCCAAATAATATAATTTTTCAGATTCAAAAAGACATATGCACCCCTATGTTTATTGCAGCTCTGTTTACATTAGCTAAGATATGGAAGCAAGCTAAGTGTCCATCAGTGGATGAATGGATAAAGAAGATATGGTAAGTATACACAATGGAATATTATTCAGCCATAAGAAAGAAACAATTCCTACAATTTGCAACAACATGGATGGAGTTGGATGATATTATGCTCAGTGAAATAAACCAGGCATAGAAAGACAAGTACCAAATGATTTCTCTCATTTGTGGAGTATAACAACGAAGCAAAACTCAAGGAACAAAACAACAGACTCACAGAATCCAAGAAGGGACTAACAGTTACTAAAGGGGAGGGCTGTGGGAGGGAGAGTGGGGAGGAAGGGAGAAGGGGTTTCAGGGGTATTATGATTGGCACACATGGTGTGGGTGGGATCATGGAGAAGACAGTGTAGCACAGAGATGGCAAATAGTGACTCTGTGGCATCTTACTACACTGATGGGCAGTGACTGTAATGGGGTATTGGGGGGACACGACAACATGGGTGAATGTAGTAACCCCATTTTTTTTCATGTGAAACCTTTTTAAGAGTGTACATCAATGCTACCTTAATAAAAAAAACACAAAAATCCAAGAGATAGGTTAAGATCAAATAGTAAAACTTCCAGTATGTGTACGGGTATGCTAAGTATTTCAGTGTTTACTGTTAAACTCTTCATGAATAGATGTAGAGAAAATCATTAGCATAAAAAAATTTGGAACTTTTATTATTAACTCTCTCAAGGTTATGAAACTTTATTTCATTGAAAAAAAAAGAGGCTGTCAGCATAAGCAAGATAAGAATTTATTAGAAAGTTTGAAGAATTTATGAACAACAGTAAAAGTTGAAACTAAGTTAAGAATTAACAGCAACTTTGACATTTCTGGAGGTGATTACTGAGGTTCTTAGTGATAAAAATGAAATCTATAATTAATTAAAAATTAAATAATAAAATAACTGATTTTTGAAAATAAAGTAATGGTAATAATAGGGTATGAATTGGAAGTTGGGAGGTTGAGATTAAATGTTAGCTGATTTTGACTTTATAGGACACATGTAATTAGTAGACATTTAAGGTGGAACTGGTGGAAAAGCTGAGAGTAATTTTATTATATATAACATATATATGTGTATAGATATATATGGAGTTCTCAAGTGCTTTAAATCAAATTTAGAGATTAATAATTTTAAAAAGCATAATGAAACCAATTCAACTCAAAATTACGCAATTATATAAGATACAATCTATGCTAATTTCCTCCTATCAACTCTAAAATATTTACTAGGCTTTTCCACATTTTCAGAATAATATCTAATTGATATTACTTGTTTAAAATTGTTCTACCAACACAATGATGTCCATTATTTATAAAGTTAAATCATACAGTAAGGTTTTTAAAATATATAGTTAAATCATACACTAAGATTTTTAAAAAATAGTATTTTCTAGTCCCATCCTCTCTCACTGTCCTGTCTTCCTCCCTCCAAGGCAAATTTTTATACCTGTTTCTTCTGGCAGTTTTAATGTCTCTAAATGATATACTAGTATATTTTCAGGTATCAGTTTTACTTCTTATCTCTTGACTTGCCTGTCATGTGGCGAAAGGATTTACCTATTTTATCTTACTCCACCATATTTTCCATTTTCCTTCCTTCATCACCCCAATATATTCATATTAAGTCAGTAACAATATTTAAGCAATATGCCTATGTAAATGTTATCTACAATTAAGCGTATTGAAATACCATCACAATTTAGGTTTTCCTGAAGTTATTCAATGCTTTTTTTCATTAGTTGAGTTTTCTCTGTACCAATTGCTGATGCTTGCTAAAACTTTCAATTATCCCTCAATTTTCTACAAGGTCATTCTTCTCAAATAATTCATTAGTCTCACGTTTGCTTGAAGACATCTGTCCTAGATAACATCTTCCAAGGTTGGTTTGCCCTCTTGGTGTGATTAACAATGTTAATCTTAGAACCTTCCTTTGATGATATCCTTTAATTTCTTTCTCTGTTCCCTGAATTGGATTCCAGGTTCCTGGATCTCATGTCTCACAATTTTTCTTGGTTTATCCCTTGTTTAGTGAAGCATGTTCTTTGGAAATTGTATTAAATTTAAAGTATTTTGTAGGAGATACAAGATGGCGGCTAGAGGTGAGACAGAGAATTCCTCCAAACCACATATAGTGTGAAAATATAGTTTTAATACAGCTATCCCTAAAACAGCAACAGGAAAGAAGGCTGAACCACACTGCTTACAGACCTCATGAACAGAGCAGACCTCACGAAACAGGGTAATGTACAAAAGCCTTGATCCTGCTGGACCCAAGCCCTTCCCCCACCTCAGCTCTCCGGCAGGGGGAAAAGAAATGGAGCAGGAAGGAGGTGGAAGCCTAAGACTGCTGAATACCCAGGCCCGGAAGACTGCTTTGGAGCAGGAAACTTAACATTGTGTGTTGCTCTGGAAGTTGCAGGGTTAGGGAGCTGGGACAGGTGGAGTGCTTGAGAGATTGAGATTCCGGCCATTTGTGGAGGACAGAGATCCACATCCAGCCACTCTGGGCCAAAGGAAAGGTGGGCATTCTGAGAGGCTTCTTAACAGCAAGAGGGCTGCTGAAGGGGCAGGGTTTGCACAGAGCTTGCTATGCGGGAGAACGGTTATGTAGGTGGACAAGGTTGTCTGGGTACGCTTTGCCCAGCAGGTTGGGAACTTTGAGGAGCTTCAGGCTCTCCATCACCTTAGCTGCCTACTCAGCTCCGAGGCCCCCCCACTGTGACACGCAGCCTGCTGTGCTTTTCTCCTGGCCTGCTGGCACCTACTCGCAAGCCAGCCAGAGGGAGGCCCCGCCTACAACAGCTAGAGATACCAAGCACAGAGGCTTACACCTGTGTGCTCAGCCCACGCTCTGGTACTGGAGACAGGCACTGCAGCTGGAAATCAGGAAACAGCTCTTTCCTGCCCCAAGGCACCAGCGCCGCTCCCCTACCACCCCCAACCTCACTCTAGGGGCTGAGCAGCTTCGGAGACTAGAGGTTCTGGGCACTAGAGGACACAACATAGAATTATGAAACGTCAAAGGAACCTGACTCAGAACAAAAATCTCACAAACCACAGAGAAAGGGCCAAATGAAACTAAACTCAGCAATGTACCTTGAAGAGAGTTTAAAATGAAAATCATAAACATGCTTATGGAGGTACAGAAAAATATTCAAGAACTCAGGGACGAATTTAAGATGGAGATTCAATCCTTAAGAAATTCCATATCTGAAATGAAACATACAATGTATTCTTCTAAGATTTTTAAGGTTTCATGCCCTACATTCAGGTCTTTGACCCATTTTGAGTTTACTTTTGTGTACAGGGTTAGACAGTAATCCAGTCTCATTCTCTTGCATGTAGCTGTCCAGTTTTGCCAACACCAGCTGTTGAAGAGGCTGTCATTTCCCCATTGTATATGTCCATGGCTCCTTTATCATATATTCATTGACCGTATATGCTTGGGTTTATATCTGGGGTCTCTAGTGTGTCCCATTCGTCTATGGGTTTGTTCTTGTGCCAGTACCAAATTGTCTTGATTACCGTGGCTTTGTAGTAGAGCTTGAAGTTGGGGAGCAAAATCCCTCCAGCTTTATTCTTCCTTCTAAGGCTTGCTTTGGCTATTCAGGGTCTTATGTGGTTTCATATGTATTTTAGAACTATTTGCTCTAGTTCATTGAAGAATGCTGTTGGTATTTTAATAGAGATTGCATTGAATCTGTAGATTGCTTTGGGAAGGATGGCCACTTTGACAATATTAATTCTTCCTATCCATGAGCACAGGATATTTCCATTTATTGGTATCTTCTTTTATTTCTCTCTTGAGTGTCTTGTAGTTTTCAGAGTATAGGTCTTTCACTTCCTTGGTTAGGTTTATTACTAGGTATTTCATTCTCTTTGATGCAATTGTGAATGGAATTGTTTTCCTGATTTCTCTTTCTGCTAGTTCATCATTAGTGTATAGGAATGCAATAGATTTCTGTGTATTAATTTTGTATCCTGCAACATTGCTGAATTCAGATATTAGATCTAGCAGTTTTGGAGTGGATTCTTAGGGTTTTTTTATATACAATATCATGTCATCTGCAAACAGGGAGAGTTTGACTTTTTCCTCCCCAAACTGGATGCCTTTTATTTCTTTGTGTTATCTGATTGCCGTGGCTAGGACCTCCAGAACTATGTTGAATAAAAGTGGGGAGAGTGAGTGTCCTTTAACTTTTATTTCTATAACAACTTTATTTTCCATATTTTCCATATATTTATACAATTCTGCTATCATGTCTGCATCTTCCAGAGTTATCTTTTATTCATATAATGTTTATTCATATAACAGCTACATCTTGAAAAATGAATGCAAAGATTTTATTTTAAATTTGCTTTCCCTGCATAATTTCTGCTTCCAAACTGTGTTTCATTTGTTTGTTTTGGTATTTATCTTCCATATTATTGGCTTTTCTCAGTATTTGGTTATGTCATGATTAAGAATAATGATTGAAAATATGATTTGAAACTTTGAATGTGGTGGTGGTACCTGCCTAATGTGTTTTTCATACTAGATATTCTAGGTGTACCATTTTAGCAAATCCTTTCTACCAGTCTCTGGAATTTCATGCTGGGTTAGTCGTATTACTCAGCATTCACTTTTCCATCTTCTGACATTCAGGTAGATGTCTGGCAGCCATAGTTCTGGTACTCTTGGTTAAAGAAAGCTGAGGGCTTTTACATTACAAATTCAGAATTTACAGTCACTCAGTCTCTCTGTTTATTTTATAGACTCATGGTCTATGCAATGTTAGTGGACCCCTGCCAAAGATCTGGTATTGCACCCTCTTCAGAGAACATATACATATTTTGCTGGTAGGAGAGGGTAATTAGTTTTCCAGTGTGTGGGGAGAATATGAACATTTAATTCCATGTCAAATAATATCTTCCTTATTTACTGATGATACAAGTTCATTAGTCTTTTGAATATTTTATTGGAGAAACTTGATTTCCAGGTATCACCCTGTTTGCCTTGGCTTTCTTAGGGGTTCTAGAATGGTTCTTTTCCATCTGCATCCAGTTTCCAAATTTGTATTGCTGTTTCTGTCCTCCATTGATCTTTGTCTTAGTGGATTATGTTTCTTAAACAAATATCTTCCAACTGTAGCTTTGGTAAGTTGTGGCAGAGACAAAATTTGTTTGTAAGTTAAATCAACCATTTTAAATAGGATCAAGTTGCCTTTTCTTTTCTTTCCTTTGGAAAATGGTGACAGGTATGTTGGTTACCAATGTACAGAGCTTGTTAGGTGAATCTTTATCCTTTCCTTATTATGGTTTATTGCATGACCATACACTGATGGCGTTTGAGGATTTCCTTGTTCCTTTGGCCCAGACAGCTTTGTTGAATCTGCTGTCAGTGTTTACATCTAGCATTCCCATATCCTTCACGGGAGATGGCTGGATCTCTGAATGCCAGGAGACACACTGCTTGAAGCCAAGCTTTGCATGAATATTGTTACTCTGCTCTGTTCACCACCTCACTGTTGGTAGACAGCCTTTCTTTTTCTTGCCACTCTTCATTATGGGAGCCACATAAACCCAGGCAACAAAGATAATCATAGCAGTGTGTTACAAGCCATTCCCCAGCTGTCCTCATGCTGCTGTCCTCTTGGTGCCTGCAGGTAAGCTGACCTGGCCACCCAGGGCCTGAGCATCTGCACTCTTTCATTTACTCTTAATAAGCAATTTACAAAGGCACCATGCCCAGTCTGAACTCCCAGGAATCCCACCGTTTGAACATCTGACCCTTTATTCATTTTCTAACTTCATTCCTCCCCAGAAGGAAAGTAAGACCCCAATAACTAGAATCTTCCAGTACCTACTTTTACTTCCTATAAAGAGAACATGCTTGATCCTTTACTAAGATCAAGACGCTTCCCCTCATGAAAATTAAGATAACAGTTAAACTGAGGGAGCTAATGACTTATTGATACTTTTCTGTTCCTCTCTCTTCCTCCACAAGGTTCAAAACACATCTTTCCACAACATTAACTAAGCGGTCTGAGTTTCACACATTTTCTTGAGCAAAACTGTCACTTGGAATATATTTTAGAGTCAATTCTGTATAGATGAACCTGTCAAATTTCTATTGTATTTATTTTACATGTCTTAATATTACATGACTTATTTACATATTAATTTATATTTCTCTGGCTGAAGAGTTGTTTTAATTTTTTTTGGAAAGATGCTTAAATAAAATCTAGAGATAATGTCTTTTAGGTGCTGGATGCAGATATCTGCCTCTGCAGTATTAGAATCAGACTGTTTATTTTTATTTTGTTTGGGGGAATTACATGAAATTTATATATGTTAGTGTCACAGAGCTTATAAGTGGAATTGCCAGGATTCAAAAGAAATTCTCAAACTATTGTAATTTGATTTTTATTTGATGGATGTTATGTGCACATGGACTGTGTAAGTATTTTATTCATTTAAGGAATAAATTATGTATATAATTTCTTACATTTATAATTTCATAAAAGAAGAAATTTGTAATATTCTTGCCTTTTCTTTAACCATCATGCATATCATTCTGTGAAAATATAAAGCTGTGCTATGTAAAATAATTATGTGATATTTATATTTACCTACTAAAATGAGGAACCAAACCAATAGGATATGAACTATTAAGTCAAGACCCATCTTTCCAAAAGGGACAATGATTCTATAACTCTTTATTCATTTTGATAGGTTGATAGACATATTTAAATGAGATAATTATTTATAATAATAGCAAACATTGAAAAATGTCTCTGGAAATAGACAAGCTTTGTAAACTTTTAGGCAAAACAGTCTTATGGAGTTTCTTACATAGTTTTCACCATGCAGATACTCAGACACCCTTTCTATGCTCACTCATATGTCCTGAGTGTAGAGTGTCTTGCCTAATACTTATCTAATTAGATAATTTTCTTATGCCAAAAAAATTATCTCAAAGATGAAATAAATACTCTAGTCATCAAGACTTGTTATATTTAAATGAGAATATTACTAATTTATGAAATAATGGTTTACATTAATTACATGTGGTATATTATATATCACATGTTACATAATACATGTACATATGCTGTATGAATAACATATATATTACATGTCTTGCCAGATATATACATAATTCACTTAAAATGAGTTCAATAATGTTATTTGTTTCTCTTCACTGTTATGGTTTGATGTATCTCTGGATTAAATCTTAATGGTTTTAATTATGCAAATGTAATATATATTACATATTACATAACATGTTATATGGTACATAATATGTACATTTTAATATATACATTGTATATATTACATGCAACTTTCTTACAAAAATATACATAGCTGAATCATAATGTGTTCAATATTAATATGTATTTCTCTTCTCATATCCACTTCATATCTTTAATATGCACTGACTTAACTCCTTATTTAACATGAGGATACCATAGCTTCTTCAATTTCATGTTCTGAGTTTGTTTTACTCAACAAGGATTCTTTGTGTTCTCTCTACCAATGAAACCAATGTATTTTATTTTTGGAATTTGTAAAAGGGCCAATGCCTAGATCCCAGTATCAGGGATCTTGAAACAAAAAGCAGAATGAAAGAATGAATCTCTTAGTGCTGATATTTTGAGCTTTGAATCTTTAACACAAATTTGCTGATGAAGTATTAGTTCAATTGGAACCTTTCCTGAAGGTTTCCCTATTTTTAGTGTCCTGGAAGATCTTATATAGGCTAAGGAGAACTTGTGAATTTCTAATTCTAGGATTTCCTTTAGGAAAAAAAGACCCAGACTTTTCTTATAAATGACTAGTTTGTTAAAAAATATAGACTATATTATTGGTTAATAAATTGGGTTTAATATGTATAGTTATAACTTTTCTAATTAGCTTATTAAAACATGTTACTCAATATTTTTCCTAATTGCAGTATCAAAAGTATTATAGTTAATCACTTAATGTATTACCTTGCCACCATTGACCTTGAAGGTAATTTCATTACATATATGCGTGCCTTCAAGTATATCAGCTAATTTCTGTACTGTCATTGGACAGCATCTAAAATTGCCGTATGTACATTAATAAATTAAAACTTATGATACGATGTAGTCAAATTCATGATTTAGGACTCCAGCCTCATTATATGTTTTTCACATTCAACAATTTATTTTATGCAATAATTCTACCACTCCAAAATTTCATTGCTACAGTATTCACATCTCTAATTACATCATATCCTTCTACAATTCTTTCACCTGATCAATACCTCCAATTTTTAAACCCTATTTTTTTTAAATGTTCATCTTATCTAGTTATATCACATTTTTCAGCATTTGTGTGGCTCCCTTGCATTAAAATCTCAAGTCCTTTAGGTGGAAAAGTACAAATAAAAAGCAGACTATATACAACCCCTACCCACTAAGTATCTATACCTCAATAGCTAAATCAAATAGTGATGGAAAATAATGGAAAAATATAGTGATAGGATTCTTTAAATTCCAGTAAAGTCCAAGTAAACTCAGATAAACACTAGATTGCCTATTTGTTCAATAATAAAAAGATTCAAATAATTTTTAAAAGATGACATGTTAATAAAACAGTGTAGTCTTCCAAATCAAGTGGCATTGAAGAAAAATATAACAGAAGAACTAGGAGGAAGGCTTTCTTTTAGAAATAATTAGGGAAATGAAAGCTGTCCATAAACTGCATATTTTTCTGATCATTTCTGGGACTTTCAAATACACATGCAAAAGTAAAAGTTGGCCTAGGGACAAGATACAACAATGAGTAAATTTTGCGAGTAGTAATGAGTAGAGTGCATCTTACACAAAATTCTCATATGCAGTGATTTTTTTTTTACTTTATCTGTTTCTAAACCTTCCCTTGGGATTTTATAAAAATTATCCCCTGTTATCTCTGAATAGGATTTGTGTCTAGGAAATGTGTTATTTCTCTCTATATATCTATATCTACTTCTCTCTCTACAATAGCTATATATTTATGTTACTCTTTATCAGGCAATGTAAAATAACTGTACCAGAAATGTATTAAAATTAAATTCTGAGGAAAATTAGTTTTTCGAGAAAGGGTTTTAACTTAAAATACTTCACA
Source organism: Smutsia gigantea (assembly GCA_032199065.1). Taxonomy (NCBI): domain Eukaryota; kingdom Metazoa; phylum Chordata; class Mammalia; order Pholidota; family Manidae; genus Smutsia; species Smutsia gigantea. The sequence continues at coordinate 22,149 of JAVSCE010009255.1, forward strand.
GCTACTTCATAAAGTCTGCAAAACAAAATCCATTTAATTGCTTAGAATATTCTTAGTGGGGATGTTCTCAATTATGTGGGTTAAATTCTCCTTTTCTACCCACCTAAAAAACGCCATGTTGCAGTTTTGTCAAGTACAGGACTCAGCAAACAATAGCTAATGGGTAAAACCTAGCCCATTGCCACTTTGTGTTTCATTTTACTTACATGAAGTTTTACTGGAAAATGGTCACACTCATTGTTTACTACATATTGTCTCTTGCTACTTTCACATAACAATGGCAGTGGTAAGTAGCTGTGAGAGACTCCATTGTCTACAAAGACTAAAGCACTTACTATGTGGTTCTTTGTAGACAAAGTGAAATATGGGTTTAAATTCAGGAATTCCTTATGCACCATGCAAATTCCATTAAGTTAGCCAAATTTTTTAATGTTCAACACGGTGTTTTGAATTTGGTAGGTATTCAATAAATATTTGTTGAATGCATAATGATTTTAAACCTCATCAGTAAAATGTGAGAACTACTAACTGGCTATCAGGATTCATGTGCAAATAAAAATATGTGCAAACTATGTCGAAATATGCCAAGCTTATAGTAGCTTTTAAGTAAGTGTTGGTTTCCCCTAATGAACAGTTCCTATTGAATTTTGATATAGGCATAGTTCTTGTCTAAAGACCAAAAATAATATTTAGAGCCTAAGTATTTTAAGTTCCTCAAGATCCTGACTGAGAAAGTAATATAATATCAACTTATTGTTATCTCAAATTATACCTTGTGAATAATTAAAGACCTAAGAGATGAAAAGGAACTTTGTCTTTAAATGCTTGAATTTTCTCTGTTTAATACATTTAATACATCATGACAAACTCTATCACTTTGGATATTGTGGGCCTAGAATTTGACAAAAGTATCAAAAGTCTAAGTTTTGAGCTGTTTTATCAAGTGGAAAATGATGTGATTGTAAATAAATAGCAACAAGACAAACAAATAAAAACAGTTGTCTCTAAAACCTAAAATATCTTTGTAGTGTACATGGTAGATAGAATCAGTCATTGGTTCTGAGTTGTTGTTTTTCTTTGTTTCTTTTTCTTTTTTTTTCCTTTCTCTCATCTGTTAAATGAGTGGAGTGGATATGTGCTAACACAGCTTAGGGAAAATAGGGGAGATGATTAGGGTGCTATATAAGCAGAGCAGCAACTGGGTGCTCTAGTGGAGCAAGATATCTGAGATAGACAGGAGCAGAAAGAGCTGGTGAGATTATTTTAAACAAAGTTTAAGAGTGTTCAGATTGTCAAGGCAGAAAAAAGAAATTTAGTCAATCATACTAAAAGTAAACACTAAAGTAAGAAATCAGAGATAAAGTCAAGGTTTGCATAAAGCCAGTTATATCTGAGTGATTACTGACCATAGAACTGATATGTCAGCAACTGGTCTTACCAAACTTTGAATATACACATGATGAGCTGGTTTAATGGTTATAATCGAGCTTTCACTCTGGCCAGGACAGAGTAACATAGAGTATATTTATCCACCCCTATGCACTTAAACAACTGAAACACATAATACACACACATGTACAATATTTGAAACAATGCTTTTTTAAGACACTGTGCATTAGACAATAAAGGACAATTCTGAAAAATGAGATGCATCCTATGACTGCTCCAGTTTACCACCTTGAGGATGCATCCAGAGTGTGGCATTGGAGAGAGAATTCATGTAGAGCCAAGCAGACTCTTGAATTAATAAAACAGAACTAAAAAATCTGGGGCAACAAAGCCAACTAGAGTTTTCAGGATAAAAAATCTGCAGAGAGAGCTGCACAGAGAACTACAAATCTCAAAACTTTCCCCTTGAATTTTCATCTGAGTATTGATAAGCACATGAACTTGAGGAAACTACCTGAAGCTGGGAAATAAATATCTGAGATGTGTTTGTTCCAAGTGTATCATCATCTGGAGAACATAACTCACAGGATATTGGGGTGGGTACTCACAAAAGGGTTTTGCCTTAGTAGTGGGGAATAATTAGGCCTGTACTAAATGTGGATCTGATCCTAACTAACAAATATTAATAACACGATACAAATTGATCAAATTGTTCCTAAGTATTTAGCTGCATCCCAAAATAAAGATTGTGAGAATTTCTGAGTACAAAAGAAATCCACAGCTGATCAATTCAAGATTGTGGCATGAGAGGTGAGACAGAGAACTCCTCCCAAAATGACATATAGTATGAAAATATAGTTAATACAACTAATCTTAAAAGAGCAACAGGAAAGAAGGCTGCACCAGACTGCCTAAACCTGGAGAACAGAGCAGACCTCACAAAACAGGGTAACATACCAAAGCCTTGGTCTGGCAGGAGCCGAGCCCTTCTCCCAACCTAGCTCCATGGTGGAAGGAAAAGAAATGGAGCAGGAAGCAGAATAACCTAGGACTGCTGAACACCTAGCCCTGCAGATCTGCTTTGGAGCACAAACCTACATTGCACTGTGTTCTGGAGATTAGTGGAGTTGGAAAGCTAAGACAGGCAAAATACTTGAGAGACGGAGATTCCAGCTGTTTGTGGAGGACAGGGATCTGCACCTGGCTGCTCTGGGCCAAAGGAAAGGTGGGCAGTCTGGGAGGCTTCCTAGCAGTGAGAGGGCGGCTGAGGGGTGGGGTAGGCAGGGAGCTTGCTGTGCAGGAGAAGGGATAGGGGGACAAGGTTGTCTGGGTGCACTTTGCCCAGCAGGTTGGGAACTTTGAGGATCTTCAGGCACTCCATCCCCTGGCGGGATACTCAGCTCAGAGGCCCCTCACTGTGATACGCAGAGTGCTGTGACTTCCACCTGGCCTGGCGGCACCAGCTCATAAACCACAGTCACTGCACTGGCCTCAGGGCCAACCAGAGGGAGGCCCGGCCTATGACAGCTACAGACACAAAGCACAGAGGCTTACAGCTGTGTGCTCGTTCCACTGGCTCTGACACTGGACACAGGCACTGGAGCCAGGAATCAGGAAGCAGCTCTCTCCTCCCCCAGGTACCAGCACTGCTCCCCTGTGACCTCCAACCTCACACCAGGGGTGGAGCAGATCCAGAGACTAGAGCTTCTGGGTACTAGAGGGCATCAAATACAAATATGAAACGTGAAAGGAAACTAGTTCAGAGCAAAACCTCACAAACCCCAGAAAAAGGGCCAAATGAAAGAGAGATCAAAATAATCATAAACATGCTCATGGAGTTGCAAAAAAAATTCAAGGGCTCAGGAACGAATTTAGGATGGATATTCAATCATTAAGAAATTCCATATGTGAAAGGCAACATTCAATGGAGGAACTTAAAAGCATATTCGATGTAGGAGAAGAGACGTTAAATGAAATAGAAATTGAAGAAGAGGAATATAAAGAAGCTGAGGCACAGAAAAAAGGATCTCTAATAATGAAAGAATATTGAGAGAACAGTGTGACCAATCCAAATGGAACAATATTCACATTATAGGAGTGCCAGAAGAAGGAGAGAGAGAAAAACCAACAGAAAATATCATTGAGGAGGTAATTGCTGAAAACCTCCCCAGTCTGGGGAAGGAGATTCTCTCTTAGGCTATGGAGGTGCACAGGTCTCCCAACACAAGGGACCCAAGGAAGACAACACCAAGACATATAATAATTAAAATGGTAAAGATCAAGGATAAAGACAGAATTTTAAGAGCAGCTAGAGAGAGAAAATTGATCACATAAAAAGGAAAACCCATCAGGCTATCATCAGATTTCTCAACAGAAGCTTTACAGGCCAGAAGGGAGTGGCATGATGTATTTAATGCAATGAAATAGAAGGGACTCGAACGAAGAATACTCTGCCTGTCAAGGTTAATATTTAAATTTGAAGGAAGGATTAAATAATTTTCAGATGAGCGAAAGCTGACAGAATTTACCTCCCACAAAACACCTCTAAAGTGCATTTTGGAGGGACTGCTATAGATGGAAGTGTTCCTAAGGTTTAATAGCTGTCACCAGGGAAAATAAAACCACAGCAAAGTAGAACAATTAGTTATTAAGCAGATGCAAAATCAAATCAATTACCCCCAAAGTCAATCAAGGATAGACAAAGAGTACACAATATGATACCAAATATATAAAGAATGGAGGTGAAAGAAAAAGGAGGAAAAAAAAGAACCTTTAGGTTGTGTTCTTAATAGCATATTAAGTGAGTTAAATTAGACTGTTAGATAGTAAGGGAATTACCCTTGAACCTCTGGTAACTATAACTCTAAAGCCTACAATGGCAATAAGTACATACCTATAGATAATCACCCTAAATGTAAATGGTGTGCGTGAACCAATCCAAAGATATAGTCACTAAATGGACAAAAAAAACCAAGACCTGTCTATATGCTGTCCACAAGAGATTCACTCCAAACCGAAAGATATACAGAGACTAAAAGTAAAGGGATGGAAAAAGATATTTCGTGCAACTAATAGGTAAAAAAAAGCAGGAGTTGCAGTACTTGTATCAGACAGAATAGACTTCAAAATAAAGAAAGTAACAAGAGACAGAGAAGGACATTACATAATGATAAAGGGGTCAGTCCAACAAGAGGATAGAGCCATTATAAATATATATGCACCCAACACAGGATCACCTACATATGTGAAACATATACTAATAGAATTAAAGGGGGAAATACGAAGCAATGCATTCATTTTAGGAAACATCACCACACTACTCACCCCAAAGGACAGATCAACCAGACAGAAAATAACGGAGGAGACAGAGGCACTAAACACATATTAGAACAGATGGATCTAAAGGATATCTACAGAAAACTCCATCCAAAAGCAACAGGATACACATTCTTCTCAAGTGCACATGGAACATTTTCATGACTAGATCACATACTAGGCCACAAAAACAGCCTCAGTAAATTCAAGGTATTGAAATTGTACCAACCAGCTTCTCAGACCACAAAGGTATGAAACTAGAAATAAATTACACAAAGAAAACGAAAAATCCCACAAACACATGGAGGCTTAAAAACATGCTCCTAAATAATCAATGGATCAATGACCAAATAAAAACAGACATCAAGCAATATATAGAGAGAAATGACAACAATAATTCAACACCTCAAAATCTGTGGGATGTAGCGAAGGCCGTGCTAAGAGGGAAGTATATTGCAATACAGGCCCACCTCAGGAAAGAACAACAATCCCATATGAACAGTCTCAACTCACAATTAGCAATATTAGAAAAAGAAGAACAAATGAGGCCCAAAGCCAGTAGAAGGAGGCATATAATAAAGATTAGAGCAGATATAAATAAAATTGAGAAGAATAAAACAATAGAAAGAATCAATAAAGCCAGGAGCTGGTTCTTCAAGAAAATAAACAAATAGATAAACCCATGGCCAGACTTACCCAGAAAAAAAGAGAGCCGACACACCTAAACAGAATCAAAAATGAGAAAGGAAAAATCACTATGGACACCACAGAAATACAAAGAATTATTAGAGAACACTATGAAAATCTATATGGTAACAAACTGGATAACCTAAAAGAAATGGACAACTTTGTAGAAAAATACAACCTTCCAAGGCTGACCTAGGAAGAAACAGAAAATCTAAATAGACCTATTACCAGCAAGGAAATTGAACTGGTAATCAAAAAACTACCTAAAAACAAAAGGCCTCAACCAGATGTTTTCACTGCTGAATATTATCAAACATTTAGTGAAGATCTAATACCCATCATCCTTAAAGTTTTCCAAAAAGTAGAAGGGAGGGAATACTCCCAAACTCATTCTACAAGGACAGCATCACTCTAATACCAAAACCAGGGAAAGACACCAAAAAAAAAAAAATTACTGACCTATATCCCTGATGAACATAGATGCAAAAATACTCAACAGAATATTATCAAACCGAATTCAAAAATACATGAAAAGATCATCTATCGTGATCAAGTGGGATTCATCCCAGCGATGCAAGGATGGTACAACATTCAAAAATCCATCAACATCATCCACTACGTCAACAAAAACAAGGACAAAACCACACTATCATCATCTCCATAGATGCTGATAAAGTATTTGACAAAATTCAACATCCATTCATGATAAACACTCTCAACAAAATATGTATAGAGGGCAAGTACCTCAACATAATAAAGGTCATATATGACAAACCCACAGCAAACATTTTACTTACTAATGAGAAGCTGAAGGCTTTTCCTTTAAGTTTGGGAACAAGACAAGGATGCCCACTATCCCCACTTCTATTCAACATAGTACCGGAGGTCCTAGACAGAGAAATCAGACAATACAAAGAAATAAATGGCATCCAGAGTGGCAAGGAAGAAGTTAAACGGTCCCTGTTTGCAGATGACATGACATTGTACACAAAAAACCCTAAAGAATCCACTCCAAAACTACTAGACCTATCTGAATTCAGTAATGTTGCAGGATGAAAAATTAATACACAGAAATCTGTTGCATTCCTGTACACTAACAATGAACTAGCATAAAGAGAAATCAGGAAAACAATTCCATTCAATTGCATCAAAAAGAATAGAATACCTAGAAATAAACCTAACCAAGGAAGTGAAAGACCCATACTCTGAAAACTACAAGACACTAATGAGAGACATTAAAGAAGATACCAATAAATGGAAACACATCCTGTGCTCATGGATAGGTAGAATTAAGATTGTCAAAGTGGCCATCCTGCCTAAAGCAATCTACAGATTCAGTGCAATCCCTATCAAAATACCAGCAGCATTCTTCAACAAACTGGAGCAAATAGTTCTAAAATTCATATGAAACCACAAAAGACCCTGAATAGCCAAAGCAATACTGAGAAGGAAAAATAAAGCTAGGGTGTTATGCTCCCCATCTTTAAGCTCTACTACAAAGCCACAGTAATCAAGACAATTTGGTATTGGCATAAGAACAGAACCATAGACCAATGGAAGAGACTAGAGAGCCCAGATATAAATCTAACCATATATGGTCAATTGATATACAATAAAGGAGCCATGGATATACAATAGGGAAATGACAGCCACTTCAATAACTGGTGTTGGCAAAATTGGACAGCTCCATGCAGGAGAATTAAACTAGATTATTGTCTTACCCCATACACAAAAGTAAACTAAAAATGGATAAAAGACCTGAATATAAGTCATGAAAGCATAAAACTCTTAGAAGAAAACATAGGTAAAAAATTTCTTGAATATAAACATGAGGAAATTTTTCCTGACCGTATCTCCTCGGGCAAGGGAAACAAAATAAAAAATGAACAAATGGGATGACATAATGCTAAAAAGCTCCTGTACAGCAAAGGACACTATCAACAGAACAAAAAAGCATTGGACAATATGGTAGAGTATATTTGTAAATGACATATCCAACAAGGGATTAACATCCAAAATATTTAAAGAACTCACACACCTCAACACTCAAAAAGCATTAAAAAATCAGCAGAGGATATGAACAGACACTTCTCCAAAGAAAAAATTCAGATGGCCAAAAGGCACATGAAAAGATGTTACACATCGCTAATTATCAGGGAATTGCAAATTAAAACCACAACAAGATTTCACCTCACACCAGTTAGGATGGCCAACATAGAAAAGAGTAAGAACAACAAATGCTGGCAAGGATGCAGATAAAGGGGAACCCTCCTACACTGCTGGTGGGAATGTAAACTAGTTCAACCATTGTGGAAAGCAGTATGGAGGTTCCTCAAATAACCAAAAATAGAAATACTATTTGACCCAGGAATTCCATTCCTAGGAATTTACCCTCAGAATGCAGGATTCCAGTATCATATGCACCCTATGTTTATTGCAGCACTATTTACAATAGCCAAGAAATGGAAGCAACCTAAGTGTCCATCAGTAGATGAATGGATAAGGAAGATGTGGTACATATACACAGTGGAGTATTATTCAGCCATAAGAAGAAAACAAATTCTACTATTTGCAACAACATGAATGGAGGTAGAGGGTATTATGCTCAGTGAAATAAGCCAGGCAGAGAAAGACAAGTACCAAATGATTTCACTTATCTGTGGAGCATAAGAACACAGCCAAAACTGAAGGAACAAAACAGCAGCAGACTCACAGAACCCAAGAATGGACTAACAGCTGCCAAAAGGAAAGGGACAAGGGAGCTGGGTGTGGGAAGGGGGGAAGAAGGGAAATAAGGGGCATTACGTTTAGCACACATAATGGAGGGGAGGGGCATGGGAAGACAGTATAGCACAGAGGAGACAAGCAGTGACTCTATAGCATCTTACTATGCTGATGGACAGTGACTGTATGGGGTTTGTGGTAGGTACTTGATAATGGGGGAATCTAGTAACCACAATGTTGCTCATGTAATTGTATATTAATGATACCAATATAAAAAAATTACAATAAAAAAGAAATCCAGCACCCAATAATGTGAAATTCATTATGTGCTGTACCTAATGAAGCATTAGTAGGCATGAGAATCAGAAATATATGACCCACAAGATGATAAAAATCAAAGTCAAATAAGAAGTGACACAGATGCTATTATTAGCTGACAAGGGGATTAAGAGTTATTCAAATTGTATTTCAGATGTTCCATTTAGGCAGAGATATAAAGACAATAAAAATGACCCCATTCAAACTTGTACATTTGAAAGTTACAATGTTTAAAATGAAGAACACACTTGAAGAAATAATTGAGAGTGTTTCATTATAAAGAAAGAGTAATGTGAAGTTAAAAATTTAAAACATGCAGAGAAAAGAAAACCATTAAATTAAAACAGCATACATGAACTGTGGGCAATTTCAAACAATCCAATGTATGTGTAACTGGAATCTTCAAAGGAATAAATGTAAAGCATATTTCAAGAAGTAATACCTGAAATACTTTTGAATTTGATAGAAATCATGAGGGAAAAAAAGACATATTAGCTTCAAAGGAAGAAACTTAAGGATTCTAACAATTTTCTTATCAGAAACAATCCAAAAAAGATTGGAGAAATAGCTCTAAAATTCTGACTGAAAATATGTTAATTTAGAATTCTATACCTAGCTAACATATGTTTTTAAATACAGAGAAACAATAAAGACTTTTTTTTCACAATACAAAGACTTTGAAAGAATTATTTGCTGTAAGTCCTACATTCCAAGAAATAGTAAAAGGACTTCGGTAAAATGAAAATGGCACATGACAGACATTTGGCTCCATAAAAAGGTACAAAGTCCTAGAAAGGTAACTACATTGATAAAAATATTATATTTTATTATTATTTAAATCTCTTTAAATTATATTTTATAATTTTAACAGACAACTGCAATGTATTGTGGTTTTTATAGCAAGTTTGTTAGTAAAGTGCATGATAAGAGCTGCACCACTCCAGAATATGAATGAATCTCATAATAGGTATGTTTAATGAAACAGGCCAGAGTGATTTCATAAAGCATGGTTACATTCATACAAAACTAGAAAATGTCTTTACTGGCAAGAAAAAATAAACAATAGTCACTGAGAAGAATGAGGGAAATGATGGGGGGGACAGGATTATATCAAGTTTATTGAAGCTTTCAAGGTAATGGAAGTGTTCATTATTTTTATTTGGTGATGGCTTGATAGTTGTATACAATTTTCAAATCTTACTAAATTATGCTTGCTATATATATGGGATCTACTGTATGTCAATACATCAATAAGACAGATGTAAAGAAACAAAGAAAGATTGAAGGTGATAGGTAATTGCTATGACCCTTTCTTCCTACAGAATATTCTTTTTTGGTTGAGAACTCTCCTCAGGGAGGAAAGTCCATGATCAGAGAGCAAAGCTGCTTGCCATGGAGTGTATGCTAAATAAATAGTAGCTGAAATAAGTTAAATGCCAGCATTATGCCTACAGTCCAGGGACCTGCCCTTCCCTAATCTCATTACAGGAAATTAATGTTCCAGTGTTTAATTCAATTAAATCAATAATTACCAAACATGATTTACACCTTATCTGTACTTCTTAGGACAGCACTGCTATATGACAATCAGAACTGTGCCGATTGTGACGATATACTGTTTTACTGGGAACCATTACCTATGCCTTACTGAATGCCCTCAACCTAAACAACCTAGTGAGGTTGTAGTAATTTGACTGTGCTTCTCATACCCCTTAGACTACTGCAACTGCCAACACTGTCAATTAAACTAGTCCTCAGTCATTAACTGGGGACTCATCATTTGTTAATGAAACTTTTTCTTCACCTTGAAAATTAACATACAAATTATGACAAAAAACATTATATCAGTGAATCTAAGTTCAAGCTGGAGACAGATTTAAAAATGAGTAAGTGTAATCAAATTTGACAGGTCCTTTGGTAGTCCTGTGTTTAGGGCACATTGAGAGGCATGAAGAAGTAGTAGTTACTATTTTTGGGGTTAGGGTTGGAAAATGCTTTAGAAAAAGATGAGATGTGAGCTGAGAATGGCCTTATGTTTGCCAGTAGAAAAACAGGAAGTGATCATTTTAGAAAAGATAAGTGAATATATACAAAAAGAATAGCAACTGAATTGTTTGCATAGTGGAAACTCAGCTGGAAATGAAGATCTAGAGGTATTTAAGAGGCATATTATATTGATAAGGGATTTTAAAATAGACATTTAAAATGTTATTAAGCCTTATGGCTCTCCAAATGAATTACTTGCTTTCTCTAAATCATTCTTGCCTTGATACAATTATTCACAATTTATTCTGAAATGTAACAATTTTCCTACTATTCTTTATGTGGATAAATTGCACAAACACTTAGAAAAAGTCTTCATATCTTTAATTTGACTAAAACATTATACTGATACATAGCATCTGTTTTTACAATCTCTGAACTTATTTAATTACTCCTGTGGTGTAGGTCACAAAGAATAAGTAAGTGGTGGTATCATACAGGAAGACATTTCTGACAGTTTCTCTTTTGTCCTCTTCATTGCAATATCACTAAGGTCCTTCACATTTCAGGGGAATAGAAGTTCTATGAGAATTAACATATGATAATAACAGGAAAGTATAATTAACAAAAATGTTAACATTAATGACTATGCGTTGACTGCTAGGTTTGTGGTGAACATAAGGCGAAGTGTGTTCTTTCCTCCACTCCTCACAAGTAGCCAATTAGGTGGCTGTTTCACCAAGGAGCAAATGGAAGCTTAGATGGTCATGTATATAGAGACTGGGGTTCAGCTCTGTCAGATTTTAAATAACGTATAAAACATAAGGTTAGTGAAATAATGGGTACCCTAGTAAACCAAAATAACTAATTTATCCTCAGGATGTAATTTAGACCCTGAAAATAATGTAATATGCTCAATAACCATCAACATTAAAATGAGAAAAGCAGTTTCATTGTTAAATTTCTATTACTCATTTAAATTTAGATCTACATAGACATTTTTAAAACTAAGTATACAAAAAGCATAATTTGAATTCAGATGTTAAGTGTTTTTGATTCTAGGGAAAACATTGGAAGTTGTTTGGAATTCTTGAATGAATATCTATAAATTGGACATTTACATTTTGTTTTTGAAGGCATATAATTTTGAATCTGTGGAGTGCATATGTACATGTTTGTGTATAATGAGTCAAATTGGAATGCTGTTACCTGTAAGAATAGGATCTGTCATCTTTAAGACTCAAATGTATCCCACGTACAAACTATTTAATTGAAAAAGAAAATAGTAACAGTTTGTGGCTTCTTTTATTATATTCTTCGTGTTGAATAAAATAGTGAACCATGAAAGGCTTTAGCAATTCCACTTCTAATGCCTTTAGTGACAGATGCAAGGCCAAAACCCCATGAGGCATCATAAGAATTTATCCCACTTGTGATTTAATTATATGTGCTAGCTTTACAGACAAAACCAGGTTGTTCTAGCTGTCAGCACAGAGGATCCAGCATAAATGTGAATGCAACTGGCACACTGTGTGTTGATTTTTTTAATAGCATTCAAACAAACCACCAGTTTCCTGCTTGACTTTCTTTAACATTAACAGTGAACCTTAGGCCAAGATGATGGGGAATAGAAGATGAAATTAAATTGTAATCTTGTTCTCACTTCAACAAAAAGGATTCAGATTTTTCTCTCTAAAATTTCATAATTAGCAGAATTATTAAAACATCAGTAATGTGTTTGTCTTTGATCAGAACGTTACCAGTGAACTGCTACATGCATAATTTTTTGGTGTTTGTATTAAGAGTACCAGAACAAAGTTTGAGACACTTGGTTCTCCAGAGTATCCTTATTCTAAATGAAAATGAAAGTTTAGTTTAAAATAACAAATTGAAATGCTTTACTCTGAAATGTACTTCCTTTATTTCTATAGACCACTTTTAGTTATCACTTACACTCAAACCCATTACTTTCAATCTATTCTAATATTAAGCCTGCAGTTCAGGCCAGAAGATTATTATTTTGGTATTATTTCAGAGACTGACTCGCAGAAATCGAAGCTACTCAGCATACTTCAATAGCAGTGCTTGCAGAAATTGCAACACATGCATCTACCTATGGAAATACACTAATGAATAAAGTAATTGTATCAGCGGTCTTAATTCTTTACCCCTTGTTATAGCCATGTCATTTGTCATGTTACTTTGCCTTCACCATGAGACCATTCCAGTGATAGCCTGCTAAATAATGCGGTGAAGGGGAGACAAATCTACCCAGTCATCGCACATGAGGCCCATCTGTGGCTGATTATTAGACATAATGATGGCATGTTTAGATGAGCCCAGACAAAGTTGTCAAACTACAGATGTGTGAACTAAATGAATACTTATTGATCTGAGGCACTGAGCTTTGGGATGATTTACTGACCACAACTGTGACAATAGGTCATTGATTCACATCAGCTTCCTTTGAGTTTAGTGTTGAACTTATATTTGAAACATACTACTAGTGGATCTATACCTAATTTAAAGATTTAAAATTTCCATTTCATGTTTTTCACAGGCTTACACCTAAAGAATACACATTAACCTTAGGAATGTGGGGCATTATCACCTGATAGGTGTTTAATCATGAGTACTTGGTCCATTTAACAGACCTTCTCAGCACACTGGCATGGAAAATAGCATATTGCCCTACCAATCATCTTAGCATCCAAACAGGAGAAGACTAGATCCTTTTCTAAGTAAACTCCTGTTTCCCAATTTGTCTAATCTAATCATTGATTAATGGATAAATTTTCAATTTGAATGCTTTGGAGCTTAAGAAATTGCCACTGGGATTTGTAAGGAACTACTGCATCTTTCTAAACTAAGTTTTCTGGGGTAGCTTTTGGTTTTCCTGTACTTAATGAGCATTGATGTTCCAAAAGTGCATGAGCTTTTTGCCTCCAACAGGTGTGCAAGCTATGGCCCATGGGCCAAATCCTGCCTGCCACCTGTTTTGTTTTGTTTTAATTAAGCCTTATTAGAATACAGCAATGCTAAATAATCATTACTATATTGTCTATGGCTGTATTTGTGCTACAATGACAGAGTTGAATAGCAGATATTGACCTATAAAAGCTAAAATGTTTACTGTTTGACCTTTTTTAGAAAAGGTTTGCTATCTCCTGGCCTATGATGTCATGTATTTCTTTAGTTTGTCTTTTGTATACTTTTGAATATCAATCAATGATGCATTTATCCTATTTTTCATTGATTTTACCAAGTCCATTCATTATTTCCATTCATTTTGTGAAAAATTAGACATCGAACATTTATAGATTTTTATGTTAATGAACAAAATCAAATGTATAGATGACATACCAAGTTACTGATTGCCCTTAAGAAAGCAGACCAAGTCCAGGTGATTCATTTGTTATTCAGAGTTCTCCACAACTTGGCGTTATGTGTCACTATACTACAATTAATTTATCATTATCCTTTTATTCTACGATTCTTTAAAATAATGCCCCACAGAGAATTTTTCTGTTAATCTTCCACTCTCTCAATCACTTCCAGTTCCCATTTTTAAGTGCAAATGTTTTTCAAAGTAAAACTCAAGATAAAACATCTGTAAGATTATTTTTTAAATTTCATTAAAGTTTTCAAATCTTCAAATGCCAACTGCATGTTGTTCTTTAACATAATATAGAATCAATTATGTCTATTACTGATGCCGTATTTCCAGCAAAAACTGATTTTACAAGCAAGATGTAAGTACTTAAGCTAACCGTAATCTTTCATATATTTTACATTTTCTAAGAAATGAGCAAATTGCTGATTCTACAATGTCTAATAAACTTTTTTGAATAAATAAATGTTCAAAGAGTTCAAATCAAAAAGTTCAAGGTTTTCAGTGAGTTTGGATTCAAATCAAGCACTAAGCATTTGGAGAGTTGAAAATAGGGGTGTAAGTCTAAATATGACTGCCTGAAAATGAACATTATGGAAATAGAACTCATTCATAGTACTAGTTATAAAATAATATAAAAATAGTAGAACTTATAAAAAGGGATTGATGTATTTTAATGAACAAATATCAAGTATTCAAAATAAAAAAATCTGGTTTATATGATAATTTTATGTAGAATAATAAATGCAGATAATGAATGTAGATAATAAATAATTATGTAGATGATAAATGTAGAAATACAGCTGTATGATCAATCTCTAACATCACAATAAGATGTGGAGGGTGGCTATAAACAGTTAAAGGAGCTTTCTAAAGTCACTGAACAAATCCTGAAAAAACAATTAGAGATGTAATTTTGAATACATATTTAGATATGGTTTATGATTACTAAAAATGTAACCACTATTCCCTTACAATTTTATTAAAAACTATCAGCTCTCTGCCATTCAGTTATTAAGATTTTCATCTACTCTAGATTAATAGGGACAACTTTGTGACACAGTTTCATTACATCATGCCAAAATGACCTGAGATTGGAAAGAATTTATATGTAGATTAAATTTAAAGCACTTAAATCACTTTGGGATTTTTTTAGTTGAAAATGTTGAATTTTTATGGCTAGTCAAGTCACAAGGATTAATAGAAAACTCCTCAAAAGAAATTGAAGTTCTGAATGTTTTATTCCATACAATAAGACACTTCTGCATATAAAAAACCCAGTATTTAAATACCGTGAGGGGAAAACTGTGGTTTTCTGGTTTTTTTAATTGAGGTTAAAATTACTCTAAGAACAGTTTCTCTTGGGTCATCTTTCCCCTCAAATAACCCTTTAACAATATGCTATTTATGAGTAGAATGAATTTAATATTTTCCAAGTAGAGATCAAAGAAAATTTGCTACAGCATTAAAATTGCTTTATTTGGTTTCACATGTTGATGAAATGGTCCACCTGAAATTTGTAAATCCTCTAAAATGAGAATAACCGACTACAAGAAAGAGAGCATCATCAGAGATCATCAGTCTGAATTAGAATAATATTTGAAAGAGGCACGACTTAATAAATTCGTTATAGTAGAAATGCTTAAGAAAAAAAAGTGTGAAATATTAGACATAAAGTGGTGTTTATTTTTATGCATTGGTTAGCATTTATGACACAGGCTAAAAATTAATTTTTTAGGACTGATGATGATTGGTGATGATTCGCATCGCTTAAATGATGCTTTAGTTTATCAAGTCTGTGTGCTCCCTCATAATGAACAACAAGAACAAAAAGAGTGAAGGTAGAAAGGAAACTATTACTGATAAATCTGCCTTTTTGGAGAGACTTAAGCACCAGCTGGAAAATTGAGGCATTGTGAAAAGGCTAGAAGATAAAATACTGTGCAATTTGATTATGGTGGTATTGGGAATGCAGGCAGCGATAAACTTGGGGAGTTTTAGCTCAGCAGGACATAAGGCTGAGAGGTGTCTGCAAACACTTGGAGTTGCTGAAAGTAAATGCCATGAGAAGAAAGATAGAAGACAAAGGTGGGGAGTAAAAATGAAGACATACACTTGTCCATCTCTGAAAGCAAGCTTCATGTATTTCAGGAGAATTTATAAAATCACTTCCCCCAAATTGTAAATCTGATGTTGTTTAAGAGAGAGAAATATTTTTCTACCTTTCCAGTATCAACCTATAAAACTACAGTTTACTTTCTTTTGGGATTCAGTGCTTCTGTGAATAAGACAAATATATCAGTTATTGGGGGCATGAATAACTGCTTCCAAAGGTCCTGTGAAATCAATTTACTCTATTTTTTACTTAAAATGCATTTTTATATTGACATATCATCTGTAGCCTTGGTAGATTTGCAGAATGCCCACCACCTCCCAAGAGGAAAGATGTGTTTTATTCAAACTGAAAAGATGTTTATATATCTCCTTTACTAAAGATTTCACTCTGGTAGCAAAAGAGCGAAAATAAAAACTTTATGTATGTTGGGGGAAAACTACATGGTTGATTCAAAATGTGTCACAGGCCAGGAATCACGGCTGACTTACTTTTCTCTTTGCTATGCTGTGTTCCTCTATGAAGACCTTGAGTTTGAGGTATTCTTGATATGGAGATCCATGAAATGATAAAATAGAGGGTCTTTAGACAGCACTTACCGCACCGCTGCAGTTTATGGAAGATGGAATTTAAACCAAGATAGAAACGAAAGTGGGAAGAGAAAGGCACTAGAATCTAGGTGTATTTAATTTAATTTGATTTTTTTGTTTCACTTTGTTTATTTAGTAGAACACTGTTATGGGTTGAATTGTGTGCTCTGAAAACAAAAAGATATGTTAGAATCCTAAACTCCAGTATCTTTGAATTATTTTATTTGGAAAGAGAGTCATAATAAATTTAATCAAATTAAAATGAATTCATAAGGTAGGTCCTAAACCAATATGATTACTGTCATAAGAATAGGAAAGTTAGAACACAGACACAACAGGGAGAGGGCATTGATAGCCGAGGCAGAGGTTAGAATCATGTATCTACAAGTCAAGATATATCAATTGATTGTTTCTGCCAGAAGCTAACTGGCAAGGGAGGGTTCTCCCCTGTCAGATACAGAGGGAGCATGGGCTTGCTGACCTCATGATTTCAGAATTCTGGCTTCCAGAACTGTGAGACAATAAAATTCTGTTGTTTTAAGCCGTCTAGTTTGTGGTATTTTGTTAGAGTAGCCCTCTACAGCTAATCCAGATTTTAATACGAGAAAGTGAAGTGTGTTTCCAAGCAATACCAAAAATGTGGAAGCACCTTCAAATTGGGTAAGGGTAGTATAAGAATCTTGATGCATTTGATAGAAAAAAGTCTAGATTGCCTTGAAGAAACAGTTGGCAGAAATAAGGGCATTATAGGCAATTGTGAAGAGAGCTCAAAAACAGCAGACAAGATCAGTAAAGAAAGCTCTTACTGTCCTAGAGAATACATAAATTGTCATGAATGGAGTGTTACTATAAATACGAACATTAAAGATACTTCTGGTGAAGTCTGAGGAGGAACTGAGGAATCCCAATTATTATAATTATTGGACACATGAAGAAAGGTGATCTTTGTAAGGTGCAGAGAACTTGGCTTGTCTTGTTTGCTGAAAGGCAGAAATTGTAAGAATGTACTTCGATATATATTTATCTGAGGGAATTTCCAAGAAAAGCATGGAAGGTGAAACCTGTTTTTCCTTACTGCTTGAAGTAAAATATGAGAGGAAAAAGCTAAAGAAGAAATTGTTAAACAAAAAAGAACTAGCATTTGATGATTTGTAATATTCTTAGCCTATCTAGATAGCATACTCTGAAAACAGGCCAAGAATGCAGTTGGACAACTTTTGCTAAATAGATTTTGTGTGTGACTTATGCATCCAATCAACCTGTCCAGCAGAAGCTGGGAATAGTGATGCAGTTATTCAGAAAGATCTGTGGAAGACTCTCTTGTCTGATGGCTTGGACTCTCATAAATTACAGGGGAGACCAGAGAGCTTTTGAGAATTTTACACCTGCAGAAGCTCTGCCAGCTTGGACTGAAAGGAACAAAGATGGGGCAAAATGAAGGAAATTCACTGGCAGAGAGGAGCGATGGCCGCAGAGGCCTGGGACAGTGCCTGCTCTGCAGTACCGTAGAGCTGCCACCTCAACAGGACCAGGGGACAGCACATCAAACTGCAGGGGGTTATTTTAGGTCTTGAAATCAAATGGATTTTTGCCTACTGGGCTGCAAATTCGCACTAGAATAGTGACTACTTCTTCAGTGCTTCTGTTTTCTCCCCTTCAGAATGGAAAAGACTATCCTACGCTTGTCCTACCATTGTATCTTGGAAGCAGACAACTTGTTTTCTGGGTTTCACAAGTCCACAGATAGAAATTTTGTCTCAGGATTGGGCATACCTACAGTCTCAGCAATACCTGACTTAAATGATTTATTATATGAGATTTCAGATTTTTTGCTTTTGAGTTAGTTATACTTCAATAAAATTTTGAATTTAGTTGATGCTGGAATGGGCTAAGACTTTGGGGATATTGGCATGGAATACATTTTCCATGCAGGGAGTATGTGGATTCATTATTGCCCATTTGTTTTCACTTTATTTTTTGTTTAATTTTCTAAATGTACTTGTTACTAGTTGATTCTAAATATTTCTGCCGATATGGAAGATTTCCCTCTTGAATTTGTTCAACAACAGAAGATACTATATCTGATTCTTTTATACTGGAGAATATTTCTATTACAGCATTTTGTTCTTTTATTCCAATCTGTATTATTTGCTATCTGGATTTTCTGGGAAGTTGTTATTCTGGTATTTCACCTAATCCACATAATGGATTCCCTCATTATTGGATCCCTGTGTTATCGATCCCATGTCTTCGTCATATTCACTCTCATTCTGGTAAGGCATATCTTCTAGTAGCTTCCAGAGAAGGGAGGATGGCAGGTGAAGCGGCCACACTTTGATTAGAGAAGCCAAACTACTGTTGGTTTTTAACACTGTTTTATGGGTCTCCGATTTTGCACAATTACAGAAAATGTTGAACCCCCTTTGCAGGCTGGTGTTTCTGCATCTGGTGTTGAGACTGAGGTCACTGCAAGTCAGCTGGATTGGCAGTTGGGGAGGAAAAAAGGATATGTAGATAAACAAAGATCACATGGAACCCAGGACAACTATAGCATGCAGACATATGGAATTGTCTCTCACTGCGTCTGACCTCGATGCTGAGGGTGGCTGGCAGAAGAAATGGTGGCCATTACCATAGAGATACACATGCACTGGGCCTTCCAAATCTAAAGCATAATGTGTCTTGTGGCTACTACTAACCAGATGTCATACAGAAAAGGACATTACGGAAATATTTAGTCAGACTTTAAGTGTAAGTGGAGACAACGATGTCTATTCACATCTACATTATAATCTTTAATCTTCAGGATGCTCTGTGTACGGGTTGATTATTCATCAAAGCTTTTATCAGCTGAGGCCAGTTTACTGGAATATGGACAGGATGTATTTCTGTAGTGACGGAGTACCAACAAGGATTTAGTGGCACCATGTGAAGGATTATGCTTCCTTCTAAAGAGCTGCTTCTTTCACATGAGGGTGAACCTATTCCTCTGTCCTTCATGGAAGCCAATTTAAATAATTCTTACATTTTTATCATTTAAGTCATTTTGTGAGGGCTCTTTGGCTTTAAAAAATAATAGTTATTCTGAGTAAATGTTTTATGCAGTATGAATTTGAAGTTAATAGAGCAAGGGATACTTGAAATTTCAGAACTATAACAAACCAGTGCTTATCAGAATCTATTGCTCAATCTAGAATTCCCATTTAATGAGCATACTAACATTTCAGCATCCATTACACACTGAAAAAAGTTTTCAATAATTAAGGATAATTGGCAATAGAAATAAAATGAGAAGATGAAAATGATTCTGCATTAGACTCTGGCAGCCTACTCTCTCAGCTTGTGCTGGGAAGGGGAAGGGACGATGAGGATTTTAAGTGGCAATCCAAATTGGTCAACTGTGTCCTTATTATTTTGCACTTTTTCCACACTTTGTATTTCAGTTTACATTTTAAAATTGTTTTCTAAAGTTTCTTCAGATTGCCCACAAAACACTATTCTGGGATTAAATACCAATCACATTATGACTATATTTAATGATAATGCAGTGTCATTTTCTAAGTGTCAATTAGCTTTAATTTGTAATGTCATTTAAAAAGCCAAGTCATTTGAGCAGCCTACCTAATTGAGAACACCATTGTTTCTTATATTTTCTAATATGATATCATAAACCTAACATGATTTAATTAGGGAGACTTTTATTATTTAAAAACAATCTTTAAAATAGCACATTTTGGGTTTTATTTTACGTTGGTACCTATAGGAAGGAGGAGCATCTTTCATGACATTAAAAAAATTGCTAAAACTGTATATGACAGTCTTCTCACCTTGGTTTAAAACCAGATTAATTGTCTGAATTAATTTATTTCTGAGTGTTCTATATCATTTTCATTAGAAGTATGTGGGCATTCCAATGAAAATAATATCTTTAATTCTTCTTTCCCAAACGTTTACAAAGATAACTTGTAATAAAAAACACACAGAGATACACATGCACATAGAGATTGGCATGCAAAAGCACATATGTAAGCATATACATACACACAAGACCGTTAGGTGGATATTATAATGATCTGGGAGAAAGACTGTGGTAACCCAGACAAAAGTCATGATAGCAACAGAAATGAGATGAAGAGATTTGAATCTAGATACGCTTGAAAAGTATCACATGTCCCTTCATCCAAATATGATTTAATAAGAGAGTAACCTCACTGCTGTGGTGTTCTTCCCCAGAACCCAGAACCTCAGGCTGATCATGAGGAAATGAAAGAGAAACACAAATGGAGGGGTATTTTGTAACATATCTGACCAGTGTTCCTCAAGGGTGTGAAAAACAAAGATTGAAAGCTCCCACAAACCTAAGAAAATTAAGGAGAAATAATAACTATCTGGTGAAATCCATATAAATTCTGTAGTCTGTCTAATAGCATTGTTCCAATAATGATTTTTGGTTTTGATAAAGGTGCTATGACAATACAAGTTGTCAACATTGGGAAATAGGTGAAGGGATATGCAGGAAATATCTCAACTAATTTTGCAACTTTCATGTAATTCTACAGTTATTCTAAGTTTAAAAAATATTTAAAATCTTTTAAATAATGATAACAGGATTTGTCCAATAATTTTCTGTATGATAAGGGAAACAAAAAAGACATTGAAAATGACTACAAAAATTTTAGCCTAATTACAGAATAAATTTTCTTTCACATTATATTTTGTTTTCCAGCTACCTTTTAGATTTTTTCAAAGCACAAAATTGGAGTCATAGCAGAGAAGGCAGGAATAAAAATTGGAAAAACAAAGGAAAAAATATATAGGTAGATAGAGAGTAAAAGAGAGAAAAGTATTTGGGAGATTCAAATTGAGAGACAGAATCATAACAAGGACAGGGAAAATAGAAAAGGAGGTGGTAATAGAAATATTACAGAGATTTATGTATTATATCAATTTTAATGTTTTTCAAGAAAGTAAAGTGTATATTGGACTTTAATTTTTATTTATTTTTTGGTCTGGACTATGTTTCCTCAGAAATACTTCACTATTGAGATTGAACTACTCAGTTCCAGCACCCTTAAGATATATGTCTTTTTTTTTAATCTTTTGGTATCATTAATGTACAACTACATGAGCAACATTATGGTTATTAGACTCCTCCCATTGTTAAGTCCCCCCCACACACCCCATTACAGTCACTGTCCATCAGCGCAGTGAGATGCTATAGAATCACTACTTGTCTTCTCTGTGTTATACTGCCTTCCCCGTGCAATCTCCCTACATTATGTCTGCTAATCATAATTCCCCTTTTCCCCCCTTATCCCTCCCTTCCCACCCATCCTTCCCAGTCCCTTTCTCTTTGGTAACTGTTAGTCCATTCTTGGTTTCTGTGAGTCTGCTGCTGTTTTGTTCCTTCAGTTTTTTTCTTTGTTCTTATACACCACAGATGAGTGAAATCATTTGATACTTGTCTTTGCCTGGTTTATTTCACTGAGCATAATACCCTCTAGCTCCATCCATGTTGTTGCAAATGGTAGGATTTGTTTTCTTCTTATGGATGAATAATATTCCATTGTGTATATGTACCACACATTCTTTATCCACTCATCTACTGATGGACACTTAAGTTGCTTCCATTTCTTGTTATTGTAAATAGTGCTGCAGTAAACATAGGAGTACATATGTCTTTTTGAAACTGGGATCCAGCATTCTTAGGGTAAATTCCCAGGAGTGGAATTCCTGGGTCAAATGGTATTTCTATTTTTAGTTTTTTGAGGAAGCTCCTTAGTGCTTTCCACAATGGTTAAACTAGTT
This sequence comes from Smutsia gigantea, assembly GCA_032199065.1. Lineage (NCBI taxonomy): Eukaryota > Metazoa > Chordata > Mammalia > Pholidota > Manidae > Smutsia > Smutsia gigantea. The sequence goes on from JAVSCE010009255.1 coordinate 44,467, forward strand.
TATATTTCACACCAGCTGTGTAGGAGGGTTCCCTTTCTCCACATCCTCACCAACATTTCTTGTTGTTTGTCTTTTGGATGGTGGCCATCCTAACTAGTGTGAGGTGATATCTCATTGTGGTTTTAATTTGCATTTCTCTGATGATTAGCGATGTGGAGCATCTTTTCATGTGCCTGTTGGCCCTCTGAATTTTTTCGTTGGAGAAGTGTCTGTTCAGATCTTCTCCCCATTTTTTAATTGGCTTATTTGCTTTCTGTTTGTTGATGTGTTTGAGCTCTTTACATATTTTGGATGTCAACCCCTTATCAGATATGTCATTTATGAATATATTCTCCAATAATGTAGGATGTCTTTCTGTTCTACTGATGGTATCCTCTGCTGTACAGAAGCATTTTAGTACCACTTGTTCATTTTTGCTTCTGTTTCCCTTGCCCAGGGAGATATATTCATAAAGAAGTTGCTCATGTTTATGTCCAAGAGATTTTTGCCTATGTTTTTTCTAAGAGTTTTATGGTTTCATGACTTACATTCAGGTCTTTGATCTATTTTGAGTTTACTTTTGTGTATGCGGTTAGACAATAATCCAGTTTCATTCTCTTACATGTAGATGTCCAGTTTTGCCAACACCAGCTGTTGAAGAGGCTGTCATTTCCCCATTGTAGATCCATAGCTCTTTCATCATATATTAATTGATCATATATGTTTGGGTTAATATCTGGACCCTCTATTCAGTTCCAGTGGTCTCTGGGTCTGTTCTTGTGCCAGTACCAGATTGTCTTGATAACTGTGGCTTTGTAGTATAGCTTTAAGCTGGGAAGTGAGATCCCCCCTGCTTTCTTCTTCCTTCTCAATATTTCTTTGGCTATTCAGGGTCTTTTGTGGTTCCATATGTATTTTAGAATTATTTGTTCCAGTTCATTGAAGAATGCTGTTTGTATTTTAATAGGGATTGCAATGAATCTGTAGATTGTTTTAGGCAGGATGGCCATTTTGACAGTATTAATTCTTCGTACCCAAGAGCATGAGATGAATTTCCATTTATTAGCGTCCTCTAATTTCTCTTAAGAATGTCTTGTAGTTTTGAGGGTATAAGTCTTTCACTTCCTTTGTTAGGTTTATTCCTAAGTATTTTATTCTTTTTGACATGATTGTGAATGGAATTGTTTTCCTGATTTCTCTTTCTGTTAGCTCATCGTTAGTTTATAGGAAAGCAACAGATTTCTGTGTATTAATTTTGTATCCTGCAACTTTGCTGAATTCACATATTAGTTCTAGTAGTTTGGGAGTGGATTCTTTAGGGTTTCTTATGTACAATATCATGTCATCTGCAAATAGTGACAATTTGAGTTCTTCTTTACCAATCTGGATGCCTTGTATGTCTTTGTTTTGTCTGATTGCTGTGGCTAGGACCTCCAGTACTATGTTGAATAACAGTGGAGAGAGTGGGCATCCTTGTCTTGTTCCTGATCTTACATGAAAAGCTTTCAGCTTCTCGCTGTTAAGTATGATGTTGGCTATGGGTTTGTCATATATGGCATTTATTATGCTGAGGTACTTGCCCTCTATATCCATTTTGTTGAGAGTTTTTATCATGAATGGATGCTGAATTTTGTCAAATGCCTTTTCAGCATCCATGGAGATGATCATGTGGTTTTTGTTCTTCTTTTTGTTGATGTGGTGGATGATGTTGATGGATTTTCGAATGTTGTACCATCCTTGCATCCCTGGGATGAATCCCACTTGATCATGGTATATGATCCTCTTGATGTATTTTTGAATTCGGTTTGCTAATATTTTGTTGAAGATTTTTGCATCTATGTTCATCAGGGTTCATGGTCTGTAATTTCCTTTTTTGTGGTGTCTTTGCCTGGTTTTGGTATTAGAGTGATGCTGACTTCATAGAATGAGTTTGACAATATTCCCTCCTCTTCTGTTTTTCAGAAAACCTTTAGGAAAATGGGTATTCTGTCTCCTCTAAATGTCTGATAAAATCCAACTGTGAATCCATCTTGTCCGGGGGTTTTGTTCTTGGGTAGATTTTAGATTACTGATTCAATTTCATTGCTGGTAATTTATCTGTTTAGATTTTCTATTTATTCCTTGGTCTGTCTTGGAAGCTTGTGTTTTTCTAGGAAGTTGTCCATTTCTTCTAGGTTATCCATTTTGTTAGCATATAGATTTTCATAGTATTCTCTAATAATTCTTTATATTTATGTGGTGTCCGTCATGATGTTTCCTTTCTCATTTCTGATTCTGTTTATGTGTGTAGATTCTCTTTTTCTCTTAATAAGTCTGCTAAGGTTTTATCTATACTGTTTATTTTCTCAAAGAACCTACTCTTGGTTTATTAATTTTTTCTATTGTTTTATTCTTCTCAATTTTATTTATTTCTTCTCTGATATTTATTATGTCCCTCCTTCTACTGACTTTGCGCCTCATTTGTTCTTCTTTTTCCAGTTTCAATAATTGTGACTTTAGACTATTCATTTGGGATTGTTCTTCCTTCTTTAAATAGGACTGGATTGGTATATACTTTTCTCTTAGAACTGCCTTTGCTTTGTCCCAGAAAAGTTGGGGCATTGTGCTGTTGTTTTCATTTGCCTCATTGCTTGATCTCTGTTTTAATTTGGTCATCGATCCATTAATTATTTAGGAGCATGTTGTTAAGTGTCCATGTGTTTGTGAGCCTTTTGTTTCTTTGTACAATTTATTTCTAGTTTTATACCCATGTGATCTGAGAAGTTGGTTGGTAGAATTTCAATCTTTTTGAATTTACTGAGGCTCTTTTTGTGGCCTAATAGGTAGTCTATTCTGGAAAATGTTCCATGTGCACTTGAGAAGAATGTGTATCCTGCTGCTTTTGGGTGTAGAGTTCTGTAGATGTCTATAAGGTCCATCTGTTCTAGTGTGTTGTTCAGTGCCTCTGTCTCCTTACTTTTTTTTCTTTCTGGTTGACCTATTCTTTGGAGTGAGTTGTGTGTTGAAGTCTCCTAAAATGAATGCATTGCATTCTATTTCCTCCCTTAATTCTGTTAGAATTTGTTTCACATTTGTAGGTGATCCTGTGTTGGTTCATATATATTTATAATTGTTATATTGTCTCGTTGGACTGACCCCTTCATCATTGTATAATGTCCTTCTTTATCTCTTGTCACTTTCTTTGTTTTGAAGTCTATTTTGTCTGATACAAGTACTGCAACACCTGCTTTTTTCTCCCTATTGTTTGCATGAAATATCTTTTTCCATCCCTTCACTTTTAGTCTGTTTATGTCTTTGGGTTTGAGGTGAGTCTCTTGTAGGGAGCATAAGATGGTTCTTGATTTTTTACCGTTGTATTACTATGTGTCTTTTGATTGGTGCATTCAGTCTATTTACATTTAGGGTGATTATTGATAGATGTGTGCTTATTGCCATTGTAGGCTTTGAATTCGTGGTTACCAAAGGTTCAAGGGTAGCTTCTTTACTATCTAGCCATCTAACTTAACTCACTTATTACACTATTATAAACACAGTCTGATGATTCTTTTTCTCTCCCTTCTTATTCTTCCTACTCCACTCTTTATATGTTAGATGTTATATTCTGTACTCTTCTGTGTTTTCCTTGACTCATTTTGTGGATAGCTGATTTTATTTTGAATTTAGTATTTGGTTGGTCTACTTTCCTTGCTGTGGTTTTATTTTCTCTGGTGACATCTGTTTAGCTTTAGGAGCACTTCCATCTAGAGCAGTCCATTTAAAATACACTGTAGAGATGGTTTGTGGAAGTTAAATTCCATCAGCTTTTACTTATCTGGGAGTTGCCAAATCCCTCCTTCAAATTTAAATAATAGTCTTTCTGGATACAATATTCTTGGTTTGAGGGCCTTCTGTTTCATTGCACTGAAAACATCATGCCATTCTCTTCTGGCCTGTAATGTTTCTGCTGAGAAGTCTCATGATAACCTAATGGGTTTTCCTTTGTAGGTGATTTTTTTCTCTCTCTGGCTGCTTTTAATACCATGTCCTTGTCTTTGATCTTTGCTGTTTTAATTAGTATATGTCTTGGTGTTTTCCTCCTTGGATCACTTGTGTTGGCAGATCTGTGCACTTCCATGGTCTGAAAGACTATTTCTTTCCCCAGCTTGGTGAAGTTTTTAGCAATTATTTCTTCTAAGACACTTTTATCCCTTTTTCTCTCTCTTCTCCTTCTCTTACCCCTATAATGGGAATACTGTTCCGTTTGAATTGGTCACACAATTCTCTTAATATTCTTTCATTCCTAGAGATCCTTTTATCTCTCTCTGCTTCAGCTTCTCTGTATTCCTTTTCTCTGATTTCTATCCATTAACAGTCTCTTCCACCTCACCCAGTCTCCTCTTAAATCCTTCCAGTGTTTGTTTCATTTCTGTTATCTCCCTCCAGAATTCATCTAACTCTTGCATATATCTCTGTAGCTCCATCAGCATGCTTATGACCTTTATTTTGAATTCTTTTTCAGGAAGATTGGTGATTTAGGTTCTTCAACTGCTTTCATCTCTGTGATAACCTTGGAGGCCAGGTTTTCCCTATGGTGCAGCCACCGAGCAGGTGTGAACACCATTGGACTATATATAATTGACAAATAGCTACATTTTTATTGTGTTCAACCACAGAGATTTAAGGGTTTGTCAGTTCAGCAGCTAACATTAATTATACTATTACATGAACCTGTTAAAATTATGTTTATTAAACTATTAAATTACTTGCGTCAGTCAGAGCTCATAATATGGTGGTTAACACTACAAGCTGATGTGAAAGCATCCATGGTTTTATTAGGTGCATTAAAGCATGTATTGTCAGTATAACCAACAGGAATTATATCAGCATGGTTACCATGTTTATTGCTTGGAAGATTATTTTAAGTTATTTTTATACATTGCTCTGTATTCTGTTCTTTGTGTAGTTTTCTTTTGGCATGGGGGAAATTGCATTTATAAATAAGCCATATATTTTTAACAAGAGAAAAAATAAAATTAAGGGCAGTTCTTTGTGAATTCTTCTCCTTTGTTACTTACTGGCTGTAAGTCCTTGAGTGGATCATTTGATTCTTGAGCCTTACTGCTCTCATTGTTCAGAGGGAACAATTCCTTGCCTGATGAAAGGAAGTTGGCTTATCCAGATCATCTTTTAAAAACTTTGAAGACATATGCCTCTGTGGCTAGTCCACCTGATTTTAAAAATAAGACTCTATTTTCCAATTCTCTCTGAAATTTATAGAAGCGGATCACTAATTTCATGCAACACCCCTATAGTTATTTATTTCCAGTAACTTTGGCTCCTAGAATTTATATCAATTTTACTTATTTTGTATCTCTTTTTGAACTCTATCCACGTTCTTCATTTATATCCCAAGTGGACATAGAACTTCCGTAATGTTCTGTTTAATGCTGGCTATGTTTCATACCACAAGAGTTTTATTTATCTACTATTAGAAAAACAATTTTGAAAGTATAGATGAATCATACACATCTATACTTTATTTAGGTACATATATGTATATAACTATATATGAATATACATATTACAGAATTGTAAAATACCTAAATCATTTAACCATAGTTTTATGGTTGATAGTCAACATTAACATTGTTACTCTTAAGGCACTTTTTTGCTATACCTGGCCTCTTTGTCCTCAGATCCATCCCTTGTTCTTCTGTGTTTGCTAGGGACATGCTTTTTGGGCCTTTAGTCTATGTCTCTGGTGTATCGTGCATAGATAGAATCAATGAATTGAGAGAGTGGCAAAGACTGAAGGTGGGATGATAGGAGAAGTTTCTCCCTTTTTACCTCTGAAATCAGCAACAGAGGCTCTTTGTGCCTCCATCTCCGAGGGAACAGGCCAGTTCTTGTTCCATCTTCCAGCAGATAGCTCTAGTCCCTAGGCTGTGCTAACTCACCTTCTCCCTTTTTATTACAGACTAGAAGTATGAGTGATTTCTACTTGTCACTTGCCTGATTGTCTCCTAGACTTGTGTTTGGCTTCGCAGCTTTTCAATCATTTCTATGGCCAACGATTTCAAATTAAAAGGGTCTATATTTCCCTGGCTGGATCCTAATTGGTATAATTGCTGGTATTTGAAGTGGTCCCTGGAAGCAGACCTTCAAAACAGGATTCTGAAATTGAGTTTCTCACTTGTTTTTTCACATTACAGTGATGATATACTTTCAGGTAGAAAACCGGGTGTGTTGGTAATTGTGGCATGAATTTCAGAGTCCCTTCAATAAAGGATATGCCCAGCTGCTAGGAATTCTGTTTGAAAATAGCTTTTAGGTCTCAGCCCCTTCAAGGCTTGCTTCAGCTTCAGAGAGTTATCATGAAAACAGTTGCACCATTTTTGTGGGTGGCTGACATTCAGTGTCTGATCCAACTGGATGAAAAAGGTCTAACTGTCTTAGCCTAATATGGAACAACTCTGTAGGACATAAAATATTGGGTTATCTTACATCTAAAGAACCCAGACCAAATCTCAAGAAAACACATTGGAAACTGATGGGCAGAATTTCTTATTCTTAGAGAATCTGGGATCGAGATGTATGCAGACTGATGGGACTTTGTGTATACACTTTTTTGAAGACAGACCAAGATTATTTTTATGAAGGCAGATACATGAGTGTTTTGTATGGGGATTACATGTGAGTAGAAGAGGAAAAAGAAGCCAAATTGTGCTAACAATTTGAGTTTTTAATTCTCTCTTTTAAATGCTTGAGATGGTTTCTGTTTTGTGTTTGGACTCTGATTTATACATTATTCCACATAACACGGGCAACCAAAATATTGAATTTGAACCCTTTATTTCTAAGTTGCTTTTCTAATTCAAAATATAAACTGTATTCTAGACAGTGAGAAGTCTGTTTCCGCTAGGAGAATGTGAATATCAGAGGCATAAATACACTCATTGAGAACTAATTTCTCATCATGCTCTAGAAAAGCCCTAGAAGTCACAAAAAATGCCAACTTCACTTTGTTTTCACATTAATAAATGCATTGATTTCAATGTCACACTAGAGTTGTGTTCTCTGCCATATTTTAAATTTTAATCAAGTTGGGGTTAATTGGTAGCTGCAAGTAATATTCATCAAAGGCCTCTTTTGTGAATAATCTTTCTCACAAGTACAGATATTTGGATGGAAAACTTCCTATGTGTCTATCCAAGAGCAAATTCCATGTGCTACACAAGTTCTCATATTTTGGGGTTTGGGGGTGAGGACTATTAGAGTTGATATACTGGCTAGTTATAATACTTATTGAACAAATATTTGTTAATGCATTTTCCATGTTATATGAGCATCAGAAATAAATTCACAAAGGTACAGATACCTACAGGAAAACTCAGTTTTACTTAGATACTTTAGCAAAATATTAATTCCTTCTTATTCTCATTATTTTCATTGTTGAGTCCCCATATGCCCATGCTTTTCCAGGCCACCTTCCTGTAAGGCTCTTTTTTTTTTTCTCCCCTAACTCCCATCACATGTCTATTCCATACATTGCTGTACTACCAGCAATAACTCTGTTTTATGGTAAATAAACTCCTCTGCATATTTAAACCTGCAATTCTCTATAAGGTTGCACTGAATACTTACCACTTGTGATTGATTTAAAACTTCAGTGTTTTAAATCCATCCTCCTGCCTCATGGAAAATGGAGTTGAAGAGAGCAGAAGGCTCCATATGCCCATATGCATTGATAGCATCTCCTAGCTGAAAATATTGAGCCTGTTTTCCTAATGTGTGTGTGTGTTGATTTACTTACAAAATACATACAGCACTTTATGGTTATGTTCATTATAGAGAAACAAGCAGAAATTGAGAAGCTAATGTGAAAAGCAGAAAGCAATAAGAGAAACTACAGATTTCCAGTGTGGGGATCTTACATAGCATCACAGGCCATTGCAGGATGTCGTAGGGAGCTTAGAGTGCCATAAACAGTGGCCGTAAAGTATTCGTAGTATTAAAAAAACAACTACAAAAGGAATTTTAACCAAACTAGAAAGAAAAGCTTGGAAAATACTTCCATTAAGTGCTGTCATGGGAGCTTGGTGTTAATAGATGAAAATTAGGGAGACATTCCAGGACCAACAGACATGTGACAAACAGGGATGCAAGATATATGAACAGTTCAGTTTGATGAATCACGACAAGTAGCCAAAACATCAGGAATTAAAGCAAAAGAAGGAAGCATAGTCAGAGGGCTAGCTGTTCACCAAGACGTGTTAGAATACGAATATTATCCTGTACATCATGGGAATCATCGAAGAGTTCATAGAAGAGAAACAGTGGGTCAGAGTAGCATTTCAGTCAATTGATCAGATAATGGATTCGAGAACAGTTACCAGATGCAGAAAACAAAGTCAGAAGCTATTGTAAGATTCAAAGTAAGAAATGATGACTGTGTGATCCAGAGCAAAGGAAGGCCTGGGGACTTAATAACTGAGAGGATGTGCAGGGTAAGGAAATAGGAGGTAAAGGTGTAACTCCAAAGTTTCCACCTTCCTGTGCACATTGCACAGCAGTGCCAGAAAATAAAATGAAGTTTGTATGTTTTATAATGGAGGAGGAAATGTGAAAGGAAGGTAAGACATCTTTTAATCTTCTGATTTTGTGATTCCTACAGAGCATCCAAGTAGAGATATCCAATGAACTTTTGGCAGTTAGAACTCAGAAAAAGGCTCCAGACTTGATAAATACATGTGGGGGATCTTTATATATAAAAGTAGTTGAAGTCGTGGTGGTAGATGCAGTCACCCAGAGGGGGGTTGCAGATTGAGGAGAGGACCAGCATTTGTCAGGGAAGACAAATATCTTCAGGAAGGAGGCAGAACAGAAACCATCAGAAATGCAGGAGAAGAATTAAGAATGTGTGGTATCATGGAAGTCAGTTAGAAAGCAGTATCAAGAAAAAAGTTGTTTTCACAATTGCTAAGTGCTGCAGAAAGATAAAGTTTTGAAAAGGATTGAAATGTAATTAGTTGTAGGACTTGCAAGATGTGGAGAGAGAAATTGTTACTGCTGGCCTTAGGAGAACAGATACATCAGACTGGTGATTCAACAGTCCTACTACAGTGGGTTTAGGAACAAGTAAAATATGCAGTGGTAAACCTTGGAAATGTAAATTAATCTCAAGGGAAGATGAAAAAGAGATAAATAAGATGGTATCTAGAAAGTCTTTCATGCTTTTATCTGTATAGTGTAGTTGAAGAGCAAAGAACAAACAGCTTGCTGAGGAATAAAGAAGAAAAAGGAAATGATTGATGAGGCAGGTTTTAGAATGGAGAAGAAAATGAGTACAAGGGTAAAAATGGATAATTACACCTAAAAAAAGAGGCATACTCATTTTCTAAAATGCAAAAGAAAAAAGAGGGCCTTGGAGTTTTAGGTAAGTCTTTATGCAAGGGAGTAAAGAAAAGCAGGAGAGATAGTGTCAGTCTTAAATTAGAAATTAATGTTATTTGCCTAAAGTGAGACAGATAAGGATTAAATAGTTGGGAAACTTAAGGGAAAAGTGAAGATCAGGGAATCAGGAATGAAAAAGGCACAGAAAATATAAGCAAAGAGTGGGTAGCCCTGAGGTTGTCAGCTAAAATTGGATAGTTTTAGTGTCAAGAATCTGTACTGTTGATCTTTTTCTAGCAAATTGTATCTTATGGAGTGAAGTAACAGAAAAAAAATTTCTAAAGTTGGGTTTTTCTGTGTGAATGAAGGACAAAGTTAAGATTTCAAGAGAACCAAATTAACTAATAAAAGCTTAGATGGACATCCATAAGGTACAACAGCCTGTAATGATGACACACTTTTCTTTTATATTTGACTATGTCATTTCTTTTGAACTCTACAAACCGTACTAAATGCTTAAACTCATCCAATTGTCTCCTTTGTATCTGAAAACTAATGGGCCAGTATTGAAATCCTTATCAACTTCTAAAACAATCAGTCTCTTCAATGAATATTATCAACACTAAAGACAATGTAATCCTCAATTTGCTTTTTGTTATTACCCTTGACATTAAATTCACCATGAGCTCTTTTAATATTTGCTATTTAGCTGCAAATTTTGATATTTAATGCAAAAACTCTTCCATTTATAGTAAAATGAAACAAGTTTCAGAGTCAGGCAAATCTGGGTTGAAATAATTTTTCCTTGTCTATGAGACATGGGTAATATATTCTTTGTAGATTTATTTTGAAGACTAAGTGAAATTTTGCACATACATGAACACACATATGCATATATATGTATATATGGGTATGTATATGTTCACACACACACGTATATATAAAACATTATATATATTTACATATATTCATAGCCTTAACATCTTTCTTCTTGTCAGTATTATTCTGTTATCCTCATTCTCACCAGTGCTGCTCTGGTTCAGGACAAAGAAGTAATTCCTATATGCCCTCCTGCTCTGTTGCCATGGACCCTGAGCATTCCCTCATGTGCTTGCTGGTTATGCCAAGAATGCAAAGCCTTGACCACTCTATCCAGGCCATTTCTAAGGATTATGTTTGATAGATGAGGTGGCTTGCTTTGATTTACCATCCACATGGTGAATCTCTCCAGTTCAATATTTCTCTCCTATAGTACAATTCAGTGTATGCAGGAATCCATAATGGGTCCTTTGCGTCTCCCCTGTGGGGCATGGGGGAGGGGAGCAAGGGCGTGGGGAACCATTGCAAATAAACTTGAAGTTCTGCATATTGATTTTGCCATAAGTAGTAAAGTTCTTTGCCCCTGATCCAGTTTTCTCATGTCTTCTGCTATGATCCATGAAACAGTAACAAACTAAACTATCTTATTTTATCCTGTAAATAGGGTAAAACACTACAGTATACACACTTCTTTTATCACCTACTGTTGTAGTCTTCTTATCTACGTTCACACTACTGGTAAGGAGATATTTCCAAAACATAAATTGTACCTTTTATGCCTTTTCTCAAAATCCTTCCATTACCTTCCATGCTTATAGGAGCTGCTTTTGTAGCTTGTTTATTAGGCTCTTAACATGCGTCTCACTAGAAAACAAAAATTATGTATTTATAAGTCTCATGTCAGGTATTAGTTTATAGTATCATATAATACACATTCTTAACTGCTTGTTAAATGAACTGAGTCAGTAATATAATAAGTATAATTAATGGATATATCAGTATTAAAATGATGAGAATGATAAGTACAGAACAGTATATTTATTGTCCCATTGATAAAAGAGTAATTAAAGTAAATTCAATCTAATACTTTTATTTCTTATCTAAAAAGATATTGTATAAAATTTAAATACCATATTGTATATGGTGTATGTCCCAGTAATTCTTAGTTTTATCTGGCATTTTACTAATTTTATAAATTAGTAAAGAAAAAATCATTTTTGACTATTATTATTTTCAAATGATTTTCTTATGGAGGATAACTTTAAGTAACATCTATTACTGTTTATAGCTGTCATTTGATCAAGCTATCCTACAGTTACATTTAGCATACAATTGAACTAATTTAATTTATCCTGATATAATTTAAACATGAAATTATTTTCTTCAAAACATCAGATGTACTATTTTTTTCATTTAATTACTACTGCTAGCTTATAATTACGTAAGATTTATAGGTTATTTCCTTAACAAATTATACCTTGTTAACAATAATATGGAATGCCACTATGGTTATTTTTTGATTATCAACACCAGCTTTTTAAATGTAATTACTATTAAAGTTTTTTTCTTTTAAATATCATGTTCCTTTGTAATGTAATTATATAACAAATATAATAAAAATCGTTATATTAGACTTTTCTACTTTGCAAAACATTTTCTGCTTTGCAAATACTTTTCTCCATTTGATAGGAATACTTACAACTGGTTAAATGGAAAAAATATAGGTATATTCTAATTATTTGTCAATTAAGATTCTTTTAGATGTAAATAAAAGACTTACAGACTTAGGCAAAATAATATGTATTTATTGGAAGTTTACTAGGTTTTTCATGAAATGCATGGCAATATTAGCTTGAGAAATAGGAGGAAACCAAAGGGAAAGGTAGTTTGGGAGGGAGGAGATCATGAGCCTTGTCGTGACTCAACAGTAGCTGTGTCTGATGCACCTTTTCCTTGGAGGACAGCCCCAGACCAAAAAACTTTCAGCAACTCCAAGTCTCTGAGTTTGTGCAAATTCCAAATTCTTGGGATGTAGAGACTATGTCAGATTTGAAGCCTGATTTCCCTCATGAGTCAATCAGCAATAATTAGATGAAAATATAAAGATTTCTTCTTACAGAACAGAACTTCCAGATCCAAAAAGGCCCACAATGGAAGGGGCAAGAAGCAATATATTTTAGTACATCCTCAGATAATAAGAGGTACTCACTTTACTTTTTGATTCCTCAACACTATATGGCTCATGGGGAGAGAGAACTCTGTATGTTGGTACTTGGCTGGAAACATACTGCTCATTTTGCAAATAGCTCAGTCTTTTAATGTATTCTGTCTACTAGCCCCCTATATAAATTACCAATAACTCATTCTATCGGGGTATTAGTCAAGCTATGTTGACACTGAACTAGTGAATTTCATCAATATCAGTTCATTGATTCCTTTCTTTTGCTGGTAAATGACTTATTTGGAACTAATATAGAGTGAAATTAACTGACAATATATAAAATAGTCAGATGGTGATACTGGAAGAGTCATGAAGGCCAGAGAAACCAAATTCAAATTTACACTAAGTATTTATTGTGTAGGAATTAATTGCTGCCCAAAATATGATATAATGCCATTAAAATAATTTGCCCCAGATAGCAAGTTTTCTTTCTGTATGGTGCCATAGATATGGGGTTTAGCTGTTTTAAGGGAATTGGAGGCTCAAAATTGGAGACTTGACTAGCGGAAGTCTGTGCTACGCAGACTGCATGGACTCCAGTCTTACACCATGCCAGTTTTATACATAAGCACAGTAAGTGATAAAATGTCATACTGTGTTTTTGAGAGAAGGTGGACAACTGACATCCAGAGTGGTCATCCTGACTGATTAGACACAACATATTTTTCAATAAGGAGCTTCTAGAGACCATTACATGGATTTGATTATTGTCATGTGTTAGGTATATATTGAAATGCACAACCTTAGCCTTTCCCTGATATAACTTCTTACCAATCCTCAATTTTGCTTCTGCTTTGCATCTATCCAGCTCATTAGCCACTGACAAAAGTAACAATTAGGTGAATTGTGTACTGAATATTCTCCATCATAGCCACTCTTCCTAGGTTAGACTATCATATAGAGACATTAACATATCAGTTTTGATATATACATTTCTTCCAGGTTTATTGAGCTACAATTGACATATAACATTGTGCAAGTTTATTCAAATAAAAATAGCATTATTTCCCAGGATATCTTTCATAGGTAAAAGATGATGACAGTATGAGCCTACTTTGGAAAATTCTGTGCATGCCACTTTGATTGATAAAAGATTATTATTGTGTTAATGTATCTTTTTTGGTTGCCATCCCCCAAAATATCCTCTTTCTTTTTCTGCCTTGCTTTATTATGTTGGCAGTGACAGCTATCAGCTTCATCTCCTGAACTGTCTTACATTTTGGCTTCTTAGTGGGTTTGGCCAATGGAAGACATTGGTAGGAAATCTGAGGACAGTGAAAAATGCTCAGGGATTTTATTATCTCCCTGCTTACCTACCTCAACACAATTCTTCCAGTCTGCATTTCTGTAGTTATAGCTCCTGTTTGGAAGTCTTCCATGGCATTACCTTGCAACCGAGTTCTTGTAACTATTACCCTTCCTTTGTCACTTTACACTAAGGGGCTCTAAAAACTCCCAGCTGTTGCATCTCACTGTCCTTTGTTAGTTTACTTATTCTTGACTGTACTTAATGTATTTGTTACATTAAGTTATCTTTGCTACCTCATTAAATCTGCTACATCAAATTCTTTTGCATATGAATTATTTTATGCTAATATCTTGAGTAATATATTAGCTATGCCAACATTTATCACCATCTAATCTAGCTCATGAACGGGAGTCACCCCAAAAGTTGTCTATCACATTGCAACCTTTGATTGAAAGAATTAGCATAAGAAAACCCATGTGATGCTTGTGGAACTGCAAATATATCAAACTCCAAATCTTTCAAATGTATTTCAAATATTTCTTTAATATTATTGTAATGTAGTGGCTGTTATAGTAACAAGACTGACAAATCATTAATATATAGTCAAGTCCATATCACTTGCCATTCTTAATTATTATGTGGTGTTTTCCCCTCAGTTATAAGAACAATCAATCAGGCTTATGTAAACATAGAGCAAATATGGCCATGCTGAAAAATGAGTAATCACAGTATCCTAAACCAATAGGAACACATTTATTTGCTCCCAAACATGTGCTCTGTATAATGACATTGGCATGTTGTATAAATTTAGTAGAAGTCTTGCCAAATTTTAAAGAATATAGAAGAATAAGATAATTATGATAAATAATAGTAAAATATTCATAATAATCTCTAAGCATACTGATACTGATACCAAGAAGGAGGAGACTGAGGTGGGGGAGGAGCAACATAGGGAAAGGATCTGAAACAGCAAACATTTAGGAAGATGGACTAAGTTCCTAACAATGTGCAAAATACCCTACATTTCTCATCTTATTTACTAATCCAGTGAACCTAAGATTTAGGCACAATTATTGCACTCATAATATGAAGATACTAAGGGCCAAAAGAAGACGGAAGAGAAATGAGAAGATGAAAACACTGTAGGACAGAGGGGATGGTCTGCTTGTCCTTCCAGCCTGTTAATGTTGGAGGCATAGCCTTATGCTTACTACAAGTCAAGTTGTGATTAAACTTGTCATTTCATTCCTTTCAAATTCAAATATTCTACTATGGTTCATTTTCTATATTTTTAACTACTTTTCCAAATTACCATCTGGACTGCCATAAGATGTACTACCTATTGACCCTAAAGAATTTTCACTGTCCAATCACCTTGTTCAAGTTATTATTTCCTTGCTCAGCCAGATTAGACTGTGCAGTTTTTAGTTAGTGATTACAGTCACTCCCATGCTTGTGTCCTCAATATTTCTTATAATGGATAAACGATGCTTCCTTTCTTCTAAGGATTCTGGACTTCGTATTTGGATCTGAGACATCTTGAAATTTATTTTTTAGAATAAATTCAATGTGTAGTGAATTGAATCCAGGTAGATAGCTCTGAACTACAGGTTAAACTGGGAAAATGTATGGAATAATACCTACCCCATTATCGGAGCAAGAAAGGAATCAGTAAACAGGGTGAATGAGAGCAGGCTTGAGGTTCTGCATTTCTGCTAAGCTCCCAGGTAATGTTGATGTTCCTGGCCTGAGGACCAAAGTTTGTGTAGCAAAGGACTGTGGAATATTATTTGGAGAGAATTTGTCTGTGAAGGGAAGAACAAAAGTAGGTTGGTAGCTGGAGAGAGTGGAAGGTGAAGGGCAAGTTTTTGTTGTTAAAATGGAAAAACATCAGCACATTGGTACTTTAGTATAAAGGAATTAGCAAAGAGAGGAAAGTGGAAGATAAAAAGGAAGAGGATAATAAGGGAATCATAGATGCCTCTGGTCCTTAAACCTAGAAGGAATACAGAGTACAAGTCGAGAAACTGGCTTTGGATTTCAAGACAGGGCCAACATCTTTCTTCAGACATTTTGGAAAGCAGGAAGAGGTGTCTCTGTATGCAGATGTCTAGCTGAATGCACCTCTGGCAGCTCTTTAAGGAGCAGTCCGTTTTCCCCTCACTCCTTTTTCAATGACCTCTCATTCCTACATTTGTTCTAAATCTGTCTCCTGGTCCTGTTGTTTTGTTATTGTTTATTTATTTGTTTTCTCTTTTTCTTTTTCCAAATTGCCTTTGGATTTTTGTTCTTGCATTTCCTTCCCTGCTGTTTCAACTCTTGTCTAGGAAGCCATCCTCTTCTCTTGTATTAGTTGTAGTAAATCATGCTTCTTTCAAAAAAGGCCAATTGTCTCTCTCCTCTGTTTATTCACCTGACAAAAACAAATGTAACTAAAATGTACACTAAACAATGATTACTTTTCAATGTCTCCTTACTCCAAAACTATACCTAAAATCTCAGTGTAGCTTTAGAAAGGTATATAACCAACTGATCACTTTCAAGGTAAGTCCATGACTGCTAAGCTTAAAGTGAACCATTTGTTCTGGTTTGCTATGCTACACTTTTTGTTAATTCAAATTTCTACTCTCCTTTTTCCTTTTCACAGTCTTCCTCAACCCCTCATCAAAGTCAGTCTCATCTTATTCATTGATAAAATAATTTTGAAATTCTTATAAGTAGTTTCCTTTTAACCCATAGCTACTTACTCTCTCATCTTTGTGCTTATAATGGATAAATTCTACTTCTTTCTTAAGCAATCTTATAACTTGCATCTCAACACCTTTCACCTAGGTAAGATGTCACTCTCAAAACTGCCTACTGCTGCACACATTTCATCAATTTTTAAACAATCTTTTGAGTTATAGTTGCATATAATAAGATGTGCCTATTGTAATTGTGCATCTTAATGAGTTTTGACACCGCAACGAAGGAATGGAATACTTATTTAATCCCCCAAAATTTCCCCATGTTCTTCTGTAGTATATTTCCCCAGTTATGGCCCTCAACCATCACTGCAGTGCTTTCTGCCACAATGGATTACTTTGCTTGGTCTAGAATTTCAAAAAAAAAAAACCAATGTGGAAACACTATACATTCTTTTTATGCATGGTCTCATTTGTTCAGTATGTTTTTGAGTTCCACCTGTGTTGTTATATGTATCAGTAGTTTATGCCATTTTAGTGTTGTAATGAATTGCATTATATGGATATTTCACAGTTTTTTTATCCATTCATGTGTTAACTGACAATTGGATTGTTTATAATTCTTGGCTCTTATGAATAAAGATTCTATGGGCATTCCTGTACATATTTTGTACACATGTCCCTATGGCTATACTTTTTTATATTTCTTAGATACCAAGGAGAGGATATTTGGTGTTATACAGTAAGTGGCATTTATGACTTTATAAGAAATTGCAAAACTGTATTCCAAGTTGGGTGTAAAACTTTATATTCCTATGAGCAGTGTTGCTGTAAGGATTCTAGTTGCTACACAACTATGTTAAATTTGTTACAACTAGGCTTTTAAAATTCTGTCCAATCTTGTTGATGTGTAGGGCTATCTCACTGTGATTTTAATTTGCATTTCTCTATTGTTGCTGAACATCTTTTTATTTGTTTATTGATAAAATACATATATTATTTCTCGAAATTTCTGTTCAAATATCTTGCCAATTTTAAGGATTGTTTGTCTTTTTTATTGAGTTGTAAGGCTATTTATATATTTAAGATACAAGACTTTTTAGAAATGTTTATTTTAATCTGGTATTTTGTCTGCCTCTTCATTTTCTAAATGGAGTCATTTGAAGAGCATTTTTAATTTGAATGAAATTAAAATTTATCTGTTTTTATTCTTTTGTATCATATATATATGTATGTATACATATATATATATATCTAAGAAAACTTTACCTGCCCTCAAATTGCCGACTGTTTCCCTCTAAAATGTTTATGGCTTTAGTCTTCATGGTTTATGTGGTTTATGTTTAGGTCTGTTAGTCAGAGTTTAGTTTTTGTGGGTGGTGTGAAAAAAGGGTTAATGTTAACTGTTTTGTGAATATCCAGTTCATCCAGCATTATTTCTTGAAAAGTAATTATTTCCTCATTGAATGACCTTCCTTACCCTTTTCAAAATTAATTAAAAACATGTTTGACTCTATTTGTGTGCTCTCTGCTCTGCTCCATTGATGTGCCTGTCTGACCTGACACAGCCCCCGCGTTCCCCTGACTAGTATACTTGTATGGTATGTCTTCATATCAGGTAGTAGAACCCCTCAAACATTATTCCTGTTTTAAAACTTGTTTTGGGAATTGAGGTTCTGTGCATAAGACACCATTTTAATTTATATCAAACTACCCACTGGTAATTTGAATTATCTTTTTAAATTCATAGATCAGTTTTGGTAGAATAACATCTTAATAATAGAACTTTGCATTCCATAAAATATACATATTTGTCCATTTAGTTTTAAATAGCTCTCAGTGACATTTTGTCATTTTCAGCTAAGTAGCCTTGAACGTATGTCGTTGAATTTAACTTCAGTATTTCATGCTTTTTTTATGAAGTTATTGTATATGATAATATAAATATGCATTTTCAATTATTTGTTGCTAATTTACAGAAATACAATTGATTTTTTATGCTGACTTTGTATAATATGAATAGATGAATTTACTTACAAGTTCTGGTACCTTAGGATTTCTAAGAATATTTCAAGTCATCTGTGAATAATGAGAGTTTTATTTTCTCCATTAAATCTTTTAGTCCTTACTTTTTGTCTTATTTACTTTTCTGGCTGTGCTGTCCAGTACAATGGGAAAGAAAAAGAGTGACAGCACACGTTTTTGCCTTGTTGCTTCTATTAGGGATAACATGTCCAGGTTTTCAGCAGCACATATAATAAGGGCTATGAATTTTCCATACATGCCCTTTATCAGATCAAGGAGATTCCCTTCTATTTTCAGTGTGTTGAGAGTTTTGTTTTGTGTGTGCCTGATTTATTTTTTTTAACCATGAATTGCTAAAGCATTTCTTCAAACGCTTTTTATCTATATATTTATAACATCACACATATTTTTTCTTTATTTTGGACAGATAGTAGATTAAACTGACTGGTTTTCAGAAGTTAAAGCCATCATGCATGATTTTGAAAAGTACATTTGTTTATGATATATTAACATTCTTATGTATTGATCAGTTTACTATGCTGTAATTTTCTTAACAATTGTAATGTCTAAAACCTGAGAGAATTTACCTCCCCAAAACCACCCCTACAGTGCATTTTGGAGGGACTGCTATAGATGGAAGTATTCCTAAGGCTACAGAGCTGTCACAAGGGAAAATAAAACACACACCAAAATAAAACAATTAATTACTAAGCAGACACAAAATCAAATCAACTATCCCCCAGTCAATCAAGGGACAGACAAAGAGTACAGAATATGATACCTAATATATAAAAAATGGAGGAGGAGGGAAAACAAAAAGAATCTTTAGGTTATGTTTATAATAGCATACTAAGTTACTTAAACTAGACTGTTAGACAGTAAGGAAATTACCCTTGAACCTTTGGTAACGAAGATTCTAAAGCCTGCAATGACAGTAAGTACATACCTTCGATAATCACCCTAAATGTAAATGGACTGAATGCATCAATCAAAAGACATAGAGTAACTGAATTGATTAAAAACAAGAACCATCTATATGCTACCTACAAGAGACTCACTTCAAATCCAAAGACATACACAGACTGAAAGTAAAGAGATGGGAAAAGATAATTCATGCAACAAATACGGAGAAAAAGCAGGAGTTGCAGTACTTGTATCAGATAAAATACAGTTCAAAACAAAGTAAGTCACAGGAGACAAAGAAGGACATTACATAATGATAAAGGGATGAGTCCAACAAGAGGACATAATTATTATAAATATCTATCAACCCAACACAGGAGCACCTACATATGTGAAACAAATAATAGCAGAATTAAAGGGGAACATAGAATGCAATACATTCATTTTAGAAGACTTCAACACACTATTCACTCCAAAGGACAGATCACCCAGACAGAAAATAAGTAAGGAGACGGAGGCACTGAACAACATATCAGAACAGATGGACTTAAAGGACACCTAGAGAACATGCCATCCAAAAGCAACAGGATACACATTCTTCTCAAGTGCACATGGAACATTTTCAAGAATAAATAATATACTAGGCGACAAAGAGGGCCACAGTAAATTCAAAAAGTATTGAAATTGTACAAACCACCTTCTCAGATCACAAAGGTATGAAACTAGAACTAAAGTTTCTAGAAAACAAAAAAGCCCACAAACACATGGAGGCTTAATGACATGCTCCTAACTAATCAATGGATCAAAGACCAAATAAACACAGAGATCATCAATATGTGGAGACAAATGACAACAATAATTCAACACCGTAAAATCTGTGGGATGCAGAACAGGCCATTGCTAAGAGGGAAGTATATTGCAAGACAAGCCCACCTCAGGAAAGAAGAACAATCCCAAATGATCAGTTTAAACTCA
Organism: Smutsia gigantea; assembly: GCA_032199065.1. Taxonomy (NCBI): domain Eukaryota; kingdom Metazoa; phylum Chordata; class Mammalia; order Pholidota; family Manidae; genus Smutsia; species Smutsia gigantea. Next base: position 64,694 of record JAVSCE010009255.1, read on the forward strand.
CAAATAATGAAACTAGAAAAAGAAGAAGAAGTGAGGTCCAAAGTCAGTAGAATGAGGGACATAAAAAGGTTAGAGCAGAAATAACTAAAATTGAGAAGAATAAAACAATAGAAAGAATCAATGAAAGCAGGAGCATGTTCTTTGAGAAAATAAACAAAATAGATAAGCCCCTAGACAGACTTATCAAGAAAAAAAGAGTCTACACACAGAAACAGAATCAGAAATGAGAAAGGAAAAATCACTACAGACAGCACAGAAATACAAAAAATTATGAGAGAATACTACTAAAAATTACATGCTAACAAACTGGATAACCTAGAAGAAATGAACAAATTTCTAGAAATATACAACCTTCCAAAGCTGACCAAGGAAGAAACAGAAAATATGAATAGAACAATTATAAGCAAGGAAATTGAAGTGGTAGTCAAAAAACTACCTAAGAACAAAACTCTCGACCAGATGGTTTCATTGCTAAATTTTATCTAACACTTAGTGAAGACCTGATACCCATAATCCTTAAAGTTTTCCAAAAAGTAGAATAGGAGAAAATTCTCCCAAACTCATTCAACAAGACCAGCATCACTCAAATACCAAAATGAGGAAAAGACACCACAAGAAAAGAAAATTATAGAGAAATATCCTTGGTAAACATGGATGCAAAAATACTCAACAAAATATTAGCAAACTGAATTCAAAAATACATCAAAAAGATCATCTATCATGATAAAGTAGGATTTATTCCAGGGAGGCAAAGATGGTACAACATTTGAAAATCCATTGAAATCATTCACCACATCAGCAAAAAGAAGGACAAAAACCCTATGATCCTCTCCATAGATGCTGAAAAAGCACTCAACAAAATTCAACATCTATTCATGATAAAAACTCTCAACAAATAAAGGCCATATATGACAAACCCAAAGCCAACATCATACTTAACAGCGAGAAGCTGAAATCTTTTTCTTTAATATTGGGAACCAGAGAAGGATGCCCACTCTCCCCACTTTCATTCAATATAGTTCTGTAGGTCCTAGCCATGGCAATGAGACAACACAAAGAAAAAAAAGGCATCCATATTGGCAAGGAAGAAGTTAAGCTCTCCCTTATTGCAGATGACATGATATTGTACCTAAAAAACCCTAAAGAATCCACTGAAAAACTACTATATCTAATAACTAAATCAAGCAAAGTTGTGGGATACAAAATTAATACACAGAAATCTGTTGCATTTCTATATACTAACAATGAACTAGCAGAAAGAGAAACAGGAAAAGAATTCCATTCACAATTGCATCAAAAAGAATAAAATACCTAGGAATATACCTAACCAACAAAGTGAAAGATCTATACTCTGAAAACTACAAGACACTCATGAGAGAAATTAAAGAAGATACCAATAAATGGAAACACATCCCATGCTCATGGATAGGAAGAATTAATATTGTCCAAGTGGCCATCCTGTCTGAAGCAATCTGCAGATTCAATGCAATCCCTATCAAAATACCAACAGCATTTTTCAATGAACTAGAGCAAAAAGTTCTAAAATTAATATGGAACCACAAAAGACCCCGAATAACCAAAGGAATCCTGAGAAGGAAGAATAAAGTAGGAGGGATTATGCTCCCTGACTTCAAACTCTACTACAAAGCTATAGTAATTAAGACAATTTGGTACTGGTACAAGAACAGACCCATAGACCAATGGAACAGACTAGAGAGCCCAGATATAAACCCAAGCACATATGGTCTATTAATATATGATAAAGGAGCCATGGATATACAATGGGGAAATAGCCTCTTCAACAGCTGGTGTTGGCAAAACTGGACAGCTCCTTGCAAGAGAATTAAACTGGATTATTGTCTAACCCCATACACAAAAGTAAACTCAAAATGGATTAAAGACGTGAATGTCAGTAATAAAACCATTAAACTCTTAGAAGAAAACCTAGACAAAAATCTCTTGAATATAAACATGAGCAACTTTTTCCAGAACACATCTCCTCGGGCAAGGGAAACAAAATAAAAAATGAACAAATAGGACTACATCATGCCAAAAAGCTTTTGTACAGCAAAGGACACTATCAGCAGAACAAAAAAACATGGTACAGTATGGGATAATACATTTGTAAATGACATATCGGACAAGGGTTTAACATCCAAAATATATAAAGAACTCACACACCTCAATACCCAAAAAGCAAATAACCCTAACAAAAATGGTCAGAGGATATGAAAAGACACTTCTCCAAAGAAGAAATTCAAATGGCCAACAGGCAAATGAGAAGATGCTCCACATCACTAATTATCAGGGAATTGCAAATTAAAACCACAACGAGATATCACCTCACACCAGTTAGGATGGCCAACATAAAAAAGGCTAGGAACAACAAACGCTGGTGAGGATGTAGAGAAAGGGAAGCCTTTCTTCACTGCTTGTGGGAATGTAAGCTAGTTCAGCCATTGTGGAAAGCAGTATGGAGGTTCCTCAAAAAACTAAAAATAGAAATACCATTTGACCCAGGAATTCCACTCCTAGGAATTTACCCTAAGAATGCAGCAGCCCAGTTTCAAAAAGACATATACACCCTTATGTTTAGCGTAGCACTATTTACAATAGCCAAGAAATGGAAGCAACCTAAGTGTCCATCAGTAGATGAATGGATAAAGAAGATGTGGTACATATACACAATGGGATATTATTCAGCCATAAGAAGAAAACAAATCCTACCATTTGCAACAACATGGATGGAGCTAGAGGGTATTATGCTCAGTGAAATAAGCCAGGTGGAGAAAGACAAGTACCAAATGATTTCACTCATCTGTGGAGAATAAGAAAAAAGCAACAACTGAAGGAACAAAACAGCAGCAGACTCACAGAACCCAAGAACGGTCTAACAGTTGCCAAAGGAAAGCGATGGGGGAGGATGGGTGGGAAGGGAGGTAGAAGAGCAATAAGGGGCATTACAATTAGCACACATAAGGTGGGGAGACAGGGAAGTCAGTATAACACAGAGGAGACAAGTAGTGACTCTATAGCATCTTACTTCACTGATGGACAGTGACTGTAATGGGGTATGTGTTGGGGACTTGGTAATGGGGGAATCTAGTAACCACAATGCTGCTCATGTGATTGTATATTAGTGATGCCAAATTAAAAAAAAATAAAAATAGATTTAAAAAATTTGTAAGGTCTACATTATTGGAGGCTGTGGTTTCTTTTTATTCCCCAGAGAGTCAATTGTTAAACATACGAATACACTACTGACTTTTGTGTGTTTTTGACTAAAATTTCCAATACACTTATGCATGTATGTGTGTATCTATCTATATGTATCACACATTTATGTATTTATGTATAAGATTTGTTTTCTTATGCTTCTAATCTGTGTACTTGCATTTAAAACATGTTTGTTTTTGATGATTGAAATTGGATATCCCTCTCTTATAATATGCTATAATTTGGGCATTTTATTTGGGAGTTTAGGACAGTTGCATTAACATCACTAGTGATAATTTGTGTTTAAGTAAGCATCTGGTATTATTTTTTCTAACTGGCCTATATTTTCTTTTTTCCACTTTTCCTCTTCTCCTACCTCATTTAGGATTAATTGTGTACTTTTTCGTATTCCATTTTAGGTATCTATATCTTTTGACAAATTGTAATGAATGTTTGTTTAGTAAATTATTCGTATATTCAAGTAGTCAAAAATACTTTCATGTAATTTGGTAGGCTATTCTTAAGAGTTTTAAAATTTTCTCTTGCTTTTGTTGGTTCACCTTTGATATTTCTCATTATGTGCACTTACATTTTCATAAACATTTTACTGCTTTTTTCTTAAAAATATGCTCTAATATGAATTCAGCAAGCTATTTCATTTTTATTATTATCCTCATTTGTTCTTTTCCTCATTATTATTTCCTTTTCTTATTGTTGTTGTTTTATTTTGCCAGGTTCTTTATTTGAATCACTAGTGCATGTCAATTCACTGTGTTTGAGGGTAACTCATAGCCATAAACACTTAATTACTAAAAATAACACCAAAATTTGTATATGGATCTTTAAAAATCTTCCGATTCCAGGAGTAAGAAACATTCTAAACAGCCTCTGGAAACCCAATAGTGCTTATTTCACTTAATAAGTAAAATTATCACATACCACTTCTGAAGAAAAGTCAGTCACCCCAAATATAGGAGTGCAAGAGCGAAAGTAGCAATGATAGCTGTTCATTGTCACTAACTTCAATTTCCATTTCTATAAAATGAGGATACCAGTCTTGATTTATTTTGATGAGGATAAAGTAATAATCCTAGTCATAATAGTAATGGTAGTAGTCTTAACATCAAACACTTTTATAACACCTAAAATATCCTAAACCCTAAGAGTTTTACAAGGCAGTATGCTTAATTTCAGTAAACATTACTTTCTTTCTTACAGTTTAATGTTTTCATAAATGTAGCAATTATGCTATACAATTTAATTGTAAATAGTTGGTTCTTGGCAGAGTTTGAGCTGAGAATTCTGTTAGAGTCTTTAGCAAAATACAAATAAACATCTAATTTATTTCAAAGAGTTCTATTAATTTACTTAAATATACCAAAGAAAGGTAAAGCTGGAATGAGAACATGCATCCCCTGTTTCTTTGCAGTTTATCCTAGGTTATCTTTTCTATTATGCTTAGTTAGAGCTTTAAATATATGTTTCCTGTACATTATATTTCTATCAAGTGCTGTCATTTAGTTTCCAACTCCATGCCGCTCTCAAGTAGCAGAGTGTTTGCCAGGCTTCTTGCAGAATCCCAACTGTCAATCTGCTATGCTGATTGCTGCTTCTTTTCTTCAACCTCATTAAAGATTTATTATTTTTATTACCAAAGATATTCTTTCTGTTTCAGTCAACTTTAGCCCTGAGGTGCTCAGTGTAATAATGCTATAATTTTTCTCTGAACTCATACATTTTTCCTTTACATGCCAGAGAGAGAAAGAGTATCTTTTTTTTTTTCCTATAAAGGCAACGTTCATTCTAAAGACTCTGTAAAGGATTTTCAACAATTTATATCACACAGTATATGCATTACAACATTGTATAGATAAAATAGAATTGTTTGTTTTTAAATATAAAAGAATACACAAAACTGGTCTAGCTGTTATTTCAATAATAGGTGTCTGCCTTACTTCTCAGATACATAATTTTGAAGATCAGGTAAGGATATAAATGCAAACTGTTACCAAAAAAAGACAACCAGTAACTCACAATTATATGTTTCACTATACATCAACATATAAATATAAATATGCAGGCATATTTATAATTACTTTTTTATGTTGTTGCTGTGACTGTTTTTTTTTCATTTGTCTCTATCCTGAATTAGATAATCAAAGTAAAAAGTACCCACTTATTTTTATTAGAATTCTGGAGAGGTTTTTTTTTTTTTTTCTCCCTGGGTAGCTCTAGCAATCTTCCTAAGAGTTAGACATACACTTGGGATTATATCAAAAATATACAATTTCTATTCTTAATCTTACTATTTCTGAGTCAGTATTGTCATAACAATATAGTGGCCCTAAAATTTTCAACTAAAATAAAAACAGTATTTGCAAAGAATTTCTCATACTGTAGATATATGTAACTGCTTTCTTTATAAGAGTTTCCACATGTTTAATGATTTTAAAGAAACTTGAAACATATTCAATGTAGAATACATCACATATTTACTCTAGAGAGAATTTGGTCCAGGGATGGTGGAGAAAGACATAGCACCATTCCTGAGTCTCCTTTTGAAAGAGTGATACATGTATTTGGTGACGTTTGCCATATTTGTTGCTAATCTGGTAAGTCACTCACCTATACTCTTCTAAACATTACTGAATAGAGGATGCTGAATTTCCCAGGTTTGAAATAATTTCTTTTCAAATTAGATTTTTTGTTAGCAAATTAAATCACAATTCAAAACAGCCTTTTCTATTGTCTTCAGAAGATATTTACATTTATCAATTGTGTTTTTAACTTGAGAGATACTCAGAATAAAGCTTAGCTGTATTTCATCACCAATAACATTGGTGGGAGTAACCACAACTTCCATCTGTAATACTCACCAGATGAAGGAAGTGGTTTCACACAACAATTAAAAATACAATAAAACAGACCTAATCGTTAGTGGAAATGTCAACTATATAGAATTAGAATTCTATGTCGTATTTAAGATGGTGCTGGATTTATCTGTATGCTGTAGACAGTAATCATTATAATTCCATGGAACCATTAAAACAAGACTGAGAATCTGTAAGTACCTTTAGGGAAAATTAGTGGATATATATATATTTTTTTAAAGTCTGAATAATAATGTATATTAATAATATCTACATATCAAACATAATTACATTTTACATAAAAGGTTTTAAAATGATATAAAATTTCAAGAGTTTGATGGTATAATTTCTTATAAGTAAAATACTTAAAATATAAATTTGAGAAACCTATTGGAAAACTTCTAAAGACATATGCAGCCATTTTCTAAAACAAATGAGTCAGTCTGCTAACAACAGAAAATTGTTCCCCTAATGGCAATTTGCGGCCTGTGTGAAGTGAGTTTGTATCTTTAGCATAGACTGAAAAATCTACTCTGATAATTGAAAGCAAATATGAGCCTCATAAGAAAGGCTAATATATGTGTCTTCCCTTTCATCCTCACCTATATTGCTGTCACATATCTGGAGAATGACTATGACATAAGAATGAGATACAGTATTTGCTGTATGACCCCTACATACGTAAGTTTCCTCACTAGTTTAGTTTCCTAGTTTTCTTCCTCATCCAATGTGTATAAAATAGTCTTCCAATATACCATGAGCTCATTCTACATTGAACAGAGGGAGTGTGCTTTCAGTTGGCCTCCTATAGATTAATAATATATGTTATATACAATACAAAAAAATACCATGTGACTATTACATAATATCTATGATATGTGGATTTGCCAATATTACAGAACATATCTTTTTGAAGACTTTGGCTTCCTTCATATCATTGCTAATTTTATATATGTAGGCAGCTTTTGTCTTTGTTTTCATTCTTTCTAGACAAAATTTACTACTTAATAGAAGTCTATTTCACTGATAAGATCTAAGTGTGTTCAAAATAGATTCAGTGGGCCCTTTATAAAACTCAGTCTGAAACTGACAAAGATAAGTATTCACACTGGAAGCCCTCTACTCAATTAAAAAAATATATTTTAAATGGCAGTTGCTGATTTTAACTCTTGGTATATACTGTACTACATATTTTCACATATATTGACTTATTTTCACTATAAGCATGTGACTCTACAAATGTCTTCATACATGAGGAAAATTAAGATTCTAAAAGGTGTGGAGACCTTTTAAGTGACAAAGATTTTATGTAACAGAGAAAGATTTTGATCCAATAGTTTCAGTCCTAATGAATATTGTACTTTATTTAGAATTTGTTTGTTCTTTGTAAATATCAACAAGGAGTTCAACATATGTAGAAAATTAGCATATACTTTAAAAACCCAGTCTTTCATATATATAATAATGGCCTTTGTATTTCTTTTTTTTTTTTGACATTCATCTCCAAATCCTTTTTTTTATTGTTGAAGTATCGCTTATATACAATCTTGCCTTGGTTTCAAAAATACATCACAGTGGTGCAACAGCCCCTGTGATCAACTTATATTGTGATCGTGAATTATTGTGTCCCTTTATCCCCATCCCATCTCCCCCACACCTGTCCCAACCCCTTCCCCCTGGTAACCACAAGTCACTTCTCAGTGTCTATGAGTCTACTGCTGTTTTGTTCCTTCTGTTTTGCTTTGTTTTTATATTCCAAAAATAAGTGAAATCAATGGTATTTGTCTTTCTCTGCCTGGCTTATTTCAGTGAGCATAACAACTTCTAGATCCACCCATGCTGTTGCAAATGGCAGTATTGGTTTTCTTTTTATGGCTGAATAATATTCCATGTGTATATGTTCCACATCATCTTTAGCCTTTCATCTATTTATGGACCCAGGTTGCTTCCATATCTTGGCTATTGCAAATAGTGTGGTGGTAAACTTAGGTGTGCATATACCTTTTCAAATCAGGTATTTTATTTTCTTAGGGTAAATTCCTAGGAGTGAAATTACTGGGTCAAATGGATATTTCTGTTTTTAGTTTTCTGAAGAACCTCCATATCGCTTTCCGCAGTGGTTGCACTAATTTGCATTCCCACCAACAGTAAAGGAGGGTTCCTCTTCACATCCTCGCCAGCATTTGTTGTTTCTTGTCTTTTGGATAGTGACCATCCTAACTGATGTGAGGTTACATCTCAATGTGGTTTTAATTTGCATTTCCATGATGATTGGTGATGTGGAGCAACCTTTCATGGTCCTGTTGGGCATTTGTATTTTTTCCCTGGAGAACTGTCTGTTCAGATCCTCTGTCCATTTTTTAATCGGGTTATTTGTTTTTTGGGTGTAGAGGCATTTGAGTTGTTTACATATCTTGGATGTTAACACTTTATCAGATGAGTCATTTATGAATATATTCTCCCATACTGTAGGTGGATTTTTGTTATGCTGATGGTGTCCTTTGCTGTGCAGAAGCTTTTTAGTTTGTTGTAGTCCCACTTGGTGATTTTTATTTTGTTTCCCTTGCCCAAAGAGATGCATCCAGGAAGAAGTTGCTCGTGCTTATATTCAAGATATTTTTACCTATGTTTTTTCCTAAGAGTCTTATGGTTTCATGACTTACATTCAGGTCTTTGATCCATTTCAAGTTTACTTTTGTGTTTGGAGTTAGACAATAATCCAGGTTCTTTTTTTTTTAAGTTTATTTTGATATCATTAATCTACAATTAAATGAGTAATATTATGGTGATTACACTACCCCCTTCATCAGCCCCCCCAACCCCATTACAGTCACTGTTTCATTCTCTTATATATAGCTGTCAAGTTTTGCAATACCAGTTGTTGAAAGGCTGTCCTTTCCCTGTTGTATATTAATGGGTCCTTTATCATATATTAATTAACCATATATGTATGGGTTTATATCTGGACTCTATATTCTGTTGTATTAATCTATGGGTCTGTTCTTGTGCCAGTACAAATTGTATTGATTACTATAGCTTTGTAGTAGAGATTGAAATCAGGTACCATTATCCCCCCAGCTTTGTTCTTCTTTTTCAGGATTTCTTTGGCTATTTGGGGTGTTTTGTGGTTCTATATAAAATTTAAAACTCTTTGTTCTAGTTCATTGAAGAATGCTGTTTTTAGTTTGATAGAGATTGCATTGAAACTGTAAATTGCTTTGGGCAGGAGCACCATTTTGACAATATTAATTCTTCTTATCCATGAGCATGGGATAGATTTCCATTTATTGCATTGTCTTGAATTTCTCCCATGAGTGTCTAGTAGTGTTCTGAGTATAGGTCTTTCACCTCCTTGATAAGGTTTATTCCTAGGTATTTTTTTTTAATATAATTTATTTTATTATCATTAATTTACAATTACATGTGCAATATTACGATTATTAAACTACCCCTTCATCAGGTCCCCCACACCAACCCCATTACAGTCACTGTCCATCAGCGTAGTGAGATGCTATAGAATCACTACTTGTCTTCTCTGAGTTGTACTGCCCTCCCCGTGCCCCCCCAACATTACATCTGCTAATCTTAATGCCCCTTTTTCCCTCTTATCCCTCCCTTCCCGCCCATTTTCCCCAGTCCCTTTCCCTTTGGTAACTATTAGTCCGTTCTTGGGTTCTGTGAGTCTGCTGCTGTTTTGTTCCTTCAGTTTTTTTTCTTTGTTCTTATACTCCACATATGAGTGAAATCATTTGATACTTGTCTTTTTCGGCTTGGCTTATTTCACTGAGCATAATACCCTCTAGCTCCATCCATGTTGTTGCAAATGGTAGGATTTGTTTTCTTCTTATGGCTGAATAATATTCCATTGTGTATATGTACCACATCTTCTTTATCCATTCATCTACTGATGGACACTTAGGTTGCTTCCATTTCTTGGCTATTGTAAATAGTGCTGCAATAAACATAGGGGTGCATCTGTCCTTTTCAAATTGGGCTGCTGCATTCTTAGGGTAAATTCCTAGGAGTGGAATTCCTGGGTCAAATGGTATTTCTATTTTGAGTTTTTGAGGAACCTCCATACTGCTTTCCACAATGGTTGAACTAATTTGCATTCCCACCAGCAGTGTAGGAGGGTTCCCTTTTCTCCACATCCTCGCCAACATTTGTTGTTGTTTGTGTTTTGGATGTTGGCCATCCTCACTGGTGTGAGGTGATATCTCATTGTGGTTTTAATCTGCATTTCTCTGATGATTAGCGATGTGGAGCATCTTTTCATGTGCCTGTTGGCCATCTGAATTTCTTCTTTGGAGAAGTGTCTATTCATGTCCTCTGCCCATTTCTTAATTGGATTATTTGCTTTCTGTTTGTTAAGGTGCATGAGTTCTTTATATATTTTGGATGTCAACCCTTTATCAGATACGTTTTTTATGAATATATTCTCCCATACTGTAGGATGTCTTTTTGTTCTACTGATGGTGTCCTTTGCTGTACAGAAGCTTTTCAGCTTGATATAGTCCCACTTGTTCATTTTTGCTTTTGTTTCCCTTGCCCGGGGAGATATGCTCATGAAGAAGTTGCTCATGTTTATGTCCAAGAGATTTTTGCCTATGTTTTTTTCTAAGAGTTTTATGGTTTCATGACTTACATTCAGGTCTTTGATCCACCTTGAGTTTACCTTTGTGTATGGGGCTAGACAGTACTCCAGTTTCATTCTCTTACATGTAGCTGTCCAGTTTTTCCAACACCAGCTGCTGAAGAGGCTGTCATCTCCCCATTGTATATCCAAGGCACTTTTATCAAATATTAATTGACTGTATATGTTTGGGTTAATGTTTGGATTTTCTATTCTGTTCCACTGGTCTGTGGGTCTGTTTTTGTGCCAATACCAAATTGTCTTGATTACTGTGGCTTTGTAGTAGAGCTTGAAGTCTATTCCTAGGTATTTTATTCTTTTTGATACAAGAGTTGTTTTCCTGATTTCTTTTACTGCTAGTTTGTTTTTAGTATATAAGAATGCAGCAGATTTCTTTGTATTAATTTTTTATGCTGAAACATCGCTGAATTCAATTATTAGTTCTAGTATATTTTGGCAGATTCTTTAGGGTTTTCTATGTACAATATTACAATATCATGTCATCTGCAAACAGTGAGTGTTTAACTTCTTCCTTACCAATTTGGATGTCTTTTATCTCTTGTGTTGTCTGATTGCCGTGGCTAGAACCTACAGTACTATGATGAGTAAAAGTGGGGAGAGTGTGCATCCTTGTCTTGTTCCTGATCTTAGAGGAAAAGCTTTCAGAATATCACTGATAAGTATGATGTTGGCTTTGTCATGGGTTTGTTGTATGTGGCTTTTAATATGTTGAGGTATTTAACCTCTATACCCATTTTGTTGAGAGTTTTTATCATGAATGTATGTTGAATTTTGTCGAATGCTTTTTCAGCATCTGTGGAGATGATCATGTGGTATTTGTCCTTCTTTTTGTTGATGTGGTGGATGATATTGATGGATTTTTGAATGTTGTACCATCCTTGCATCCCTGGGATGAATCCCACTTGATCATGACGGATGATCTTTTTTATGTATTTTTGAATTCAGTTTGCTAATATTTTATAATTTTTGCATCTATGTTCATCAGGGATATTGGTCTGTAATTTTCTTTTTTTTTGTAGTGTCTTTGCCTGGTTTTGGTACTAGAGTGATGCTGGCCTCATAGAATGAATTTGAAAGTATTTCCCCCACTTCTATTTTTTAGACTACTTTAAGAAGTATGGGTATTATCTATTCTTTAGATATTTGGTAGAATTCGGCTGTGAAGCCATCTAGAATTGGAATTTTGTGTTTTGGGAGACTTTTGATTACTAATTCAATTTCCTTGCTGGTAATTGGTCTGTTCAGATTTTCTCTTTTTTTCCTGGGTCCATCCTGGAAGGTTATATTTTTCTAGAAAGTTGTCCATTTCTTCTAGGTTGTCTGATTTATTGGCATATAATTTTTCATAGTACTTCCTAATAATTCTTTGCATTTCTGTGGTATCCATTGTGATTATTCCTTCTTTGTTTCTTATTCTATTTTGTGTGTTTCTTATTCTATTTTGTGTGTACATTCCCTTTTTTTCTTGATATGTCTACCTAGGGGTTTATTTATTTTGTTTATTTTCCCAAGAATCAGTTCCTGGATTCATTGATTTTTTTTCTATTTTTATTCTTCTCTATTTTATTTATTTCTGCTCTGATATTTATTATGTCCCTCTTTCTACTAACTTTTGGCTTTATTTGTTCTTCTTTTTCTAGTTTCTTTAATTGTGATTTTATACTGTTTATTTAGGATTCTTTTCGTTTCTTGATGTAAGTCTGTATTTTCCTCTTAGAACTGCCTTTGTACTTCCTTATGTACTCTCCTCTTAGAAACTGCCTTTACTGTATACCACTGATTTGGGCTGTTGCATTTTTATTTTCATTTGTCTCCATGTATTACTTGATTTATGTTTTAATTTTTTCTTTGATCCATTGCTTATTTGGAAGCATGTTGTTTAACTCCATGTGTTTATAGGCTTTTTTGTTTTCTTTGTGTAATTTATTTCCAGTTTCATACCATTGTGGTCTGAGAAGCTGCTTGATACAATTTCAATATTTTTGAATTTGCGTGCATAGATATTTATAATGGTTATATCTTCTTGTTGGACTTATCCTTCTATCATTACATAGTGTTTCCTTTGTCCTTTGTTACTTCTTTTGTTTTGAAGTCAATTTTGTCTGATGTAAGTACTGTTACTTTTGCTTTTTTCTCCCTATTATTTGCATGTAATACCTTTTTCCATCCCTTCACTTTCAGTTTATGATGTCTTTGGTTCTGAAGTGAATCTCTTGTAGGCAGCATACAGATTGGTGTTATTTCTTTATCCATTCTGCCACTCTATGTCTTTTTATTGGTGTATTGCATCCATTTACATTTAGGTGATTATAGATAGATATGTACTTATTGCCATTTTAATTGTTTTCTGGATTTTTTTTATACTCATCTGTCTTCCTTTCTTTCTTTCTTATACTCTTCTCTTTTATTGATGGTTTTCTTTATTATTGTGATTGGATTTCTTTTTATTGAATTAATTAATTTTTGTGTGTATATTTATTGTAGGCTTTAGTTTTGTGGTTACCAAAGGTTCAAGGATAGCTTCCTTACTATATAATAATCTATATTAAACTGCTAATTACTCTAGTTCATACACAATCTAAAGGTAAATTTCACCCTTCTTCTTCCTCCTCGTTTTTCGTATTAAATGTCATAATCAGCACTTTCTGTGTATCCTTTAATGGATTTTATGTACAGTTGGTTTTGTTGCTTTTGTTTTGTTTTAATTTTGCACTTGCTTCATAATTAGCTGGTCTACTACCTTTACTGTGGGTTTATTTTCACTGGTGAAAGCTATTTAGCCTTATGGTCAATTCCATCTACAGCAGTCCTTTTACTATATCCTGTAAGGCTGGCTTAGTGATGGTGAATTCCCTCAATTTTTGTTTATCTAGAAATTGTTTAATCCCTGCTTCAAATGTAAATGATAATCTTACCAGGTAGAGGATTCTTGGTTGGAGGTCCTTCTGTTTCAGTGCATTAAATATATTATGTCACTCCCTTCTGGTCTGTAGAGTTTCTGTTGAGAAGTTGGCTGATAACATGATGGTATTTCCTTTACAAGTAATCTTTTTTTCTCTCTCTGGCTGCTTTAAACACTCTCTCTTTATCCTTGATCTTTGCCATTTTAATTATTATATGACTTTATGTTGTCTTCCTTGGGTTCCTTTTGTTAAGGGATATCTGTGCTTCAGTGACCCAAGTGTCTATTTCCTTCCCCAAATTGGGGAAATTTTCAAAAATTATTTCCCTACAGAGACTTTCTATTCCTTTGTCTTTCTCTTCTCCTCCTGGTACCTCTGTTACGCAAATAGTGTTTCATTTGGATTGGTCACACAGCTCTCTTATCATTCTTTTGTTCTGAGAGATCCTTTTTTCTCTCTGTTCCTCAGCTTCTTTGCTTTTCTGTTCTCTAATTTCCATTTCTTTCTTCTTCTCCTCTACCTGCACTAATCTATTTTTAAATCCCTCCATTATATGTTTCATTTCAGATACTGTATTCTTTAGCTCTGAGTGGCTCTTTTTTTCAGTCTTCTTTTTGTTGAAGTCCTCCCTGAGATCTTGAATACTTTTCTGTAAATCTGTGATAATATTTATGACTTTTATTTTGAAATCTTTATCAAGAAGATTGGCAATCTCTGTTTCATTTTGCCTCTTTCTGGGGTTCTGTCCAGTAGGTTTGTTTGGATCATATTACTCTGCCTACTCATTTTTTCATGGTTTCTTTGTTTCATCCTTTGTATTAGGTGGCTCTGCTATGCTTCCTAGAGCAATAGCTTTTTGAAGAAGGCATCCTATGATGTGCAGAAGCTCAAGATTTGTTAGTCTTTAGTGGCTAGTTCTGTTTAGCAGGGGTCCTAGCTGTTGGTGTGCAGTTGGTGGGTCATCTTTCTGCCTGTGCTGGCAGTATGCTTCACCTGCTGTGTTTGTGATCAGACCGGGAGTCTGTTCATCTCACTTTGGGCTGGCCACCCTTGGCCTGGCCTACAGCAATGCAGAGACTTTTCTGTGTGGCCTTGTCTCTTTGAAAAGTGCATCTTCCTTTTCATAGAACTGTTCCTTTCTGAAAGTCTGATGAAACGCATGTCAAGGCTTCTCATAATACCCTCCATATATCTTTGTTTTTCTTCCACATATTTCATCTATTTGTGAATTGCATTTGGAATAATTTCTTTAGGTCTGTCTATCTTATAGTTCATAAAGTCATTCGTTATCTGTTTTAAACCTGCATATTTTGAGCTTTAAATTTAAATTATTATATTTTAACTTCTAGAAAATCTGGTTATGATACATATGTGTTTACTTGTTTTACATATTATCATATACATTACTCATATCCTCAGGTTCGATTTTATGTATCATATTAGACATAGTTGCTTCATTTTTTTCTATCTCGTAATTCTATTACCTGAAGCATATGCGGCTCAGACTGTATTCATTTCTGCTTCTGTTGGCTCGAACTGATAGTACCCCATTCCTTGAATATTCTGTCATTATTTACTAGGAAGTACTGATTGACAGTATATTTGGGTAGACAAATTTTGATTTAATATGTGCATTAAGCTTTTAAAAGATCCACTTAAAAATAATAGAACAGCTATATATTTCATGTAGTTAAAAAAAAGAACAAACCAATCTGTATACTACAGAAAGTAGAAAATATATTTAAAAGAGGAAAAAAAGCTCCACAATATAAGGTTTAGAAATAAAATAACTTTATGATAAATCTTTTTAAAAGTAGAGACTATCTGAATACCAAAATCTTCTATACACTGCTTATAAATATTACATAAAAGCACAACTTCATATGTACACAGTTCATGGTATATAGTAGGAACCAAATAAGTCACAGAATCATGAACCAGTGGCCTAATTCTTAACATCTATGGACTTAAATTTTTTCAACTATAAAACAGTGATAATAGTGATAACTAGAGATAATATCAATAACTCACACTGAAAATTATTTTTTGTAATATCAATTATAATGCATTTAAAACACAGTGCCTAGTGCATATTAAGAACTTCAATTAGTGGTTAATAAAATAATATTCTGTTTGTCAGAAAGTGTAGAATAGGAGTAATAATTAATTAACCACTGCTCATTTTCTGTTTATGTGGCTTAATAAAGACCTAATTTAACTTAGTTGGACATTCAAAATATCCAAACAATGATTAACTTAGAAATGTTAAATTACAGGGTTGGGCAATTTATAACAGAAATTTATTTATGGCCTTGATGAAAAAAAATCTGCTATTTATATATTTAGTAGTCTATTGTCACAGAATAGCTTGTGTTTGGTATGTGGCAATGCTTTGTCTTGGAAGGAATCAATGGACATGAAATTATTAACTATTAAGTAGTTTGTTCACTTAAAGTGTTTATATTACACAATTTAAGGAATAAATTTTTTATTTTTATTGTTTATAAAAATAAATGCATTTTTTCTTACAATAAACCTTTGCTTACATACTCTATATACTTTCTCACTAAGAAGATTCATTTCATTGTTCTGACTTTATTCCTTTTTATTGGATATTAGACTTAATCATTGATATTTTTCTCAAAAATTTTTAAGGTTAACTTAGAGAGATTTGCTATAATGGAGCTTCAAAAAGAGGTTTCCTGGAGAAAATAACATAAACAATTTTTCGTGTCTTTATTCTGTTGTAGGGGCTACATAGCTGGTACTTAACGGCTGTGCAGAAAGAGAGAGAGAGGAAAAGAGCACATAACTGAGTAGCTCTGTTTCCCTAAATCTGACTTTTTACTCTTTTTTTTTGTTTGTGTGTGTTGCTTTAAATTGCATTTTATATTCCCTAAATGAGGAAAAGAAGTACATTAAAAACTGAACCTAAATAACTTGAATAAGGGAATGGGTATTTAAAATGGGTACAGTTACAGATTTTTAAATTAGTATTAACTTGGAATGGTAGGATACATGAAATGTTATCAAAACTGGAAGTTACTGCTTATTTATCACAGGTCCACAATACATGTATGGCTGAGTAAGAGTATAAGTGTTCATATGTAATTAGCTTTAGTATAACTCACATGTAGCTAGATACATTACAATTCAAATTACAACCACTGAAGAGTGCACAGAAAGTAACAATGTTTTACTTCTCTAAACTTGTTTATAACAGAGGGAACATATTTAAAATTAGTGTAGAAATCAGTTTCTGTTCTACAAATCTAAACTTGCCAGAAACAATCTGAAATGAAGAAAAGAACAGAGAATTTTGAAAATCCCTGCCACTTCAGTGTGGTCCCATAGGTAGGTGACCTCTTGGTTAGCAAAGCATATCCAGAGTTGCAGTTCACAAAGGTGACTAAGCCTCTGCAAAACAGTATGGGGAAATTTGTCTTTCTGACAAAAACCTGGGAAGCAGAGACTTGAAAACTCAGGAGTCAGAAATTATTTACAGGGTAAGCAATGGTACCAAACAAGCTAGCGATGTAAGATTTACATCATTGTAAACATTCTGCAAGGAGTGCTGCGCACTGAATGCGTTCTGCAAGTGAGCCTTTTGGAACGGAATGCCACATGGCTGCATGGGCATCTTGAGAGTTGCAAAGTAAAAGCTCAGGTAATTCATTCCAGAAGTGAATCAGTGCCCATGTCAACTAAAAACTGTAGGCCATTCCCAACTTTTTGAATCCTCAAAGAAAACAGGAAGAAAACAGGATATCCTCTGTAGAGAATACAGTCTCTGAATCACAAAGGAGTGGGAATCACAGGAGATATGGGGAAAATGTATTTGAAATAGATGCCCAAGTTTTGGTAAAATACTTAACAAACCCCTCAAATAAAGCTTTACATATGGCCCTTTTTTCAGGAATTCAAGGCTATGGTATTTCATGCCCAGAGTAGACTTGAAGTAGATATCCTAGATACAGTTTTGGAGTTTATTGTCCATTGGTTTAAAGGCAATAACAGCTTTTTGCTGATAAGGGTGACAGAAAAAGAGAAGTGGATCTGAGAAGGAGGGAGACAAATATAAGGTAGAATATATTAGAGTTGCTTAAAGCTTCTCAAGAAATCACCATAGGTTGATTGGATGCTTGAAATGTCTGTGGGAGAGTGTATGGAATCTCCATGGGATCAGGAAGAAAAAGGATGGGAACATTTGGTCAGGAAAGATGGGCAATTTATCTACTGGATCCTCCAATCTCTATCTTCCACTGGTAAAAGTTCAACCCATGGACATAAATCTATCAGATCACAAGTTAATTAATGCATGACTAGACTAATTATTGAATGTGATATCCAAGGAGAGTTTAATGTGTTTACATTGACAATAGATCTACATGCTGGCACATATCTATCCATTTGCTATCTATGCAGCTTCACCTACAGAGGTTGATGTAATAGGTGCTGGTCAATGTATGTATTTCAATCACTATGTAAATTCTGTGGTAGTCTAAGATTCTTGTTGTGGTGGTTAAAATAGTCTTCACACAGCTGATAGTTATGATGAAGATAGCTGTCTGAAGGGCAGGTGGGTGATGAGAAATATGAACTAACATCACCAAAGATGATAATGAACAAAATGAGATGGTATGAACTGAAAGAAGATATTTGAACAATACTAATACACCCATGTTCATAGTGTGTTATTCACAATGCCCAAAAGATGGAAGAAACCCAAAGATCCACAGATGGATGGATGGATAAATAAAAAGTAGCAATGCAGTGCAATATTATTCAGCCTTATTCATTAAAGAAATAGAAATGTACAGAAGAAAATCAGCTTAAAGTAAATATAAAGAATCACTGAAATAACTTCCGACACTCCTTATTTTGATTTAAAATAAATCAGGACTAGAAGCCTGATGAGTTATTGGAACAATTATAAATGAAACAAAATTATGTCAATCCTTTTTATTTCTCCTTGTGATTGAATTTCACATTTGGGGTAAAGAATAGTAGCTGCATATAAAGCTAATACCACTTCCCTAATTCAGATAAGAAGAAAAGGAAAAGTGAGTATTGGTACAGTGGGTGGTAATATATGTGGAATGAACCAATGAAGATTCATAGGATATTAGTCTTTCCTTTTGTAGACATCCAATTTTAATTAATTTTGAGAAAACAGCAAAGTTGATAAGGCACAGTATTTATATGCCTCTATTTAAATGAATTCTTAAGCACTGTAGCTATAGAACAGTAAAGTAATGTTTCAGTTTCTCAAATATAACTTGGTAGGATAGTTGTAGTTTTGTGAGAACACTAGTACTCATGTTAACTGTTGATAACTAATAAGTTTCAGGAAAAAATACTAGGGAAATTTTTTAAAAAGCTTAAAAAACAGTCTAAAATGTAATGATTTAAGTGAAAATTCTTAAGTCACAGAACATACTTCTGGTGTGATTTACAGAAAAAGAATGAATCAGATTGGTAAATCAAAGCCACATCATTTTAAATCACTGAAAAATGATAGGAAGAAGTTACTGGTAACAAATTCAAATTATATAATATCCCCTAGATTTATATTAGCAGTTTTGAGTATTATTAAGACAGATGTATGTAATCCTGCATATCTCTGTGATGAAAACATATCTGAATGAAGAAAATATTGGTCCTGAGATGCTATGAAATCTTGCCTTGTTAATGTACCTTGGGGCTGGTGTTTGAGCTGTTTAGTTGTGCTTATCTAAACTTTCCACCTCAAGGCTAATGAAGAGATCCCAACAGCTTTTCTGAAATGTCAGTAGACAGCTTTAATGACTAGAGATTAATCAGTTTCTGAGGCAGCAATCTTTAGGGATACATACCCCATTAAGGCAATGAAAAGATGTGGCAAAAATTTATGCTACTGAATGGAAACAAACAAAGAAAAAACAGGCAAAAAACACTCGTGTTCTTTAAAGAAATTGCAATGGAAAAGGTCTTGAATTTAGTGGTGCATTTACTCAATTAAAATAGCCAGCCAGGATTTTCATTTTCTTCTCAATGTAAATCACTGAAGCATCTGCCACCTCTGATATTCCCTGGGCAATAAATTTAAATGAATTAATCATTCAACTTATTCAGAAATTCTGAGGAGTGATAGGCACTTGCCAATGGGCTGTAGAATATCTGGCTCATTGATTTTTAGATGCAAGAGGAGATTGGAGAGGCTGTGAAATGACTTAAATAGAAATAAAAGCAATAAATCATTCTAGACTAGATTTGCCTACTTATCTTTTTGCCCTCTAATCAGACATGAATTATAATATAATATGTACCTAACAGTACAATAACATTAGTGCTGAGGGTTCTATCCTTTTGCTTAATCAAAGTTTATAGTTACCATGATTTTTAACTATACCTAAATCGTAATTTAACTTTCAGTGTAAATCTTTTGGAATTATGATATGTCCTTGACCAAGCCAAATCCCTTAAAACTATGGTGGCTATATAAGTTATCATTTAAACAAGGCTACTTTTGAAGATGAAATAATTAGGTACAATGACAGGTATAAAAAAGAGTTCTGGTCAGACTGAGATGTGGCTGCCCAATCTAAAACTGAAATATGAACAAATACCCATTGTATGCCTACCAGTAGGAGTTGGTTCAATTCTCCAAAAACATTTTTATTATAGAATAATCTAAACTGCTGTAACAAAGCTGGAAGAAAATAAAGACTTACGGAACACCACAGAAGAATATAAGTGGTTCAGGATATCTGGGTGCTCTTTGTTGCTCAACCTCTCCTCAGTTTTCTTGGTTCGCTTTGACAAATATGGCTCACCAGCAGCAAGACCACATTCCAGACTGTGAAATGGGATTCAAAAGTACTTCTATTTTAAAGAAGTGACAAAAACTTGTGTGTGTCATTTCTACCTCCATTTCAGTGGAGAGAACTTGTCTCATGGCCACATGGAGCTGATTAGTCCTCTGACCTGCTAAAATGTGGATGTGGGTGATGTGGGACGCTATCTCCATAAGAATGGGGGATTAGACACTGGGATAATTTGGCTATCTTTATCACAACATTGTTTCTCAATATGATGTGTTGAAAATTACTATCAGAATTTCATGGAATATTTACTAAATTGTATGTCCCTGAGCACCACTATTCTGTATCAAAATCTTTGAGGGTGGAAACCAGGATTGTATTGTATTGTATAGATATATATGTATACACACACACACACACACACACACACACAAATACATATGTATTCTTATGAACATATATAATAATATATAAATAATATAGTAATATAATATACATAAAATATTAGGATATAGTTGTACAATGATTATTTACACATTACAGCTCCTTTTTATGTAAACAAAAGATAATTTCTTTAACTCTTCATTTGCAAAAATTATTACTTTTTGAAACAGAGCTTAGAAGTAATTTTTCACCTATGCATTATAAAATGAAAAAGTTATATTGAGCCATAACAGTCTCCTTATGAACTAACATTTTAATCAATATACTTCTGAATAAAAATGTATATGCTAGCCACAATGGCTTAAAGTGAGATTTGCAACATGATTAGTTGGAAATACAGTGTAGTTTCATCTGATACTAACATCAAACTTCTACTGTTGTGTGACACACAAAAAACAGCATATAAAAATTACTCTTTGTATAAATTTTCTACCAAAAGATGAATGAGGTCTTAGGATATGATTATTATAGTTGATAATACTTTGTTGTGCAATTGGAATTTGCTAAGAAAATAAAACTCAAATGTTCTTGCCAAAAAAAAAAAAATGGAAAATACATGATGTGATTGATGGGGTAAGTAAATTCATGGGGTAATCCTTTAACAATATATACAAATATGAAATCATCATATTGTGCACATTAAATATATTACTGTTTTGCCAATTATACCTCAATAAGGAAGGAAAAATCACCCTTCTTTGCTATGTTGAATTATGTTGTATTGAATTATAACCCAAATTATAAAATGAATGTCCATAAGTCTATGCTGTTATAAAGAAATGATAGAAAAAATTCATATGGAACCAAAAATACCCCAAATATACAATGCAATCCTGAGAAAGAACAAAGCAGGGGGTATTGCATTCCTTGACTTTAAGCTGTAATGCAAAGCTACAGTAATTAAAACAGTATCATACCAGCAGAAGAATAGACTCATAGATCAATGGAACAGAATAAAAAGCCCAGCTATACATCCACATATATATGGTCAATATATGAGAAAGGAGCCATGAATATATAATGGGGAAAAGCTAGTCTCTTCAGTAAGTGGTGTTGGTAAAATGGACAGCTACATGCCAGAGAATGAAACTGGATCACTGTCTAACTCTATACACAAAAGTAAACTCAAAATGGATTGAAAACCTAAATGTAAGACATGAAACCATAAAACTCTAAGAAGAAAACAGGTAAAAATATCTCGAATATAAGCATGAATATTTTTTTCCTGGGCACTTCTCCCTCGGCAAAGGAAACAAACAAACAAAAAAAATGAGTGAGTGGGACTACATCAAACTAAAAAGCTTAAGTACAACAAAGGACACGATCAGCAGAACAAAAACACAACCTATAGTATGGGAAAATGTATTTATAAATGATTTATTTAGTAAGGGATTAACATCCAAATATATAAAGAACTCATATAACTCAACACCAAAAATAAAAACACAATTAAAAAATGGGCAGATGACCTGAACAGACATCTTTCCAAAGAAGAAATATAGATAGCCAAAAGGCACATGAAAAAAACTCCACATCACTAATCATCAGGTAAATGCAAATCAAAACCACAATGAGATGTTACCTCACACCAGTCAGAATGGCCACTATCCACATGATAAGAAAAAGCAAGTATTGGTGAGGATGTGGAGAAACTTGAATCCTCATGCACTGTTGGTGAGAATATCAATTGGTGCAGCCACTGTGGAAAGTAGTATGGAGGCTCCTCAAAAAACTAAAAATAGAAATATCATACCACCAAGGAATTTACGGGAAGAAAAGAAAATCTGATTCAAAAAGATATATACACTGCTATATTTATTGCTACATAATTCACAATAGCCAAGATATGGAAGCAACCAAAGTGTCCATCAATAGATGAAAGGATAAAGAAGAAGTGGTACATATACAAAATGGAATATTATTCAGCCATAAAAAGGAAAGAAATCCTGCCATTTGTAACAACAAATGTAGGATAGACCTACAGTGTATTATGCTAAATGAAATAAGCCAGGTGGAGAAAGATAAATACCATATGATTTCACTTACATGTGGAATCTAAAACCAAACAAAACTAAGTGAACAAAATGGCAATAGGCTCATAGACACTGAGAAGTAACTGGTAGTTACCATGGTGGTGGGCAGGGAGAGTGATGGGGCCAAAAGGGCACAGAAATTCTCAATCATACTATAAGTTGGTCATGGGAATTGTAGTACAGCATGGAAAATATAGCCAATGATTCTGTAACATCTTCCTATGTTGACAGAGAGTAACTACACTAATAGTGATGAGGATTAAATAATGTGGATAACTGTTGAGCCACTGTGTTGTATACTTGAAATGAATATAAGATTGTATATCAACTATACTTCAATAAAAAATAACTAACTAAATAAATGGGAAAAAATACACAAATCTCCCATGCAGAAAAAAATTCCAAATAATTTATATAGATTGTCTGACCTTAAGGATGTGGTACAAAAGTCCTACTTCTAAGTGCTGGCTATACATATAACTTCCCTCCACTCATACAGTATGGAAAAGAGGTAAAAAAAAAAGATGACTTTGCACTGGAGAAATTGACAAACACTACTTCAAGGTTGATATCAACAGTGATAAGTTATGTTATATTGATAGCATGTACTCTTGATATTATAAAATGAGAGTAACATTTTACCTCTGTGGTTTTGGTCACACTTTCCTCATGCCCAACCCCCAACCCTAATGATCCTAGTCTAATCATGAGAAAATTGTGAGACAAACCACAATTGAGAAACATTCCACAAAATACCTGACTATATTCCGCAAAATTGTTAAGGTCATTGAAAATAATGAAAGTCTGAGAGTCGCAGCCAATATAAATAGGAATGTAAGGAGACTTGACAACTAAAGGCTATATGGTATCCTAGACCAGTATCTTGGAGAACTTGGGTAAGAACTAAGGAAATCTGAATAATGTATTCACTTTAGTTGATAGAAATTCACTAGTATTGGCTCATTAATTATGAAAAAAATACCATACTAATGTAAGATGTTAATAATATTGGAAATTCTGTGTGGGGTGTAGGGTATATGTGAGAACTCTCCGCATTATCTTCACAACTTTGTAAGTCTAAAATTATTATAAAGTAAAAACTTTTTTAAAACAAATGATCCTTAGTAACTCTTTCTTCATTTGGACTTCTAAAAAAATGGTTGGCATGAATTTAGAATATATGTTTTACAAAGAAAACATTTATTCAAAGTTTGGAATTTGGTTTCCTAGTGAGATAGGCTTTTGCTTGGAGAAACACAATGGAACTAAGAGCACCGAGGACTGGACAGGTGTAAGTCACTCCCACCACAGTCATCTGCAGGCATTAAGTCCTGGGAGTGGAATGACAGAGTTTTTACCAAGGATATTAACTTACTTTCATTTTCACCTTGGCTTCTTCATGGCATTCAGAAAAATTATTGTAAGTTAACAATATGCACAGTGTAACACCACTGTGGAATCAGAGGAGGAGTCTGTAAACTTCTGAGTAGACTGAAATTATTTACACGCATGTTAGAAAAATTCTTAATGTGGTGCTCTTGGATAAAAATTTAGTGTGTGTGTATGGAATATTTGGAGTAGACCCAATCACAACATAGACTGGTTAGGAGATAAATATGGTAATTTTAGTAGGAAATTATAAGGGTGGTGACAATGGGAATGAATAGGAAGATACTGATTTGAGGAAATAATGGAATCGATGGAAATTGAAGAGGGGAAGAGAACAGAGGTTAGTAGAAGGCTTTGAATCTGGTCACTCAGTAGCTACTTACTGGCAAATATTTGATGGAGTAAAAAAGCTAACATAACATCAGAAAGTTAGCAGTAGTGTTGTTAATGGATTAATCAAATCAGGTATCTTCCATACTACCCTAAGATCTTTGTAACCTTGTGGTCTTTGTAACCATTTAAATACTTAGTGTTCTAGCTTGACAGTTTATTTAAGGAGGATAGTAATTCTTTCCACCTGGCTTGTGGGGATTTAAGAATTAATAAGATAATATTCCTAAAGACATTTTAAGGTCTTCATGGGAAAGTCACCATGTAACATTGTTAGAGAGGGAATGCACTAAAGCATGAATTACAGTTTTGCCACAGGAAAAAGATTTTTCAGTAAAAGCGGGAATGAAAGAATATGCTTAAAAGATTGATCTCTTCTATACTATTACCTAATGATGTGATATATGTTCCTTTGAAAGTCTGCAATTCAAAAAAAATGCTTGAGAATCAGTTTATTTCCTTGTTTGTGTTTTATCATTTATTTATAGATCATCTCCTTTTTAAGCTTTTCAAAAACAGCATACACAATCAAGTCCCTCCTTTAAATTTCTTCCTTTGAACCTCCCAGTAATGATTGTCTGTCTTGCAGAGAACTACGATGCTTTCATCTCCCCAGTAGTTTCTATGACAGGCAGCTAATAGTTATCACTAAACACAGG
The DNA here is from genome assembly GCA_032199065.1 of Smutsia gigantea. Classification (NCBI taxonomy): domain Eukaryota; kingdom Metazoa; phylum Chordata; class Mammalia; order Pholidota; family Manidae; genus Smutsia; species Smutsia gigantea. The sequence goes on from JAVSCE010009255.1 coordinate 90,055, forward strand.
AAGTCAAGATTGGATGTCAAAGATGATGATGAAGCAATTGAGGATGAGATGGAAAGCTGCTTCAGGTTTAAGGATCAGCCTCTGGCTTTCTCTGTGTTCTTTTCTACTCACTTCTGTGCTAATTTCAGTGAAATTCCTTTTAGCTAATTGTTTACATAGTCACTGAATAAAAAATGACTTCATGAAAGTGACATTTATATTGAAATCAAATATGTAAGATTTACTCTCCTTTATATGTATAGGGAAAATGAAAGTTCCTATAGCTAGGATCCTCACGTGACACTAAATTACTTGAGGACGTAATTGGCCTACTGCTAGGCTATTGCTTACACACCCATTAGCAATGAGACATTATTGTCAGTGTTACCATATAAAGAGCTCTCTGCCCAGTGCAGGCAGAGACAGAAATGGATTACAAATGCTCCTGAGGCAACCATGATTCCAGCACTGGACCTGCCACCATGAAAATACAGCTTTGTATCAACCATTTTTCCCCTAATGTTCCATTGCTGTTATTTTATCTCACTAAATCCAGAGTTAACTTGGCCATGGGCAATCCCCCTCAGGTGAGACAATTGTAGTTGGCAGGGTTCAGTGCAGGCTGAAGAAAATGGAATAAGGTGCCCTCATGGAAGGGGTACTTTAGCAGGCTGCCCCTATGGATGGGGAGACACTTGGGTATTCTCCAGTAGGCATCTGGGCTAAGGTGGCTTGCCTGCTAGAGGACTGGGCCCCACCCAAGAACTGTGAGGAGGGGGAGTTGTTGCCTGAGGCAGTAGAGGAGGCGCTCTGCAAAATAGGGAATTTCTTAAAGAAACAGAGTACCTGGTAGGCAGTGGGAACTGTGGGTTGGCTATTCCTCACAGTGTTAAAAAGGGACATAAAGGAGAAGGACATACTCCTGTGAGAAGCACGAGAAATACAGCACAAGAGCACAGGCTGTGAGGTGCTGTGGAGGAGGTAAAAGATGTGTTGATGACTGAGATGACGTCACTGTGAGGTGCTATGGAAATGGTAAAGGATGTAATTGTAGTATAAGAAGAGACAGCACAAGAATTCAGACTGTGAGATGCTGTGGATGAAGTAAAAAATTTGTTGAAGAATGAAATGGTGTCACTGTGTGGCACTGTGGAAGAGGTAAAGGCCATGAAGGAGAAGGATGTACTCCAGTGAGAAGCACAAGAAGAGGCAGCATGAGAATGTGAGTGGCAAGGTGCTGAGAAGGAAGTAAAATATTTTTTGTAGAATGAGACAGCCATGCTGCAAGGTGCTGTAAAAGAGGCAAAAGACTTGAAGGAGAAGGACATACTTTTGTGAGAAGCACAAGAAAAGGCAGCATGTAAACACCAGTTGCAAGGTATTCAGGTGAAGGTAAGAGAGCTGCTGAAGATTGAGATAATGTTGCTTTGAGGCACTGTGGGAAAGGTAAAGAATGGAGCAGAGGGGGTATGCTGCGGTTTGAGAAAGCTGATATCAGCCCCAGAAATGGTGGAAGAGCCAGGGGAGAACAAGGAGGTAGAGGTTGTTCTGGAGGCACCAACCCCTCCTCTATTGAAATCCTGATTTTAGTCAAGAAAATAAAGTCGCAGCAACTGCAGATTCCTCCATGAGAGGTGAAACACTCTCCTGAGGTTGTGGAGCAGTCTATGCTCCACCACTATACACAGCTAGACCTGGTGGATTTGGGCTCCCAATTTCAGGAGAAACTCTCAGACTCCACATCAGCCTGCCTTCTGCACCTTTGGGATATAAGGGTGGATGGGATCCTTCTGTCTGGATCAGAGGTGGGAAAGCTGGCTTCCCTGACAACCCATCATTCCCTGTAGCAGCAACTGCAGAACACACACCAGACTCTGGGAAATAATTCACTTCTAGAGTGGGTAATGGGCACATTTTCACACTGTATGGCCCAATGAACGTGACTTACCATTGTACCTTGCTAGCTGGCAGACATATGCCAATCTGCAACAGGTGTTATGGGAGTTGGGCATGAAAAATGTCATTTATAACCCATTTAACTATGGCCTGGACAAGGACCTGTTTATAGCAGGGATGGGGGATATGATGCTGCAAATGGCTCCCTTGTCCTTCTCTAGGTTCTTAGGGGCCAGTCTTGTTTCTCATTTCGGGAAGACGATAAATGTGGTTACCTGTACTATGGCAGATTTAGGGGAGGCTGAAGCAATGCGGGAACAGAAGGTGCTGCAGTCCACTACTGAGAGGAAGACTTTAAAGGGCCCTGTGAAAATCATGCGGACCCAGATATAAGTTGATTTGAAAGGGGCAGGAGCAGAGAGAGAGAAATTGAATGGTAAGTCATATAGACTCTCACTGGAGCTATGGCATCATTTGAAGTGGGAGCAGCAGTTTTGGTCACTGAGGACCATTCTTGCATGCATCCTACCTAATGGACATCATTTGCCTATGTTAGTGTCATTAAAAAATGTGTCTTATTGTCCTTAATCTCCTCTAATGTCTTTGTGAATTGGGAACAAAACTCTTTCAGGGATTGATGAATCACTGTTTACACCCAGTGGTTCTAATGTTTATGTTCCTTATGCCCAAGAAACAGGTTCAAGTGTGTGCATTCACAAAATCCATTACATATGTATCTTGAATATTTTGTTTACTACCATTAATTATGTTATCTTTCTTCAGTTTTACTTTTCAGTGGTATTGTGAGATTCTTCCTATGATTAAATGGCATAGTAATAAGCATAACTGGTATATGGATACTTAAACATCTGCTTAATGCTGCACATTATAGTTATTTTGAACAAAAAACTGTAACTTGTTGATTTGGCAATAAGCTAAAATCTGTTTTCAGGTTATTGGTTTTTTTTTTAATAAAAAAGATCCCAAAGTTTTCATAATATTTATTGAGAATTCACTAAGAATCTCTAATTTATAAATGAACTTTAACATATAAAGTCTTCAATTTATTAAATACTATAAAAGTTCTTTAAATTTTGTGTAATGACAAACCAGTGTAGATACATTCATTATGCAAAGCCCTGTGTTATTACACATTTTTATAAATATCTACTATGTCACCAACAATATTGTGTCACACAGAGCTTTATAAAAACAAAACAAAACAATGCCTGTATATTATCTGTAGTCAGTTCACATTTAATGGAGGTAGAATCTAGTTCTTTTATACACAGGAGTGGGAATAAAACCAGTAACCAGTTTGCCCTTGGTATAAAATAAGAAAAAAAATGCATTTCGTATATGTAATTCAAATTATTTAGAGGGATGGACTAAAGTCCATCAGTTAAAGTCTAGAGCAGGATATAGGACTCATATACCATTTTCTGCCTCTGAAATCAAACATCACTGGACAAAATAAGGAAGAATATTTTCAAATCTTAAATGCTCCAAAGCTCAGCACAAGATGTACACCTCTAGTTGCTTTAATATCTTCTTTCTCTGAATGCCACTTTGGTAGTACTATACTATTACAGTAATACATTTCTAGCTCCAGGAAAATTAAATTTTTGTGTGTATTACTTTAGAAAGAGGAGCATCAAAAACCTCTGTAAGATGTTTCAGAAGGAGTTGAATGGATGCCAAAGGAATTGTGAATCAGGACAGTATAATATGAAAACCAGGTGGAAGGCCTTGACCCACGCTATATACAACAATCACAAATGTTATAAAATAATCCTAGACTGGATTAAAGATGGTGGCGTGAGAGGTGAGACAGAGAACCCCTCCGAAAACCACATATAATGTGTAAATATACTTAGCACAACTAGTTCAGAAAGAGCAACAGGCAAGAAGGCTACACCAGATTGCATACACCTGGAGAGCAGAGTAGACCTCATGAAACAGGACACCAGTGCCTCTCTGATGCGACCCCTGACATTATTCCAGGGGCAGAGCAGCTACAGAGACAAGAGCTTGTGGGCACTAGAGGGCGCCACATACAAATATGAAATGTCAAAGGAACGTGGTTCAAAACAAAATCTCACAAAAACCAGAAAAAGGGCCAAGTGAAGCTTAACCCATCAATATTCCTGAAAGAAAGTTCAAAATAAAAATTATAAACATGCTCATGGAGGTACAGAAAAATATTCAAGAACTCAGGGATGAGTTTAGGATGGAGGATCAATCATTAAGAAATTCCATATCTAAAATACAACATAAAATGGAAGAATTTAAAAGCAGATTAGATATACTAGAAGAGACAGTAAAAGGAATATAAATTAGAGAAGAGGAATAAAAAGAAGCTGAGGCACAGAGAGAAAAAAGGATCTGTAGGATATGGTATATGGATACTTAAAAATACTTAAATATTCACATTATATAGGTATAAGAAGAAGAAGAGAAAGGAAACGGGACAGAAAGTGTCTTTGAGGAGGTAATTACTGAAAAATTCCCAAATCTGGGAAAGGAGATAGTCTCTCAGGCCATGGAGGTGAACAGATCTCCCAACACAAGGGACCCAAGGAAGACAACACCAAGACATATAATTAAAATGTCAAAGATCAAGGATAACGACAGAATATTAAAAGCAGCCAGAGAGAGAAGAAACATCACATATGAAGGAAAACCAATCAGGTTATCATCAGACTTATCAACAGAAACCTTACAGGCCAGAAGGGAGTGGCATGGTATATTTAATGCAATGAAGCAAAAGGGCCTTGAACCAAGAATACTCTACTAGGCAAGCTTATCATTTAAATATGACGGAGGGATTAAACAATTTTCAAATAAGCAAAAGCTGAAAATTTACCTCCCACAAACCATCTCTAAAGTTTATTTTGGAGGGACTGCTATAGATGGAAGTGTTACTAAGGCTAAATAGCTGTCACCAAGGGAAATAAAACCACAGCAAAGAAAGTAGAAGAATTAATTACTAAGCCGATGAAAAATCAAATCAACGAACCCTGAAGTCCATCAAGGGATAGACAAAGATGACAGAATATGATACCTAATATATGAAGAATGGAGGAAGAATAAAATGGAGGAAAAAAAGAACCTTTAGGTTTTCTTTGTAATAACATACTAAGTGAGTTAAATTAGACTGCTAGATAGTAAGCGAATTACCCTTGAACCTTTGGTAATCATGAATCTAAAGCCTGCAATGGCAATAAGTACATACCTATCATTAATCACCCTAAATGTAAAGTGTCTGAAAGCATCAATTAAAAGACAAAGAGTCACTGAATGGATAAAAGAACAAGACCCACCTATATGCTGCCTACAAGAGACTCACTTCAAACCCAAAGACATACACAGACTGAAAGTAAAGGGATGGAAAAATATATTTCATGCAACTAATAGGAAGAAAAAAGCAGGAGTTGCAGTACTTGTATCAGACAAAATAGACTTCAAAACAAAGAAAGTCACAAGAGACAAAGAAGGACATTACATAATGATAAAGGGGTCAATCCAAGAAGAAAATATAACCATTATAAATATCTATGTACCCAACACAGGAGCACCTACATATGTGAAACAAATACTAACAGAATTAAAAGGGGAAATAGAATGCAACTCATTCATTTTAGGAGACTTCAACACACTGTACACTCCAAAGGATGGATCAACCAAACAGAAAATAAGTAAAGAGACAGAGGCACTGAGAAACATATTAGAACAGATGGACCTAACAGACATCTACAGAACATTCCATCCAGAAGCAACAGGATACACATTCTTCTCAAGTGAACATGGAACATTTTCAAGAATAGATCACAAACTAGGCCACAAAAAGAGCCTTGGTAAATTTTAAAAGATTGAAATTGTACCAACCATAGTCTTAGACTACAAAGGTATGAAACTAGAAATAAATTACACAAAGAAAACGAAAAAGACCACACACACATGGAGGCTTAATAACATGCTCCTAAATAAGCAATGGATCAATGACCAAATAAAAACAGGTATCAAGCAATATATAAAGACAAATGACCACAATAATTCAACACCGCAAAATCTGTGGGATGCACCGAACGCCATGCTAAGAGGGAAGTGTATTGCAATACAGGTCTACCTCCCGAAAGAAGAGCAATCCCATATGAACTCTCAATTAATGAAACTAAAAAAAAGAGCAAATGAGGCCCAAAGTCAGTAGAAGGAGGGACATAATAAAGATTAGAGTAGAAATAAATAAAATTGAGAAGAATAAACTGGAAAGCTACATGCAAGAGAATGAAACTGGATTATTGTCTAACCCCATAAACAAAAGTAACCTCAAAATGGATCAAAGATCTGAATGTAAGTCATCAAACCATAAAACTCTTAGAAGAAAACCTAGGCAAAAATCTCTTAAATATAAACATGAGCAACTTTCTCCTGAACACATCTCCTCAGGCAAGGGAAAAAAATAAAAAATGAACAAATTCGACTACATCATGCTAAAAAGCTTTTGTAAAGGAAAGGACATCATCAGCAGAACAAAAAGGCATCCCAGTATCTGAGAATATATTTGTAATTGACATATCTGACAAGGGGTTATCATCCAAAATACATAAAGAACTCACATGCCTTAACACAGAAAAAGCAAATAACCCTATTAAAAAATGGGTGGTGGATATGAACAGACAGTTCTCCAAAGAAGAAAGTCAGATGGTCAACAGGCACATAAAAGGATGCTTCACATCGTTGATTATCAGGGAAATGAAAATTAAAACCACAATGATTTATCACCTCACACCAGTCAGGATGTCCAACATAGAAAAGAGTAAGAACAACAAATGCTGGCAAGGATGCAGATAAAGGGGAACCCTCCTACACTGCTGGTGGGAATGTAAACTAGTTCAACAATTGTGGAAAGCAGTATGGAGGTTCCTCAAAAAACTAAAAATTGAAATACCATTTGACCCAGGAATTCCACTCCTAGGAATTTACCCTAAGAATGCAGTTTCCCAGTTTCAAAAAGACATATGCACCCCTATGTTTATCACAGCACTATTTACAATAGCCAATAAATTGAAGCAACATAAGTGTTCATCATCTACATGGATAAAGGAGATTTGGTACATTTACACAATGGAATATTATTCAGCCGTAAGAAGAAAACAAATCCTACTATATGCAACAACATGAATGGAGCTGGAGGGTATTATGCCCAGTGAAATAAGTCAGGCAGAGAAAGAAAAGTACCAAATGATTTCACTCATCTGTGGAACATAAGAACAAACCAAAAACTGAAGGAACAAAACAGCAGCAGACTCACAGAACCCAAGAGTGGACTAACAGTTGTCAAAGGGAAAGGGACTGTGGGGGAGTGGATAGGAAGGGAGTTAGAAGGGGAATAAGAGGCATTACAATCAGAACACATAATGTAGAGGGTGCACGGGGAGGGCATTATAGCACAGAGAAGACAATTAGTGACTCTATAGCATCTTACTAAGCTGATGGACAGTGACTGTAATGTGGTATGTGGTGGGGACTTGATAGTTGGAAGAATCTAATAACCACAATGTTGCTCATGTAATTGTATATTAATGATACCAAAATAAATAAATAAGTACATAAATATACAAAACAAACAAACAAAAAACCCTTTGAAAGAAGCCACTGCACTTTACACCTGGCAGTGTTTGTTTAGAAAAAAAAATAGAACCATCCTTGTGGCTGATAATTTTATAAAAAATAATTTCTACAGTCTATTATTTCGTAAAGTGTATTTGCCTACCCTTATATTACCCGTAGTTTTCTCAGCAGGCTCTCTTTTTTCGTTAGGCATCCAAGAAGGTCACATGAAAATACAACCAGGACATTGCATGAATGAGGATAATAAGGCCTTAATGATTAAAAAAAGAAAGAAAGGAAAGGAAACTGTCTTTGCTTAAAACTAATAAGAAATCTGCGCTGAAAATAGGACTGAAATATAATTTTAAAGGCATAGAAAAATCAAGGGTATTGAAAGATAGCTTGCTTTTTCACTGTGTATAACTCAATAAATGTAACTCAGTAATTATTTCCCAATAATTTCATTACCTCTTAAACCCACATTTGCCCTGATGGTTTTAAATTAAATTTTGCCAATTAATGGTCATCTTAGTCACTCCAGACCTTTTTCTCATTCTTGGTATTTGGAAAAACAGTAATAATTTTAAAATTTTTGCTCTTCTTTCTGTTTCTTTTCTAAGGAAATATCTAGACTCCTGACTGTGTAAATATGAGCTGGCCTCACTGTGAAGAATCACTACTTTCTTCAGTTTTGTCTCATTTCCATTCTGTCTTCAACTAATGATGTAATATTTTATTTTATAATTGTATCTTTTCCTATTTCTCCTTGCTGATCTCTGGACATTAGTCAACTAGGTAGAGCTGAACACTACATGCAATGTTGATGACTAAAAGCACAATTAAATTGCTCTTTTCTACAATGAAATTGCTCATTTCTACAGCATCAATACCAATCATTTCTCAAGCCTGTTCATCTCTTAACTTTTGTCAAACACTTCCCTTATTAACCCAGCAAGAAATACTCTATTCCTTAAACTCTTTCATGACTAACTTTACATGTACTGGTATTCTAATATATTACTTTAATACTTGTCTGTATTATTTAAAATACTATGTATTTCATAAATACCTATTACCGTGCACTAAATGTGATTTAATAAAGTTATGACTCAAAAGACAGGGACCATGTTTCATAGGAAACAAAATTATATATTAGGTAGAAATGAATCTCTGAAGAGGGATTTGAAATCATTAACTTTAAAGAATTTTTTTTTGAAATGAGCACTGCATTATTGAACTGAAAAATACGTTAGTACTAGGATTTAGATCTGTTTAAAGACATGCACCAAAAGTAAGATTATTATCTGTATTTGACAGACTGTTTAATAAATGTAGTTATTAAGAAATTAGTAAACTAATATTTATTAAATAATCAATAACCAATTTTAAGAAAAAACATACCAGTCTGTAACTGATGCAATAAATAAATAACTGTCCCTACAATGTTGTAATAGAGTATTTTTTCCTGATAAATCCACCTAAGAATAATCTGAATAGAAAAATGTGACTATGTAGTATTTACTAAAGGCTAGCCTTTATATAGTTAGATGTTAATTTATGCAAGTGGATAAGATTCAAAAGATTTTTCTTCTAGTGTTAGGCAAAATAACCCTGAAGTGTTTGTTTTATTTTCCTGTAGTACATCAATCTTTTCTAGATTTAACTTGGTAATCTTACTAGAGGATTCATATATATCTCTTTTCTTTACCAATATCCGTATCTACATCAAAGAGATGAATTTCTCATACTCTTTTTGCATCAACTATTTCATCTCTTTGTACTCCTATTAATGAGATAAAATTTTTATATGTTCTCACTTGATATGTATGAAAATTATGCATTTAACACTTTTAAAGTTATAGCACTTGTTATCCGTAAAAATAATTGACCTAGTTTTGTGTATAACATATTCATTTTGAAAGATTGTATGATTACATTTAAATGAAGAAAAATTGCTTAAATCTATTTAAAAAACACAGGGAGATAAACTTTTATTACTCCTCAATGCTTTCTCCATATATATAATATCTGAAAGAATCACACTGCCTTCCTTCTTAGTCAGTATGCATGGTATTGTGCATCTAACTTTCAAATATATAGCTTGACCCCCTCATCAGAGAGACACAAAACTTTTGACAAAATCCAGGTTAGAAAAAATAAATCCTTTCTGAATCTGGATGCATTTTTATTTACATTTAAATATGTTCAGGTTTCCTCAAATAAGGCATCTAGGAACAAATTAATGTTGAAAATAAACTCTTAATTCATTTAAATATATTAAGTAATTCTCTTACATGGAACCTAAAGTGTGAATTATTGTATATTGAACCTATTAAACATCAATATTGCTTCATGAATAAAGTGGGAGGGACCATGGAATTGTATCTGTTAGTGCTCAATGCTGTTTGTGGGTGGTATACAAATTGAAATCTATTTGGAAATATTTCTCTCACAGCTACATAGGCCAGAATGCATTCTACAAGACTGCTTTTAACAGAAAGCCTTCACTAGAATAAATAAATCATTTTATAGTCCACCAAACTTGACATTTAAGTATGCTTGAATGATAAAAGATACCTATTTGTATATATTTTAGTATCTTACTAAATTAGTGAAGCTGCTGTGCATTTTTTAAAACAATGTGTTTCCTTGAAATAAGTGCAAATTCTTTTTCTTTTGCATTTTGGCTATTTTGTAAAGTCAGTTTTTTCACATTGGTATTAGTGGGTGACCAAACTGGTACAAAAAAGTGAAGAGGAAGCAATGGCTTTAGTAAGCTTCAATATGGGTAACTAAAGAGCATGATGGTAACTCTACATCATGATCTTTCTGAATATAATGTGCTTAGGAGTTTAGAAAAAGGGTAGTTAAAAAAGATGGCAAGAAAAAAACAAAGTCACCAAAAGTCTTTCAGTTCTTTTGTTTATGCAAAGTATTACACTACAACTTCATCACTTTCCCTCTTTCCCTCAATAGATTAAACCATTCATGAATCACGTGAGGTACTATTACTCCATTATAAATGCCAACAAGGCAGATCAATCAGAAAATAATGAAGCAGAGCCACTGAACAATACACTAGATAAAATGGATTTAACAGATATCTACAGAGCATTCCACTCAAAAACAGCAAGATACACATTTTTCTCAAGTGCACATGAAATGTTCTTCAGAACAGATTACATATTAGAACACAAAAAGAGCCTCAATAAATCTAAAAGATTGAAATTGTATCAAGCATTTTTTGGATCACAATGGTATGAAATGAGAGACAAATTACATGAAAAAAACAACATGAAAAAACCCACAAACACATGCTTCTAAATAATCAATGGATCAATGAACAAATAAAAAAATCAACCAATACATGGAGAAAAATGAAAACGGAAATATAACAGTTCAAATTATGTGGGATGCCACAGAAGCAGTTCTAAAAGGGAAGTACATAACAACACCTGCCTACTTTAAGAAACAAAAAGCAATCACAAATAAATAGTCTAAACCACAACGAAACTGAAAAAAGAACAAAAGAAACCCAAATTTAATAGAAGGAGGTACATAATAAAGATCAGAACAGAAACAAATAGAGAAGAATAAAATAATAGAAAAAAATCAGTGACACCAAGAGCTCGTTCTTTGAGAAAATAAACAAAATAGACTAATACCTAACAAGATTTATTAATAAAAAAAGATACAAATAAACACAATCAGACAACAAAAGGAGAAGATACAACTTACACCACAGAATTCAAAGAATTATAAGAGAATTCTCTGAAAAATTGTATGCCAATAAATTGAGCAATGAGAAGAGATGGACAAATTTGTAGAAAAGTATACCTTTCCAAGACTGACCCAGGAAGAAGCAGAAAATCTGAACATACCAATAAGAAGGAACAAAATTGAATTGGTGATAAAATGTATATATATATATGTATATATATATAGACCAATACATCTGTTGCACATAAATGTAAACATCCTCAAAAACATGAACAAACTGAATACAAAAATACATAAAAAGGATCATCCAACATGACCAAGTGGGATTTATTCCAGGAATTAAAAGATGGTACAATATTTGTATATCAATCAGTGTGATAAACCACATTAGCAAAAAAAAGATAAAACCCTATGGTCATCTCAACAGATGCTGAAAAACATTTGACAAAATTCAAACTCCATGCATGATAAAAACTCTCTCAACAAAATGGGCATAGAGGGTACATACCTCATCATAATAAAGGCCATAGACAGCAAACCCACAGCTAACTTCATACTCAATGGTTAAAAGCTTAAAGATTTTCCTCTAAGATTGGGAACAAGACAAGGATGCCCATTATTCACACTTCTATTCAACATAGTACGGGAGGTCCTAGCCATGGCAATCAGACAACCCAAAGAGATAAAGAAATTCAAATTGATAAGAAGTAAAACTGTCACTATTTGTAGATGGCATGCTACTATATATAGAAAACCCTAAATACTCCACCAACAAACTATTAGAACTAATAACTGGATTCAACAAAGTTGTAGGTACAAAATTAATACACAGAAATCTATTGCATTTCTATATACTAACAACAAACTAGCAGAAAGAGAAGTCAGGAAAATAATTCCATACCCAATTGCATCAAAAAGAATAAAATACTTAGGAATAAACCTAACTAAGGAGGTGAAAGACCTATGCCCTGAAAACTACAAGACACTCATGAGAGAAATTAAACAAGACACCAATAAATGGGAACCTATCCCATGTTAATGAATAGAAAGAATTCATATTGTTAAAATGGCCATTCTGCCCAAAGAAATTTACAGTTTCAATGTAATCCTTATCAAAATACCAACAACTTTTCAATGAACTAGAGCAAATAGTTCTAAAATTCATATAGAACCACAAAAGACACCAAATAGCCAAACCCAACCTGAGAAAGAACAACAATGCTGGGGACATTATGCTCCCTGATGTCAAGCTCTACTACAACTACAGTAATCAAAACAATTTGGTACCAGCCCAAGAACAGACCCATAGATCAGTGGAACAGAATAGAAAGTCCAGATATAAACCTACACATATATGGTCAATCAATATATGATAATGGAGCCATGGATATGCAGTGGTGAAATGACAGCCTCTTCAATAACTGGTGTTCGGGAAACTGGACAGCTACATGTAAGAGAATGAAAATGGATTACTATCTAACACCATACATAAAAGTAAACTTGAAATGAATTAAAGACCTGAATGTAAGTCATGAAACCATAAAACTCTTAGAAGAAAACAGGCAAAATCTCTTGAACATAAATATGATAAAGTTTTTCTTGGACACATCTTCTCAGGCAAGGAAAACAAAATAAAAAACAAGCAAGTGGGACTACATCAAACTAAAAAGCTTCCATACAGCAAGGGCACCATCAACACAACAATAAAGCAACCTACAGTATGGGAGAATAAATTTGTAAATGATTCATCTAAGAAAGGGGTTAACATCCAAAATATATACAGAATTCATGACTCAACAACAAAAAAATATCCAAATAATCCAAGCAAAATATGGGTGGAAGACCTGAATAGACATTTTTCCAAAGATGATATACAGATGGCCAACAGGCACATGAGAAGTTGCTCCATACTGTTAATTATCAGGGAAATGTAAATCAAAACCATGATGAGATATCACCTCACACCAGTCAGAGTGGCCACTATCTGGCTGACAAGAAATAACGAGTATTGGTGGGGATGTGGAGAAAAAGGGACCCTCTTATATCAGTCAGAATGTAAACTTGTGCAGCCACTATGGAAAGCAGTATGGAGGTTCCTCAAAAAAACTAAAAATAGGAATACCATACTATAATACATACATACAAGATACAGTAATTCCATTTCTAGAAATTAGCCCAAAGAAAACAAAATCCCTGATTCAAAAGACATATGCACCCCTATGTTTATTGCCACATTATTCACAATAGCCAAGATATGGAAACAACCAAAGTGTCCTTCATTAGATGAAAAGATAAAGAAGTGGTACATATACACAGCGGAATATTCAGTCATAAAAAGGAAGAAATTTTGCCATTTGTGACAACATGGATAGTGAAATAAGCTAGATGGAGAAGATAAATACCATATGAGTTCACTTATATGTGGAATCTAAAAGCAAATTAAAGCACAGTGTTTGATTTTTACATTTAAATGCCAAATATGTAATTGAAATAAAAAGTACATAAAAGGTCAAATATATGAGTGAGTTAATTTGTTAATAAAATTAATTAATTTAATGTTGGAGTGCTTGGGTGGGGATTGTGAGGGGATAAAGGGGCACAAAAATTATCAATCATAATATAAGTTAGTCACAGGGATGGTGGTACAGCATGGAGAATAGAGCCAATGATTCTGTAACATCTTTCTTTGTTGGTAGATAATAAATGCACTAGTTGAGGTGAGGATTTGATAATGTAGGTAGCTGCTTAACCACTGTGTTGTATACTTGAAACCAGTATAGGATTGTGTATCAACTATACATCAATTAAAAAAAGAAAAAAATGTAAATTTACAAAAGAAAATAGTCATTTACTGTCTACTATTTCATGTTATTTTTCATATTATAAAGAAAATAGTTATTTTATTAACAAATTAATTCACTCATGTATTTGACCTTTTATGTACTTATTTATTTCAATTATGTATTTGGCATTTAAATGTAAAAACCTAACACTTTAACTTTATATAGGCAAATATTTGTGAAAGGGTGGTTTCATCCTAGAATCTATTTCTTTTAATCAACTTTAACAACAACATACTATTAATATTGTAATGTATGCCAGACTCAGCGAAATAGCTCTCATTTCCTCAAGTTTCTAAATGGCAACCTAGGACTTCAGGAAACTTTTGGTTGTCCAAATTATTATAACTAATGACTTTCAGACACATAATTTTTTCTGAGGTTTTTATCACTATAAAGCATATACTCTTTCTGTAGCATAAGCCTGAAAAATTTACATATGCTATATTTAAATATTAAATGATATATTTACTATTATTTATATTAAAATATTAATTAAAATTATATTAAATATTTTTTGTTTACATACATTTTATGTGAGATATATACTGTCAGGAAGTAAAACTTAAAAATAGGAGTCATCCATTTAAGTATGGTAGTTGAATCTATAAGAATGGATGTGTTAACCGAGAGAGAGGTGATACCCTAGACCTAAGTCTCAGTGTGCTGTACTCATCACTTGGGAACATGAAATAGAGCCAGTTTGGAGTAGGTTTATAGAACTAAATCCGTGATTCAGAACAAGAGAGGCACTTTTCTCAAAAGGTGGAGATGATAATGACTGCAAAATGCTCCAGGTAGGTTAGAAAATTGAACGCTGCGTGGATCCCCTTTTTAATTGTCCCATTTAGTTTCAAAGATTTAAGTCTAGCTTACAGAAGTGACTTAGAAACTGTTAAAACATTCATATATATTCCTGTGGATCTATGTCATGAGATTAATTCTATGTTGATATAAGCAAATTAAAAGTATAGCAGCAGAATTGATAGGGATAGTTTGTTGATCCTAGTCAGTTGGTACATAATTTGTAACTATGTTCAGTTCATTTTATAGAAAAAACTACATGTAATTCAGATTAGTTACAGTCTAGGTGTAAATTAGTTTGACAAATATTTATTGAGTACTTACTATGTCTCAGATATTAAAAGGATATATTGGTTAACAAGACAAAAACATTGCTGCTCTCATGGAGCTGAAATTGTAATGGTAGAAAATTCAAAACAAAAATAGATGTACAAAATTTACATATACATATATATTTTGAGTTATAGTACAGACAGTACATTTATATATATATATTTGTAATACAGACATTTTTGTAATTTTGAAGAGTGCTATTAAAAGGAACACACACAATAAAACTATGAAATAGCAAATCAGAAAGACAGGGCAACCAGTGAAGTTACATGTTAGGTAACTTTTGTCTGAAGAAAAGTTAAAACATGATGAAGAGAATGAATGCTTCTGAATTCTCTAAGAAGCAGATGCCCAGAATGGTATTACATTTTCAAGAATTTTCATAAGGAAAAAGCCTGTGAGAAATTGGGACACGTCTGGACAAGTCTGGAAGAGCCATCAGACTGCATTACAAGTATGATCCTAAGTTAAAAACTTGAAAGGAAGGGAAGGTTGGAAGAAATTGTTCTCATCTTGCAGCCTAAGAAAAGTTGGGCAAGCCCACGTAGAGGCCTGAAACCTAAGTTGGCCAACGGGTGATTACCATGCCTCCAAAGGAACAGCCTGCCCTCCTCTCCTTGCCATGTCCATCCCTTGGCCTGTGGGAAGCTGGGACCTTGGTGCAACTCAGAGATAAGTTTCAAAGAACAGTAGCTGAAGCCACATCAATTGCATTCTCTGTGGTTTTCTTTCTGAGAGAGGAAGTCACATGGCTGGCCCAACCAGCCAGCCAGGAGATGGAATGTTCTGGATAGAGAGGATGCTTTCATTGAAGAGAGAAAGAGGATGACATATTAGGAGCATAAAGAAGGCTGGCAGGACCAAGCAATAGTGACCTGGAGGAAGACTGTAATATGATATGAAAAGTAGGCTGGGTTCAGATTCCACAGGACCTTCTAGACCATGATAAAAAGTTTTGATTTTTAGACATTAAATGATAGATCTTTAATCAAGGGAGTCTCATTATTCTATCATTATTAGGTGGTTCTGGCTTCTGTGTAGAGAAAAGATTAGACTGTGAATAAACCCAAAACAGGGAGACCAAGGAGGATACTGTCTTGAAAGAAAGGTAGGCGGGACTACAAAATGGCAACAGAGGCGAAGAAAGCAGTTTTGTTAGCAATATAGTTTTAAGATAGAGAGTGCAGAATTTACTATTGGGCTATGTCTGTGGCTTCAAGGAAAGAGAGAAGTAAAGAATGATTCCTGACTTTGGGTCTGAGCTCTAATATGGGGGGAAATGGTTTATATTTTGTTGATTTTGTTGCAGTAATTTCTTTTCTTTTCTTTTTTCTTGTTATAAAACTTTGTTCATTGTAAACTTAGAGAGTCATTATAAGAAGAAATTAAATATTTCTCATGTTCTATATAGTAGCAGCTTTTTTCTTTTTTTTTTACTGATTTTAATTTATTTCCAGATATTTAGTGAATGTACTATGTAGTTAAGATTATGCAGTAAACCAATATTGCTCCTACCTTTTTCTATATGAGATGAAGACATTTGGCCGATGCACAGTATTCTAACATACATACAAAAGTTGGTATAAGCTGTCCCTCACATGCAGACATTAGGTTATTTTCATTTTGTTCATTATGAGTATAAGAATTTACAATTAATTTTGAAATGGAGAGATACAATTTAGATAACGAGTATTTCTAAACTTTTCCACAGCCTTTCACAGTTCTGACAGAAGTAAATGAAAACACTCATTTCATAACCTCTCATCAGCATCGTATACTGTTTTTTGCTAAACCTTTATAATCACATTAGAATCAATATGGTGAACCTGTGTTTAAAAAGTATCTGTAAGTCTAGAACTATATCCCTTTTATTAATGACCTAAGTTTGTTTTCCCTATTAATAGCATACAAATATTTTTCCAATAATGCATTAGTGAAAGTTATCTAAATATGGAAAATACGTATTTTAAGATATATGTATTCTCTGATGCTGGTAGATATTACTCCTTATCTTGATCTTTTACCGAATGACAAAGTGCCTTAAATGAGATGTTACCTCCATGGTCTCTTTTATATAATTAATTTCCTTATAACTCTAATGATGCTGCTGCTTAGAGCAGTTTGAGTTCCTTGATCCTGTGGCTCTCACTGCATAGCCTTGATATCCCCCCAAAGCACACTGAATACTGACACAGTGAAGAACAATCACACTGAGTCAATGACATTCTGCTGGATCATCTTAGGATAACTTCTTGCTAATTCACTTAGCTATAGTTCTTGCTGAACACACATGCACAAAATATGTAAAAATGTTTTTTTACCTTAGAAAACAGAATAACATACTCAATATCTCGACTCAAAAAGTATCCATGCAATACTATCAAACAATGTTTTCCATCATCAAAGGGTTTAACAAATTTGAGTGCAACATTGTCAATGTAAGCTAGACCTGGCCAGCAAAGACATTAAAAAATCTTAGTTTATTTGGCAAATGCTTGTCACTAACATTTTCTAACTAATTATGCCATCTTCCTTGGAAACATTTATTTAAATAAAAGAATGAACTGTTATTAAAGCATAAGAAACTTCCTACCACATGCAGATTTCATCCATAAGTACCTAGCATTTTTCCATATTATTGCCTCCTGAAATTGTTTATATACTGATCATTCCTTTTTACTTTTCCATGATATGTTACAATAGATTCTTTTCAAGAATCCAGTAGGGAAGATATATAATCCATTTAACAAATGAGAACATTGAAGATCACTTTTCATAACAAATAAGGGAGAGAGAAAACATTTGATCAGATACAGAACTAATTTTTCTAAAATAAATTAACAAAGAGTAATTTCCAAAAACATATTTCTTGCCAATGAAAGTTTTCATGTATTTACATTATAATATGTGGCAATAGACATGGCTAACCTGATTAGGAGTCTTAAAATACAAAAAACAAAAATGATTCAGATTAATATGGAGAAACATAAAAGCTAGAAGAAACGTTATACAATTAAAAATATAAAAAGGATTGCATAATGAAAATGCACATGAAGAATAAATTTACATTTAGCCAATATATGAAAGTTTTCTTCTCTACCATATATTTGTAAGTTGTACATATTTTGTAAATGCTTGACTTTTATCAAGATGTTTAATATTGACTGATAAGGCATTATAATAACATTTACATTTTACTAGAGAAAATCCTTCCATATTGGTATTTCCCATCAGTGCTTGAATAGTCTTGGTATTTTGTTCTGCTGCATAAGTTTGGGGGGAATAAATTTGCAATTTATAAAATAATAAATATTTTTATTTATTTATAAAATTTATGAAATAAACTATAAAATATTTATAAAATAAACTATAAAATGGCATGAACAACTTGGTTAATCTTAGAAAGAAAAGTAAATTTACTAATAGAATTTATATGATTCATCATATTAACAATTTAGGTGAAAATGACTGACTTATCCTATATCTTTCCTCCTTTGATTATTTTATGGTTTCTTTGCTTAAGCACATATAGAATTTTACATAAAGTTACATTTTTTTATATTTATGATGATAATTCTGGCCAGTTTCTTTTTTCATAATGCCTGTGTCTTAATTTTCTGAAAAAGTTGTCTTCTTTCTCTGGTCTTCTTGGAGTTCCTTTGCTTTAGCCATACTGCTTTTCTGCTTTGAAGGTCTGGAAGTTGTATTCTAATATTCTGAAATAATTAAAACTAGCCAGCTTCATTTCAAGGTCATTGGTAAAGTTACTAGATAGTCCAGTCCTGAGCCTTTAAAGCTGCCTTTAATAAAAATGCATTTTCTGGATCTGCCACCTGCTCTTTGTATTTGAGCAATTTAAATTCTCAGATTCTTCATATTTTTTCTCTTCAAAATGGGCCCAGTAATACCAATAATAACAATAATACTAGTGAAAAATCACTGGCATAATGCCTGGCACAAAGTGGGTATGGGAAAACTATTGATTAAGTCAGAACATTATACTAATTATGACCAGCATTATAGGAGCTCATGCTATGAAGATCCTTTTAATGTTCTAAGCGCTCTTGTGAATTAATTTATTTTATCTCTGTAAAACCTATGTCATTGTTTGAGTAAAAATGGCATAATTCCATACTTAAACACTTGAGACTTAGACTTTCTGGGTTTGAATATTGGCTCTATAACTCAATAGCTGTATAAGCTTGGAAAATTATTTAACTTTGTGCCTCAGTTTCCTCATATGTAAAATTGTGCTGATAGAGTTGATAGAAGAATTGATATAAGCACTAAGATCAATACTTTCAAAATAATGTGTTGCATTGTTTCTTAAAAGATAAATGTTACTATCTCCATTTTACAGATGGGAAAACTAAGGCATAGGGAGATTAATGGAATTGCTTATGGTCATTACAACTAATATTCTGTGTAATATATTGGATTCTTCTATCATTCCTTAAGACTATCCATGTACACTCAAGCTTAACAAAGGGAGGAATCTAAGTTTTAGTTATTATTTACAGTCTGCAAAATGCATATAAGCATCATGGCTAATACAATCTGAAAACCTGATAGCAGGATTAATGAATGATGGGAACTCTGTGCAAACATACTTTTGTCAGTGAGAAAAATAATTGAGTGCCATTTCAACAAATAGAAAAATATAATAGCAAGGTAAAACAATTCATTTTCAATTACTTTTAAACATTTACAGATCTAGTCAAAAGAAGTGCCTTGAAACTTGCATACATTTCAACAACACCCTATATATATGGATGTGCTCCGACATCATATCCTCGGATGACTGACTGAAAGAAGGTGATTGAAATAAAGATTTTTCAGTGGAGGTGGAAATAGGACTTGAAAAATAAAAACTGGAATATGAAGACAAAAATCTTTATTTAATATACACAATCTGAAGAAAAACACGAAAAGAGTGTATGTGGTATTAACAAGTGAAAATTGACCCTTATGTGAGAGGCGGGTATATATAACAGGGAGAGGACATACCCTTTCTGCTGTATGTAAGAGAAGTGTACTTACATCAGCAAACATGTGGTTTTGGAATGGAAGGGCATAGAGAGAAAATATGGAGTTCATTTTTATTTTCTGACCTATAAATGTATTTATTTATTGGTCAGTTATGGAAACAGGTTTATGAACAAATTAAAACCAAGTGCTTCAGAAAACCATTGCAATTATCTTAGAATGTTAAACTACTTAAATTTATTTAACTATGATTATTGTATGGTCTCCATTGAAAACAGAACATTAATAATAGAATAATATTCTGACTCACTCCACATGGGGAGCCATTTAATACTTCTACTTAATTTTTTCAAAGCTCTTGGTTTAACAGAGTAAACAAGGTTTAAGTACAAACCTAAAAGACAGCTTAATCTTACAATCATTTCCTCTTATGCTTCAGGCTTCCATTTTAGCTTTATTCATTACAGCCCTAAAGCTTCTACTTTCTAAATGTGTACATTGGAAAAAGTACCTTGGAGCGCACCTGCTCAAGATTAATAATATCACTCCAAGAAGATTAGAGCTATTACTCTTCCTGACCTGATCCAAAAGGTACAAATGGGATTTTAAGGATGATGTCCGTTCAGAGAGCCAAAGGAGTGATGTGGTGCAGGGGAGAGCTACCCCAAGGAGTCAGGAAAGAGAGACTGTCGGGGTTATACAGATGATACACCATTGGCTTTAGTTATTATCCAAAGAAAAGATTATAGCTATAAATAAATTCATCCAGGCTTTTAATACTATAGACAGGTAGACCAATGGATGGACAGGCCTGGAACATAACTATGATTTTAAAAGAAAACCTTAGGCTAAGTTCTTATTTCAGTAGCAGAATTGTAAGTAATACTAGAAGGAAAAAAGTATATGTGTGTGTGTGAGAGATTTAATTTAAACCCTTATAAATACTACTTTGGAATTTAAAAAATTCATTTCTCAGAAATTGTCTGTTCCTGCTTTATTTTTAGGCTATCATGAATTCTGATTATTAAGGCTAGGGCTTTCCATTTGTCTAATTAAAACTCCTTTATCACTGACTCAGAGAAGTATTAAAAAAATGTGTAGATCTATTGTTCTAGGAGAATAACAACTACTGAAATTACACACACAGATTTTTTCATGACACTCTCCATAGTGGCTTTCACATAGTATATGTTTAATAATAATAAAAATATTGTGAACAAATTAATAGTTAGTGCTTACATATGCCACATATTTTCATGTACTTAATAAGCATTGATTCATTTTATTCTCACAGCTATATAGCTATTGCTATATGCTCATTTTAAAGATAAGGAAATTGAATGGTTATTTGCTTATTACTCCCATCTTAAACAATTTAACTCATACTCATCTAAAATCTCTTTAAATCCTCTTCATCAACCTGGTATTCTTCATCACTTCCTGAGGCACATCTTCCAGATCCCCAAAAAGGTATATTAATGTGCATATCATTCACTCTCCCAGTGCCATTCCTTTGGTAGAAAATATTGTGGTTGCCCTCTTTTGTGGATTTTACAAAACAAAAATACACTGTGAAAAAGAACCTTGTATCAGATTATAGATCTTAATTATATTGGTTGTTTATTAGTTTCTCTGCACCCACTAAGATAGAACCTTGTTATACTATAACTCCAGAACCTAGAACAGTACCTGAAACTTGGTATGTGATTGCCACATACATATTAAATGATGTAGTGAGTTGAACAACTGAATATAGAATTGCAAATTTGTCAAACATTAATGAAGAATGGGTTAGGAGATAATAAGAGGGGGCACAGCTCAATATAACTTTTCTTTTAGACCCGCTGAATCGTTGAGTGATGCTGTTAATAAAAAGGAGGGCACAAAAAAGAAATGTAACTATTGAGGAAGTAGAGCATGAATGAGAACATTGTTCTATAGATGGAGATATTTTATAGAATGATTTCCAATGGGCTGTTAGAAAGAAACAGCTGAGACTGATTATGGAAAGGAAGATTTAAACAACAACGTGTGGAGAAGGTCATTGAGTGCATTTGCACACCGATAGGAAGTGGTGGAAGATGAAATAGGTAAAAATAGCCAGAATCCTGCAGAAATCCACTAGTTCAGGGACAAGCAAAGAGGAGTGGACAGAAGTGAAGTTCTAGGATCTTAGTTTCTAAAAATATGATTCAGATTTATTTTTTTTAGTTGTACATTTTTTCTCAATCTTGATGTCTAAGTGCCATCTATTAAAACAACTACAAATATCATAGCTGTCTATTTTTTATTTCTGCCTGTATTGATGCAAAGGAAAGATATTTAGGTGGACTTTTTTGTAATTTTAAACTGGTAAGTTTTGGCTTAATTTATTAGGCAACAATAAATAATTAATACAATAACAGTGGATATATATTTTCTGTGCCTGGCTTCATTTGCTTAACAGTATGTCTGCAATATTTATCATCTTAGGTGGACCAGTTGTACATTCTTTTCTTTGATGAGTAAATTTCATTGGATGAATATTTGGTGATTTATTTTATCCACTGTTCTGTTGATAAATACTTGGACTGTTTTCAGTTGCAGACTTTTTTGAGGAAAGTTGAATACAGATACTATGAATATTCTGGTACAAGTCTTTCTATGAATAGATTTTCATTTTTATTGATTAAATACCGAGGAGTCCAATTGCTGGGTCACTGTTGGTTAAACTTAGAAGGAACTTCAACACAGGCTCAAAAATGGCTGTACCAGTTTAACCGCTTTTTGTGAAATATTTATCGAAGGCTTCCTCTTTTAATTTATTTCTTCTTTTTTGAGCTGCATTAGGAAATTAGATCACTGATTATATTTTATTTATTTTTTATTTTAATTTTAATTTTTTTATTTTGGTATTATTAATGTACAATTACATGAGCAACATTGTGGTTACAAGACACCCCCTATTATCAGATACCCCCCACATACCCAATTACAGTCACTGTCCATCAGCATAGTGAGATGCTATAGAATTACTACTTGTCTTCTCTGTGCTATCCTGCCTTCCCCATATCCACCCCCATTACATTATGTGTGCTAATTGCAATACACCTTTTTGCCCTTATCCCTCCCTTCCCACCCATCCTCCACAGTCCCTTTCCCTTTGATAACTGTTAGTCCATTCGTGGGTTATGTGAGTCTGCTGCTGTTTTGTTCCTTCAGGATTGCTTTGTTTTTATACTCCACAGATGAGTGAAATCATTTGATACTTGTCTTTCTCTGCCTGGCTATTTCACTGAGTATAATATCCTCTAGCTCCATCCATGATGTTGCAAATGGTAGGATTTATTTCTTATGGCTGAATAATACTCCATTGAGTATATGTACCACATCTTCTTTATTCATTCATTTACTGATGGACACTTAAGTTACTTCCATTTCTTGGCTATTGTAAATAGTGCTGCGATAAACATAGGGGTGTATATGTCTTTTTCAAACTGGGCTGCTGCATTCTTAGTGTAAATTCTTAAGAGTAGAATTCCTGGGTCAAATGGCATTTCTATTTTGCGTTTTCTGAGGAACCTCCATTCTGCTTTCCACAGTGGTTGAACTAATTTACATTCCCACCAGCACTGTAGAAGGGTTCCCCTTTCTCCACATCCTCACCAACATTTGCTGATGTTTGTCTTTTGGATGGTGGCCATCCTAACTGGTGTGAGTTGATATCTTATTGTGGTTTTAATTTGCATTTCTCTGACGATTAATGATGTGGCGTATCTTTTCATGTGCCTGTTGGCCATCTGAATTTCTTCTCTGGAGAAGTGTCTATTCAGCTCCTCTGCCCATTTTTTAATTGGCCTATTGCTTTTTGTTCATTGAGGTGTGTGAGCTCTTTATATAATTTGGATGTCAACCCCTAACTGGATATGTCATTTATGAATATATTCTCCCATACTGGAGGATGTATTTTTGTTCTACTCATGAAGTCTTTTGCTGTACAGAAGGTTTTTAGTTTGATATGCTCCCACTTGTTCATTTTTGCTTTTGTTTCCCTTGCCCAGGGAGACATGTTCATGAAGGAGTTGCTCATGTTTATGTCCAAGAGATTTTTGCCCATGTTTTTTTCAGAGTTTTATGGTTTCATGACTTATATTCAGGTCTTTGATCCATTTTGAGTTTACTTTTATGTATGGGGTTATACAGTAATCCAGTTTCATTCTCTTACACGCAGCTGTCCAGTTTTGCCAACACCAGCTGTTGAAAAGGCTGTCATTTCTCCATTGCATATCCATGGCTCCTTTATCATATATTAATTGATCATATATGCTTGGGTTTATATCTGGGCTCTCTAGTCTCTTTCATTGTCTATGGGTCTGTTCTTGTGCCAGTACCAAATTGTCTTGATTACTGTGGTTTTGTAGTAGAGACTGAAGTCAGGGAGCATAATTCCCCCTGCTTTATTCTTCCTTCTCAGGATTATTTTGGCTATTCAGGGTCTTCTTAGTTCCATATGAATTTTAGAACTATTTGCTCTAGTTCATTGAAGAATGCTGTTGGTATTTTGATAGGAATTTCATTGAATCTGTGGATTGCTTTAGGCAGGATGGCCATTTTGACAATATTAATTTTTCCTATCCATGAGTACAGGATGTGTTTTCATTTATTGGTATCTTCTTTAATTTCTTTCATGAGTGTCTTGTAGTTTTCAGAGTATAGGTCTTTCACTTCCTTCATTAGGTTAATTCCTAAGTATTTTATTATTTTGGACACAGTTGTGAATGGAATCGTTTTCCTGATTTCTCTTTCTGCTAGTTCATTGTTACTGTATAGGAATGCAACAGATTTCTGTGTATTAATTTTGTATCCCACAACTTTACTGAATTCAGGTATTAGATCTAGTAGTTTTGGAGTGGATTATTTAAGTTTTTTATGTACAATATCATTTCATCTGCAAACAGGGACAGTTTGACTTCTTTCTTACCAATCTGGATGCTTTTTATTTCTTTGTGTTGTCTGATTGCCATGGCTAGGACCTCTAGCACTATGTTGAATAAAAGTGGGGAGAGTGGGCATCCTTGTTTTGTTTCCAATCTTAAAGGAAAAGCTTTAAGCTTTTGCTGTTAAGTATAATGTTGGATGTGTGTTTTTGTCATATATGGCCTTTATTATGTTGAGGTACTTGCCCTGTATACCCATTTTATTGAGATTTTTATCATGAATGGATGTTGAATTTTGTCGAATGCTTTTTCAGCATCTATGGAGATGATCATGTAGTTTTTGTCCTTCTTTTTGTTGATGTAGTGGATGATGTTGATGTATTTTCGAATGTTATAGCATCCCTGCATCCCTGGGATGAATCCACTTGATCAAGATGGATGACCTTTGTGATGTATTTTTGAATTTGCTTTGCTAATATTTTGTTGAGTATTTTTGCATCTATGTTCATCAGGATATTGTTCTGTAATTTTCTTTTTTTGTGTTATCTTTCCCTGGTTTGCATATTAGAGTGATGTTGGTCTCATTGAATGAGTTTTGGAATATCCCCTCCTCTTCCACTTTTTGGAAAACTTTAAGGAGGATGGGTATTAGGTCTTCACTAAATGTTTGATAAAATTCAGCAGTGAAACCATCTGCCCAAGTACTTTTGTTCTTAGGTAGTTTTTGATTACCAATTCAATTTACTTGCTAGTAATTGGCCTATTCAGATTTTCTGCTTCTTCCTGGATCAGACTTGGAAGGTTGTATTTTTCTAAAAAGTTGTCCATTTCTTCTAGGTTATTCAGTTTGTTACCATATAATTTTCATGGTATTGTATCATAATTCTTTGTATTTCTGGGGTGTCTGTAGTTATTTTTTCTTTCTCATTTCTGATTCTGTTTATGTGTGTAAATTTTTTTTTTCTTGATATGTCTGGCTAGGGGTTTATCTATTTTGTTTATTTTCTCAAAGCACCAGCTCCTGCTTTCATTGATTCTTTCTATTGTTTTATTCTTCTCAATTTTATTTATCTCTGTTTTAATGTTTATTATGTCACTCCTTCTACTAACTTTGGGCCTCATTCATTCTTCCTTTTCTAGTTTCATTAATTGTGAGTTTAGACTGTTCATTTGGGATTGTTCTTCTTTCCTGAGGTAGGCCTGTATTGCATGTGTTTGTGGGCTTTTTCATTTTCTTTGTGTAATTTATTTCTAGTTTCATACCTTTGTGATCTGAGAATCTGTTTGGTACAGTTTCAATCTTTTTGAATTTACTGAGGTTCTTTTTGTGGCCTAGTATATGATCTATTCTTGAAAATGTTTCTTGTGCACTTGAGAAGAATGTGTATCCTGTTGCTTTTGTATGGAGTATTCTGTAGATGTCCATTAAGTCCATCTTTTCTAATATGTTGTTCAGTGCCTCTCTCTCTTTATTTACTTTCTGTCTGGTTGATCTGTCCTTTGAAGTGAGTGGTGTGTTGAAGTCTCCCAAAATGAATGCACTGCATTCTATTTCCCCCTTTAATTCTGTTAGTATTTGTTTTACATATGTAGGTGAAATAGATTCGTATAATAGTTATATCCTCTTGTTGGACGGTCCCCTTTATCATTATGTAATGTCCTTCTTTGTCTTTTGTTACTTTTTTTGTTTTGAAGTCTATTTTGTCTGATAACAAGTACTGCAACTCCTGCTTTTTTCTCCTCAGTTTTAGTATGTGTATGTCTTTGGGTTTGAAGTGAGTCTCTTGTAGGCAGCATATAGATGGGTCTTATTTTTTTATCTATTCAGTGACTCTATGCCTTTTGATTATTGCATTCAGACCATTTACATTTAGTATGATTATCAATAGGTATGTACTTATTGCTACTGCAGGCTTTAGATTCATGGTTACTAAGTGTTCAAGGGTAATTCCCTTACTTTCTAAGAATTTAATTTAACTCAGTTCATATGCTATTACAAACACAACATAAAAATTCTTTTTTTTCATCCTTTTTCTTCCCCATCCATTCTTTGTATCTTACGAATCATATTCTGTACTCTTTGTCTATCCCTTGGGTGACATCTATTCAGCCTTAAGAATACTTCCATCTATAGGAGTTCCTCCAAAATGCACTGTAGAGGTGGTTTGTGGGAGGTAAATTCTCTCAGCTTTTGCTTATCTGAAAATTGTTTAATCCTTCCTTCAAATTTAAATGATAACCTTGCCAGGTAGAGTATTCTTGGTTCAAGGCCCTTCTGCTTCATTGCATTAAATATATCATGCCTGTAAGATTTCTGTTGAGAAATCTTATGATAGCCTGATGGGTTTTCCTTTGTATGTGATCTTTTTTCTCTCTCTAGCTGCTTTTAAAAGTCTGTCTTTATCCTTGATCTTTGCCATTTTAATTATTATTATGTTTTGATATTGTCTTCCTTGGGTCCCTTGTGTTGGGAGATCTGTGTGTCACCATAGCTTGAGACTATCTCCTTCTCCAGATTGGGCAAGTTTTCAGCAATTACCTCCTCAATGGCACTTTCTATCCCTTTTCTCTCTCTTATTGTAGGTGGATTTTTGAAGGAGAGTATGAATATTGTTGATGGCTAATTAAATACTCTGTGTCTTTTCATTCTGTTCTGAGGTTTCAATTTTTTTTTCATGTTAGTTTTGATTAATATCTAAATATTTCCTTTAGAAGACTTCAGACAGTATGTATATTTTATTTTAAAACTATTCAAAGATATGGAAATTATCTAAGTATATGTTAAAGTATTTTTTCTTAACTGACCTCAATTTTTAGAAATTAAACAGAAAACATAGATTGACAAGTTGAGACTCCACAACAAGTTGAAGATTTTTCCTTATCTATTGGTTAGCATTTTGTAAAATCTGGATTCAATGATTCAGGCTACAGAGCTAAATCAGTGAATATGTTATCAAATAATACTGGGAAGTTTTAATATCCATCAAAAGTCATAAAGAAAAAAGTAATTTTTTAAATTTCTGATTACCCTTGGAAAGTTTTTACACATCTATCTTCTTTTAAATTCAGTTCATGTTTTGTTTCTAAATTTTGTGTGTGTGTGCCGAACATATTTGTGCATTTTTCTAAACTATATTCAGATAAAATAATTACATATTGGCAAGACATTCAATAACAGCAGAAAATGAAGGAAGTAAATTAATGAAGAACTAAAAATATAATAGAGTTTCTTCGTTCAGGCAAATGTTACATAAATCTTATAGATTTGAATCATAAGAAATTAACCTGGGTTAGAATGTATCTTCATTTAATTTATGTAATTGTTCTTTCAACTCTGATTTTATACAGTTCTCAAACATCTCAAAAACCCAAGCCTAATTCCAAACTAGTAGGTTTTCAAAAAGACAGCTACAGTGCCAAGTCCTATACAAGAATAAAATAATGTCTTGAAATATTATAATAACATCTGGAATAATATACAAGTACTTCTATGTTACCTTTTAAAAATAATAATACTAGGTCTCTGTTCCAGAGTGAGTTTCTCATGAGACAAAAGAGGTAATAAAGTTCAACTTCATAGAATTGAACTTAGGAAGAATGTATTAATGTCAGTCATTGACTTCCACTTTGGACATAAAGAAACTAGGGCAGGTATCATATTGGTAAGAGAAATAGAACCCTGACTTTTACTATTCTGGAGAGATAGCATGTGTGACTGGGGGAAATATTTATGTCCTTTATTGATCCTATCAAGTTGTAATAGGAGAAAACTTGTTCAATGATTCTAGTAGAATTTTATTACTCCATACACCATAAAACTCTCACTTATCACATATGAACTTATGTTGAGTACCTAATGTGTATGAGGCATTGTATTTGTGACATTTTACCCTTGATTATATAACTTGATTATATAACATTATATATACTGTGGTCTTTGTAAAGGGACTACTATCCACACCTTATAAATAAGATAACAGAGGCATGAGGAGAGGCTTAAATGTCACACAGCTTGTAAGAAAGAATTTGAACTAAGGTCTTCTCATACTTTGCCCTTGATATTTATGTTGTTTTGCTATTGTTTGTGTGTTTGTTTGTTGACACTGACTGGCAGAGGGGGCCTATTCTGTAAGTACTGACAGAATGGAAAGGTAGATGTCAAAGCACATTTCACTGATATTTTTCTTTGCTGTTTTCTGGTTATGTTAATTACCTAATATATTAAAGAGTATGATAAATATTTTGTCATACATTAGGTATAATTGTCACGCATAAGGTAAATATTTTGCTGTACATTTCTCCTATATTTATATGGTGCATCCATTTGTTTTGTTTTATTTTTGTGGACATAGAGGTTCTAATTGATATTATTAATGAAGAGTTGCTGTTCATTAGTGTATTCATCCATTTAACAGACTAATATTAAACAATTAGTATGTGTCATGTTTGTGGTAGAAATAAAGTAAAATAGTCGTAAAAGGAGACAGCATGATGGCTTTGATAATGTCTATTACAGAGAGACAGGGACCAAATAATCACAGAATTAAATGTAAAATTACAACCATTATAAGTTCTGGAAGTAATATAAAACCATGAGAACAAATAATAAGGGGAATCCATACACTTCTTTAAAAGACTGTTAAGGCTTCCCTGAAGAAGTGATGGAGACCATAATGAGGAGAGCAATTTAAAAAATTTTTGATAAATAAAACTAAATAAGAAGGGAAGAGAGGAGGAAGTATTCCAAAGTAATATTAAATAATGAATGAACTTGGATCCTGCATATTTGAGGATAGCAGACATTCTGTATACTAATAATTAAAAAATATCCATGTCATGATCTGCATGGAAGACAAGAATTATACTGTTAGATGATCTTCAGTGGGCAGGTAGAGGTGGTGACTGCAAGATATAGTTAAGGATCATGGTTTTCATTATTGAAAATATTAAACAAGATGTTGAAAATTTTAGTCTTTAAAAAAATTGTGAAGAAAATGAGTCTAACAGGGTTACAATGAATGAGGATACTGCAGTTAGAATACATTGATTTAATCAACAATAGTAGTCTGGGCAATGTTGCCATTAGATCAAAACTGTGAAAGGTATAAGATGTTACTCTTCTTGCAAGCTAACAAATTAGCCCGTGCAGTTTCATATATATTTTCTGAGAGAAGACATGAAGCTTCCTGGATCAGACAGACAGGCAATTTGCTACTCATGACAAAATGCAGTAGCTGGAGCAGTACCTTTGTGCTGAATCCCAGGCCCCAAGCCTCATGGCACACCATGAGGAGATCCAGATGTTACCCTGTGTGTGCAATAGGCTGCATGTACAACAGGAGAGGAACCTGGAGTTAGAAGAGAAGGCTCAAAGTTTATATAGGGCAGCTAGTACTTCTGCCTGTCCTCTCCTCCAGAGAAACTGCATATTAAGCAAATCTCCTCTGAAGAAGAGGAAGAAGTTGTCTCTACACTTATTACCTGGGAAGGTGAGCAAATGTTTCTAGGGAGAGGAGGAAGGTCTTTATGACCCAAAATGTTCTCAATATCTCTATCTTTAGGGAGATATTATCTCTATCTGCTAAAGCTGCCTGTTACACAACCATCCCTTTAGTACCCTATACTCAGAAGATTTGCAAAAATGTCAGAATTATAAATTTTCTCCATCTGGTAATAGGTAAAAATATTCATATAAGTGAAAGCTAAACTCAAAACTCAGCTAACCTCTGAAAAAGAGTAACAGACAGACATAGATGGCTTATGTTACATAAAAGTGTGATACAGACAATGAGCAGATCCTTAGAAAACTGTTAGTTGCCTGAGAAAATATAGTTTGTTCCTATTATCTATTACTGTGTAACAAACTCTCCCAAAACTTGGTCATTAAAAACCTACTATTTTGCTTTGTATACTCTAAGTCAAGAATTCAGGAAGGCTCAGTTAAGAGCATTCCATTGAGAATTTCTTAATGGGAAGAATAGCACAGAGTTTATGCCACTTTAATCTGCTGCATTGTTTATTTAAAAAAAATAATTTTGTGAAGAAGAGTGTATTACTTTTCTATTGCTACCATAACAAATTATTAAAAACTTAACAGCAAACCACAGGCATTTATTATCTTACACCTCTATAAGTCAAATCTAGGTAGGCTTAACCACTACTATGCTAAGGGACTTACCAAGGCCAAAATTAAGATGTCATTTGGCCTGGCCTCTTATTTGCAGTTCTGGGGAGAACCACTTTTAAGCTTATTCCCACTCTTTGAAAGAATGGACTTCCTTTTCATGCCTTCCACATGTCCCTAAGCTAGAAAAGGCAATTGGAATCTCTAACTTTTCCTTCTGCTAAATCTGACTTGTTTTTTTGTTCTCAACTGAGAGAAAGCTCTACATTTATGGATTTATGTGATTATATTGGGTCACCCAGATAATCCAGGATAATATCCCTATTTAAGGTCAACTGTAAGGTAGTAACTGTACTGGGTTGAACTGTATCACTCCAAAATTCATGTCCTTCCAGAACTTCATAATGTGACTTTATTTGGAAATAGGGCTTTTACAGACATAAATAGTAAAGCTAAAGAGTCATCACATTGAAGTAGGATGGGCTCTTATTCCAATGTGATTGGTGTCCTTACATGAAGGATACAGAAAGGTGAAGGTCATGTGACAACTACTCCTTGCAAGTCCCAAAAAGTCACATTAGAGCATTCACTCAAAGTCCAAAATTTCATCCTAATCCTACAAACTAAAACCCCCAAACCTCATCTAAATCTCATCAGCTCACAGGTCCCAAAGCTCATCATCTAAGTAGTACAAATCAGGTGCAGATGAGGCACCGAGTTACAAGCCTTCACCATCTGTAGGTCCATAAACCTAAGGAAACAAGTTATCTGCTCACAACACTTCCAACTTACAGTGGTGAGATAAGTGTAACAATTATAGATCAGCATTGTATCAGTCTACTTTTATTTGAATTAAGGTTGACACTTTAAAATACCCATTTATTAAAACAGGCTTAGTAGTATCTTTACTCAGTAGTTTATTAATTAATCATTTGTTACTTATTGCAGTTAATATTAATTAAGCCATGTACTTTAAAATAAAAGCTTTGAGTTAGATGTATGTGCAATTCAGATGATGTGTTCCTCAACTATTTAAAATTAGTGAATGTCACCTTTTGCTCACATAGGTTTGCTCTTTCTCATCTTACTGAAATTCAGCATAAGATCTTTAAAAAACTTTAAAATCAAGTAATATATTTATAATTTGTATTCAAAATAAGAGAACTAGAAATAAACACTAATAATTTGAGGATCTCATGGAGATGACCAAAGAATCAAAGATATTGAAAGGAAAACATGGGACAATGTGGATCACTTAACCTCTTCTGCCTTCAGTAAGAATGAACTAAAAGATCAAATTTTTGTTAGAATGACAATTTAATGGCATTTCATTCCCAGGAAAAAATAAGTTCAGGAAATGAGGTCTGAAGTCAAGCATTTATGAAAGTTCAGTGGGAGACTAATTCAAAAACTCAAAAGATAAAATACTTGATATTCTCTAGCAGTGATTGAGAAAGTTACTTTTATTCTTGGAGACTTAAAAACTTGAAAGCCCTATGCTTGAAACTGTCAGCTAAAAATCAGATGTGTCTTGCATCGGTGGATTTGTCATGTTAAGGGTTAAGAACAGAATTAAATAGGCCAATGTAGTGGAAAAATATTAGATTTTTTAGAGAGATTTTGTGGGCTTAAATAGGCTTTCTCTTTCTTGTCAAATTAAAATTTAGTATAAGATGTAATAAAATGACTTTAGTTATCTTAAAAAGTCATGTCTTCTTTAAAACTTCAACATAAAAATAGGAGAACTACAGAAAATCGGGAATTTTTGAGTCTCCAAGAGATACACAAAGAAATCAGGATAAATCATATCCAATGGAAGTGGCAAATATGTTAAATGTGTATAATATATTCTCAATCTATCATATATATTCTATGTAAATGTATTTCTTCATTTATATAATAAAATTTTATATTCTACAAGTTATGTTTTATAAAGTATATTAATATTAACTGCATTAAGATATAATTTAATAGAAATTATACATTATATATTTCTATATAATTTATTAATTATATAATATTATTATTCATATTAATGTATGTTTATTCAAGTATGTTTTATTTATACTTTATGAACATACGAATATATTGTATTTTGGTTTTTGCTACTGGCATATTACAAACCCTGTATGGCCATCCTAAATTACTTAGTTTCATCTTTCTTTATCTAATTACTAGGATCCTGGCTAGAACATATGACAGAACAGTGTGTCACAAATTGACTAGAAAAATAAATCATAAACTATGTCTTAGTTTTGTTAGTAAAATCAGTTATTTGTTTAGAAAACTTTAGTTAAGTATCTATGCTATTTATTAAGATTCAGCCAATGAAAAGGAAATTTATAATCCCTGCTCACTTGGAAAGGAATTTTAATAGGGGGAAAAGATATTAAATAACCATATACACTATCAATTATTTAAAGCAATTGTGATGAATACTAATAGGTCCTATGTAGGCATATAGGAAGAAAGCTAGACCAAGACTAAAAGTTCAGTGGAAAGTTTATTGGGAAAGTGTTGGTTTATATAAACTGAATATTTCAGTCTGAATTAATTGAAGAGGAAGACTAATCTGAAAGAAGGGATGGCTTCTGGGAAGGATCCAAAACAGAAAGCAGCACAGTCATTAAAGGAACAAGACAAGGACAGTTTGATCAGAAAGAAAAGAAAAGTACAACATGGTGCAACACATATGATGTAAACTTGGTCATGTCTGGGTTCTGTGGGCTCTTCATTCTAAGCTATGAGGTTGGGATTTAGATAAAGAACATTGAGCAACTATTATTGTAGATTCTTTAAACAAGATATGTTGGAAGGTTGGTATAGAACAGCAGAGATAGTAGAGATGGAATGGAGTTAAGATTTATTTAGCAGTCAAGTCTATAAAACTTGGCTATAGGGGCTGGTCGGATATGGAGGTTTGGGGAGAGAGGACTAAAAACTCACAGATTTTTGCCTTGTGCAGTTGGGTGAATGATGTCACTATCCATGAGACACAGAAATGTTGACTTTTAAAAATATTTTTATTTGGCTTGTATTTTTCACTTGGTAAAGAATGGTGATAAATTCAAGTTTCAACATTTTGTGTTAAAAATGCTTCTGAAGCATCCTCATAGATATGCCAGCCAGGTAGGCAGTTAGAATATCTGACGCTCACATTATATCATGAACTGTATTCTTGATTTATACTCTTGGGATAATGACTCCCTATAAATGACATTTGAAATTGTGAATAATGATAACATTATATCAGGAGAAAGTACTAAGTGAGAAGTAGTTAAGACCAAAGAATGGAACATGAGAAAAGGCAGCACTTAACAACAGTTATATATGCACGTGTGTGTGAGTATGAGTAATCAGGAAATTCTTTAAAATTTCTCATTTACGTGTGATTTTTTTTGCACAAGAGTTTTAAGTTTATCTCTACCAACTTTTCTATTTTTTAATCATCACATATTTCCTCAATACCTCCTTTCTTTTTTATATGTGTTGTTATTATAGAGTATTAAGGAAAAACATAAGCTTGATAATATTCTGTAAGAAAATACTGGGAGACAGAGGTATAGGATAACCAAATAACTGAATTTGGAAATAATTAAGGAAAGTAAATTTCTGAACAAGAGAGATGAGAAGAAAGTAGAAGAATGGAAACTGAAGCAAGATGCCTTTGATCAGTCAAGGGGTTAATTTCTGCTACCTCTATGACATTGGTAAGGTCACAGCATCATTTGTGTTAATACTGGAGAGTAAAAGAAATAAGCAGCAATTATAGCCAGATAGTTGCTTCATGAAAAGTAAGAAAGGAAAACTTCATAGCCCTTTGTGGAGAAATATAGCTTGAGCTAAGGTCTACAATGTAAGATAAAATAAGTGAACAAAAGTGTACCTCATAATATATTCCCTATGGGCTTTCCAAGAATCAAGCTTTGTATAAAGAAAGTTTAGGAGGCAGGTCACAAAGTGAATCCACTTCAGATATTGCATTACCACACAAGAAAAAATAATGGCATAAATATCCATAACACATTATATGTGTGTATAAATGCATACATGCTATTTGTATATACATATGTATGCACACATACTTATATCAAAGTGTGTATATATTTTCAAAATGAAATTACCTAGAATTTCTCATGTTCTGTATTATTTATGTATTACATGGCAAATATGTATAATATTTCCTGTGAACCGTACCTCTCAGTCTAAGTTCATGAGCAAAGGGCTGGACCAGTATTTTAGATATTACCAGGAAAGCAAGCATAGGATATTAAGTCTAACCAATGAGGCAAATAATTTGTGACATGAATTACCTAGGAAAAATGCATTGCCTATTACAGGACTATGGTCTATAGGAAGGTGTTCATTAGAAAGATGTAATAACAATGTGCATGCTTTACATTGTTAAGAATTAAAAATATTATCAGGAATTTCTGGTTTCATCCCCAACATGTAAACAGATAGATAGTGGTCACACCTGTGTTTACTTTAAGAAAAAGCTGGACAACCTGAAAAATACAGAACTTTTCTTGGGCAGTGGGGTAACTGAAGACAAAGAAAACCATCACCCAAAATTGCAAGACACAGGGGCATACAAAGACCCAAAACTAAGATGTGATTACATGGAGCAAAAGCTGCTAGAGATATGAACTGGTAAGAATACTTAATTGGCATTTTGATATATTGGTAGAGGATGACTGGACTAGCATGAAACCAAAGAGTCCTGGGGTACAGTTTTAAGGAAACCCCATAATTTTTGTGAGATTTACCTCCAGGATCCCCACCAGGTAGAAAATCCTACATAGCATGGGAAAGAATTTTGAAAGAGTCTTATCCCAGCTCGTAAAAGGTAATTCCTCCTTTCACCAGGCCTTCCAGCTCCCATGTCTTACTCAGGGGGGAAAAAAATGCAGTCAAGAGGGGTCACCACTTCAAGGACATAGACTGGGAAACATACAGCCAGGGAAGCAAGTAACAGACAGAGGGAAAATATCTATACATAGTAGAAACTCTTCTGAAGGTTAAAGACTCTTAAAAAAATAGACATGTAAGAAAAGATGGATAATATAAGCAGAGAGATTGAAACTCTAAGGAAAAAAATAATAATAAATGCTAGAAATAAAAATAAAGAATGCTGACAAAAATGGAGGATACCTTTGATCAGTAAAATGGACATAACAGAGAAAAATCAGTGATCTTAAAGATTTAATCACTGGAAACTCTGATAGCTGAAAGGCAATAAGATAAAAAGAAAAAATAAATAAAATGAAATAAAAGACTAGAATATCCAGCAACTGTGGAACAATTTTAAAAGATGTAACATGTGTAATTGGAATACCAGAAGGAGAAGAAAAAAGTAGAACAGAAGAAATATTTGAAGTAATAATTACAAAGAATATTCCAATATTGATGACAGACATCAAACCACAAATGCAGGATTTTCAGGCAGCACTGAAGTGGGATAAATACCAAACTTTCCACAGTTATGCATATCATATCAAACTGCAGAGAATCAAAAACAAAGAAAAATATTGAGAGAAGCCAGATAGAGGTGGGGAAGGGGACAACCTTACCTGTAGAGAACCCAGAATAAGAATTACCTGAGACTTCACAAAACATGCGAGTGAGTGGAGTGAATATTTAAAATATTGAAAGAACAAGATCATTTTCTTGGAATTCTGTATCCAGAAAAATTTTACTTTATAATTGAAGGAGAGATAAAGACTTTTCACACAGATAAAAAGTTAGGAAATTCTTTGCCACCAGATCTGCGCTCAGGCTAATAAGTCCTCAAGCAGAAAGAAATGATTTAGCCCAGAAACTTGCACCTACATAAGTAAAGAAAGAGTGTCACTGAAGGAAAACAAGATGAAATCTTTCTTTTTTCTTATTCATTACTGGTCTAAGCAAAAACTGTTTAGAGCATAATAGTAACAATGCACTGGATCATTACATCATATAAAGTAAAATGACAAAAATCGCGAAAGACAGGAGGGAGGAATTGGGAATATTTTTTGATAAGGACCTACACTAGACATGAAGCAATTAGTGTTTTTAATTGGAAGTGGACTTAGATTAATAGAAATAAATATTATATATATATATATAATTTATATTTACTATATGATATATATTATGTTATTGAATAATAAGTAAATAAGGAAATCACTAAAAATTGAATACCAAATTATATGCTAGGAGATGAAAATGGAATAATATAAATTGCTCAATTAAAACCAGAGAAGACAGAAAAATAGGGAAAAGAAGAAAAAAGTGGAAATAAATAAAAGTTACAAAGATGGTAAATATGAATCCAAAATTTCACTACTCATGTTTTAGGTGAATGGTCTGGTTACGCCAGATAAAAAACAAATTTTGAAAGTGGGAGGAAAAAAAATGTGTATTCTAAAAGAAACTAACTTTAAATATGAAACTCAGGTTAAAATAAAGAAGCAGAGAAAAATATACCACATTAACAGTAATTCAAAGAAAGCAGGCGTAGCTAAATTAATTTCAAATATAGCAATCTTCAGCAAAGGAAAATGAATGGAGAAAAAGAGAGGCATGACATAGTGACAAAAGGCTCAATTCTCCAAGAAGCACAGCAAGTCTAAAACAAAGCAGCAAAAACCACAAGGAAAAATAAAATAAGAAAGAATGTTCAGATCCACAACTGTAGTTGGAGAATCCAACATCCATCAATAACTGATAGTTCAAGCAGGCAAAAATCTGCAAGAATATAGATGACCTAAACAGCATTATTGACCTAATGGATCAAGTTGACAGTTACAGAATGCTCTCTCTATTAGCAGAAGAATATACATTTTTATCAAGCTCATATGGAATAGCACCAACATAGACCACATTCTGGGCCATAAAATATTATTAAATCAACAAATAAAAAAAATAAGTACCATAGAAACTATGGTCTAAGGGCACAATGACATTAAACTAGAAATCAATACAGAAATATAACTGAAACATCCCAAATATTTAGAAATTGTGCACACAATTCTAGATAACACATGGGTTAAGGAATACATCTGAAAAAGGGTTAAAATCATATATTAAACTAAATTAATATGGAAATACAATTTATCATGGTTTAGGGCAATGCAGGCAAAGCAGTGCTTAGAGAGAATGTTACAAGAATAAATGAATATATTAGAAAAGAAAAATTTCTAAAATCAATAACCTAAATTACTTCTTAGGAAACTAGAGACAGATGAACAAATTGATCCTCAAGTAAGCAAAAGAAAGGAAATAATAATAATAATAACATAAATAATTAATAAAAATTAAAGCAGGAAAAGACCAGAGAATAAATAAAATCAAGAGCTAATTCTTTGAAAAGAGCAATAAAATTCATAAACTACTGGCAAGGCTAACAAAAATGAGAGAAAGACAGCACACTTGAGTAATATCAGAAATGAAAGAAGAGTTGTTGCTATTGATGCATGAGCATTAAAAGTATGAGGAGACAATATAAATAATTCTATGCCCACAAATTTGATAACTAAGAAAAAATGACACAAATTCTTAAAAGACACAAAGTGTCAAAACTCATCAAAGGAAAAACTGACTACCTGAAAACCTAAATAGCCCATTTCTATTAAAGAAAATTGTACTAAAAACCCTCCAATAAAAGAAATCACTAGACTCAAATGTTTCTTTGGTGAATTCTACCAAATGTTTAAAATAGAAATAATATCATTTCTCTACAATGTCTTCCAGAAAATAAAAGCAAAGGGAAACTTCTTATCTCATTCTTTGAGGGCAGCATTACTCAAGTACCTAAACCGATGAAGGTGTTACAAGAATAGAAAACTACAAGATATGGACATAGACAAAAAATCCTCAACAAAATAGTAGTAAATTGAGTCCAAAACTGTACAAAAATAATTAGACACTATAAGCAAATGGGATTTGTTCCAGCAGTGCAAGGCTGGTTTGACATTTAAAAATCAATTGATGTAATATGCCATATCAACAGGCTAATGATGAAGTCAGATGATCCTATCAACTAATGCAGAAAAAGCTTTTTACATAATCCAACACATATAATGATCAAAACTTTCAGCAAACTAAAACCTTCCTCAACTTGATTAAAAAAACCTATAAAAAACATTTCATATTCGATGGGCATATACTGGACAATTTCTAAGATAACCAACTAGGAAAGTGTGTCTTCTCTCACTATTTGTTTGATATCATAAAGTCCTAGATAAGGTAGTAATACCAGGGGACAATATTCATGATTGGAATGGAAGAAATAAAACTACCTTTATTCAGATATGATGTGATTGTCCATGTATAAAATTACAAAGAATATACAAAAACAAATATATATGAGAAATTTGCCTTCCTATATGCCTACAATGAACAGCTGGAATTTTAAGTTTTAAAGAATCATTTAAAACAGCACCAAAAAATGAAATAACTAGTTATAATTAAAGGACAAATATTCCATGTTCATGGATCAGAACACCCAGTATTGTCAAGATATTAGTTCTTTCCAACTTCATCTATAGATTAAAGGCAATCCCAGTCAAAGTTCTAGCAAGATATTGACGAACCTACTCTAAAGTTTACATGGAAAGGTAAACAACCCAATAGAACCAAATGAAGTAACGAAGAAGGACAGAGTTGAACCATTCTCACTATCCAATTTCAAGCTTTAATGAAAAGCTAAAGTGATATAGTATGTTATTGAAAAAGAACAGACACATAGAAAAATGAAGCAAAATATCCTGGAAATATAGTTCAAACATAGTTAATTAATTCTTAACAAAAGTGTAAAGGCAATTCAGTGGAGAAAGGATAATCTTTTTAACAAACAATGTTGAAGCTATTGGACACACAGAATTTGGGACAAGAAATCACGATAAAACCCTAAGCCACTCACCCTTATTTCCTCTCAGGCCATTTTCAAACCTGCAAGGGACACTTTCCTTCTCTTTCTGGAAAGCCTTATTATGTGGGGGGTAAATCTTTTCAGATTCTCTTGGTGTATGTACTGTGTAAGTCTCAAAATTTGAATTTGATTTTGATTCCTCCCCCATGAAGCACCAAAAAACTTAAGGCAACTATGATCACTAGCATATTCTTTTGCTAAATTTAACCTTTCAAAGAATGAGTTCAAAAATCATGAGACACATATTCCAATTCCATTCTCACAAATATTATTTTTATGTCCACCTTAAGACTCTGAGGGAGAAAGATGTACATATTTATTATAGGTTGTGGTTTTAGAAGCTGTACTCCTAATAATCCTAATAAACAAATAAATAGAAATACATTATAATATCATATTATTTTATCCTTTTCAATAACTGGATAGTTTCTAGATTAAATATACCAATAAATACTAATTTGTTTAATTCTCCAAATGATGAAAATCCCAGTAATTTGGATAATAAGAAATGTTACTAAAAATTTCCTAATTATTGATCTTATTTAATTGGTCACAAGATAAATATTTGCTTTCAGTCTAAAGGTGTATTGTTTTTCTAGAAAATGTAAAAATGTTTAGAAGTTCCTATATGCAAAAGATCACTCTTAATAGTCTGTACAGTGAAAAAATACTTATTTCCCATCATTAAAACTTAGAAGACCTTTTCAAAATTATATGTATATAAAAAATAATAATAACTGCACTAAAGCAGTTAGGTGGGGGCTCTTTCATCAAGCTTGACTAGTGCTTTACACTTACGACTGCTACAGGATGCTCAAACTCAACGCCCAATTCATGTGAGTTCAGGACGTGAGCAGTACAAGGACTCTTGTGTATCAGCCAAAAATTTATCATTAGAGGATATTTTATTATTTATTTCACTCAGGGATTAAAGTTGTAGATGTTAATATTTTTGGAATTCATACACTTGAGAAACACTCAGACATAAACATGGAAAAAGGAGTAGCTTAACTTCCATTTACACTCCAACAAATGCCAGAGGCATACATTACTGTTAGTCTCCTTTCAAGAGAATCTCTTTGCTTTTAAAAAAGTTATTTTTTATTCCCTTTTGTTTCTAATCCCTAAGAAAGTTTCCAAAGGTCCTGGGGGGAAAAAAAAGCTGATTGGAAAAAATCTATATATATTTACGGCTTTCCTACAATGGATTAAGAAAGGAGAAAAAATTTTATTTCTAAACAGCAAGTGGTATATTGGGAAAGAAAGAGAGGGAAATTCTTGAGATTGAATGAAGAAAAGGATCATCAGGACATGAAAATGACTCAAGATTTACATCAGCAAAGCGCTATGCCTCCCAGATTCTGTGTTCAACTCCTGACTGCTCCTGTATCAAACCGCAGGAACACCTGCCGAATCTAAGTTCCAATAGCAGTGACTGGCAAGTGGGAGAAAGGGAGAAAATATGCTTTCCAGGTTACAATGAAGAACTTGATCATGAAATTCTTTTTCAGAAACTTTAGAGTTAACTTCTATAAAAATTGTTATTATTAGAGATTAAGCATATGCAGGCAGGCATACTGAATCCCCACGAGATCAACCACACACAGTTCCTTTATATATTCATCTACTGAAGGACATTTTGGTTGCTTCTAATTTTTGAAAATTATCAATAAAGCTGCTATATGCATAATGGGTGCAGGTTTTTGTGTGGACAGAGGTTTTCAACTCCTTTGGGTCACTACCAAGGAATGTGATTGATGGATTTTATAAGAATATGCTCAGTTTGTAAGATACCACTGAAGTGTCTTCCAAAGTAGCTGTACCATTTTGCACTCATAGTAGTGTTTTTGGAGTTCTGAGAAGGAAGAAATAATAATTCACATTGATTTATATATAGTATAGTAATTTTCAAGGAGATTTTCCATTTAATATATCACAGTTTCCTTATAAAAAATGGCACATTTGATAGGTCTGCCCAGTTACCAAATCCCCATCTGACCAGATAGCATGGAAGGGAGCCAAACATACAGGGTACAATGGCTGCATATGATCGCTCAGCAAGTTATTGGCATGGTACCTCCTCATAATCTTAACTAAAAGCTAGCTTTGTTCACTGTTACTGTATTAAAAACTGTCTACCCTGTTCAGAGATCAGTGGCAAATGCTAGTATTAGAATCCCTTTTCCAAGAAATTTTGTTTTTCCTTGTGTTTACTAGATTGAAATACAGAGACAGGTATTTTAATAATGTTTCAGTTCTGGGCAACCTTTTTATGTGACTTCATCAAGAAGGAAGCTGGGTGTGCGGCACAGGCTACCTGCTTTCATGAAGGCCACCTGGCACTGTTTATGACTTGTCACTCTTCATTCACTGATGTAGTAAGCCTTACCAGCCATGCCCACTACATCTTATTTCCAGAGACAGCTGATAAAATTGTAGAGTGTTACACATAACATTATGTCATTATCTTGTCAAATTTCATGTAGCAGTCCTGGGCATATTTTGTAGATGGAGGTTCAAGGTGCCCAGGATACAAGTCTGTGCCTCTGTAGGGCCCTGCCCAGGATCAATGTCCAGCCCTTTCTCATGAGCCCAGGGAGCCCTTTATGACGGGACCTGCTAGCACTGACTGCTCTTAACTCAGACACATCAGTTGAAATATATTTGTTTTGAAACAAACATCCTTGTCCATGTTAATAATATAACAAAACTTCCTTCCTTCCTCTATATATCTATTTATATATAAATGATCTTCACATTTATGGAGAGAAAACTTAGGTTTGTAATTAAAAAATGTGAAATTAGTTTGTTTTTCTCAATTACTAGCTAATGATAGTAGACAAGTCATTTTCTTCTGAGTCTCAGTGTCTTCTATAAAACTGATATTTGGAGGAGTAGCAATATATGAGGACATATTTTATAAATTGTAAAGAAATAACTTTTTCAATCTACATGTTAATAAGGAATGGTTTAAATGACTAAACATTCTTTCACGTCTCATTTTTTCAGGGATTTTATTTTCTACAATATTGATGTGTTCAGGGGAGATTTAACTTTCTCAAAATCATTGTGATTTAAAAATGGCATTAAATTAGGAAACATGATAGATTTTGAGAGTGAATTTATACTTCTTTAACAATAATAAGTCCCATTTTTCTCTTACTTTTCCTTACTTTTATTCTTCTAGCTTTTTGAGGCACTAATTTTTTATGCAGAATATAGAATAAACTTGATTTTCTCAAATTGTAGGATATTTTCACAGTAACTTTGTATGGTACATATTTTTATTATTTATGTTAACATGCTATTCCAGGTTGCTTTGTAGAGCTGGAATGAACAGAAGAGTCATTTATAGAATCGTCTTTTCACAGCTGGCTAACAGGTACAGAGAGGCTAAGGGGTTTGGACAAGGTCAGTCAGCTACTTTTGGGAAATCTGCCCACATTCACTGAGTTAGGTTAGTGACCCATGTGTTTTTCATAAGATCATTACTTCAGATAATGACACATAGATATAAATGGTATGAAATATGTGATAGATTGAGCGTGCCTTAAAAGATAGATCAATCTTAAAGAAAAGCACTTTCACATCCTTCCTCTTCCATAGTCCTAGGCTTCTTGCAGCCAGACTCTCAGCTGTCATGTGCCAGCAGGTCCATCTGGGGGAGCTGCATCAGTAAGTTCTCGCACATCAAGCACAGAGAATTTCTTTGGGACTTCTTAGCTTTCATTTTGCCCTTGCTGTCTACACTTAATAAAATCTACCCACCCCCCCCCACACACACAAAGACTAGACATGTGAAGAAAAAAAATTCTATGATCAAATCACATCACTTCATTTTGACTTAAAGTTAAGAGCTGGTTGTATATTCAGAGACCTTATATTTGGCTTTTATCATATGGTAGAAATTACTTATATTCAGCAGGATTTTTGTAAGTTGAGTGTACCTAAATTGGGAAAGTAAACACAAATTTTTGGTCTTATTTTTATAACAGTTTCTATTTTCAGTAACCTAATTTCCATGTTCATGTACTGCCTTCATATTCTATATTTTAATATTCTTTTTTATGACACAAACTCCTTATTAGACTAAAATATATTAGGGAATGTGCTTTCTTCAGCTTTAATTTCCCATCATCAAATAAAGTTTCTTCAACATAAAAGTACATAAAGAAGTTACACTGCTGACAGCTTAAATAATTTCTGCTGAGCAGAGGACTCCAACATTTAAATATGCAATCCCAGTCTCATACCTAAACTCTAATTCTTCTATTTCAATTTACCTGAAAAATGGTGTTTACTGAATATCATATTGCATCGCCAATTTCAACATGTCTATAACTTCCCACAATGCTCAGTTCTCATTCTGAATATATCCTTTCAATCAATTGATTATTTTA
Organism: Smutsia gigantea; assembly: GCA_032199065.1. Taxonomy (NCBI): domain Eukaryota; kingdom Metazoa; phylum Chordata; class Mammalia; order Pholidota; family Manidae; genus Smutsia; species Smutsia gigantea. The sequence goes on from JAVSCE010009255.1 coordinate 134,580, forward strand.
TCTAAGACACTATGGCTTAAAATGTGGGATTATATACCTGTTTCCTAGAAGAGGTGTGATAATATTCACTGCTTTCAGTTGAACAAGAAAATATGTCACGGAATTGAAGGTCCATTTTGTTAACCTTTAAATGCTTGTCAAGTTGGTAGGTTAAAACAATCTTTACTTTAATATACACTTATGAAAACTCTTGTCTCTTTCAATTATGTAATTTTATATTAACCAAATATCTGTTTTGTGACAATTTTCTAGTCTATCTGTCTTTTGGTTTTATGCATGTTATTTTTTAATATACTTTTTGTTAATTCCTAACTCAAATTTCATTTTTTCAGTGGTCTACCTTTACTACTCTGTATTGTGATACATCTGACTCTATTATTCTCTTCCTTCATTATAGCACTTACCTAAAATATTATATACTGAGTAAGTTTAATATGTATAATATATTACATACATATCACACAAAATATATAATTTTATATACATATTTCTTCACTGAGAGATTTTTATTTGTACTGATTTTGCTATAAAGTGTTACTGAGGTACAGCCAACCATCCATGATTGGAGAAGGTCAAGGAGTACAGGGACCCAGGGAAAGGAGAGCCAGGGCTTTGCCATGTTGTAGCGTATACCTCTCAGTATATGTATAAAGTAATCATTTGGGCAATAAAAAGATGGTAGGCAGGGGTCAGAGGGTCGGGCAGAGAAGGGTCCATATGGTGAGAGGCTTCAGGCCCTGGAAATGAAGAGATTATAGAGTTGAACATGGACCCAGAGTCCTCTTCCCCAGTCCTGCCTGATCAAGCAGAGAAGTTTCAGCAGGAAAGCATCAAGAAAAGAGAACATATATATACACACACAAGATATATATATATTGTTTGAAAATAAAAGACAATTGGAAAATTGGAAATAAAATTTTATAAGTGTATTTATAAATATTGTCAATTTATATTGTCAAGATATATATATATATATATATATATATGAACAGGAGATATATATGAACAAGAGAATACACACATATATATGAAAGAGAAGGAAAAAAATGTAGTAAAACATCTATCTGCTATTTATATACTTAAAATATTAGGTAGAGAAAAAAGAAAAGCTATATACTATTATGCTATCTTTTCCTCTCCATCTGTACAAAAATGTAGGCCCCATAAGGGTAAGGGTCATAGTTTCTTCACTGAATCCAAAGCAATCAGAACAACACATAATTATTGATCAATGAATATTTGTTGGATGAAGTGTGTTTCAATCTTTCTGTTTTATGACTTACTTGCTGTATGAATCAATAGAATGCTTCTCTCCATTTATGAATCTGACAAATATTCAACTGCATTTTTCTTACTGTGGGCATATATTATTCTTTTAATTCCATTAGGTTACTATAATCTTTTTCTTATTCATTTTTGCAAGTTTCACTAACTTGTTCATCTAGATAACCTTTAAAAATGCTTTCTCCATATTGCAAAAATCCCTTGAGGTTTTGATTCAAGCTCATAGTATATTTCTGAATTTATTTAAGTTGTAAAACTTTTTAACATCAGAATTTTGCCTAGGATGCTCATAAATATTATCAATTTAGATATAGAAATGAAGCTACATCAATATGAAAAAGATGCTTTTATCACTAGCCTCTAGACATATGTCTCTCTTTTGCTTTTTGTTTTTTGTATATCCAAGGCCTTTCAAATCCCAGGGTGTTTACACTTGTTCTTCCCTCCTCCTAAGTATATCTCAGTGCTTCTAATCCATCAACACAATCTCAAACATCACATCTTCAGAGAGGTTTTCCTGGCCATCCTATCAAAAGTAGTCCAAAACCCAACTCACTAATTACTAAGTCTCCATAATTTTGCTTTTGGTATGTCCTTCATCTCACTGAACATAATCTGACATTATTATACCTATTTACAGGAAGAGACTTCATGAAGTCTAATAAATCTTTTGGACAAAACAAATGTTCAGGTAGCTTAATAGTAATTGATGATTTAGCCAAAATTCTAGTAGTAGAGCTTTCAGAAGTGTTTTTATCTCTTTCTTTCAATAATAACATTTGATTATTGATGTGGACTGAGCAGTATATTCTATCTTTCCTTATTTCTGAGTGACCTTCAGTTTCTCTTCCTGAAGGCGTGTAGCTTTTTTATTGAAACTCACCAAGATAGGGCATCAGAATTGCAGGCAATGCTCTCACATTACCCTTTTCTTTAATTAATGAATAGAGTCTATTGTTCAGTGCTCTTGGACCACATTTCCTTTCTTCTGAAGTAAACAGTCACGACTAAGCAAGAGAGCAATATATATAAAATCTTTCCAGGGGTGTCTCTCAGCTAAGATCTATGAAAGATAACTTTAGCAGAGAGTAGTAGTCAGACAGCCAAACAGAGCATAAGAAAACTGTCCCTACTGTAATAGAAAAGATACATTATATTCCATTCTTAAAGATATCCAGTAAGAGTGCAATGCAGTTTACACCTTACACACTCCTGAGAAAGACTACATCTTTACTAAATTGAAGGAGTAAGTAAGTGAATTAGAGAATTTTATATCATCACACAGGATTTTTCAGATGTCTGCACCCTAAGACTTTTGGTAAACTGCATGCTGTCCATCTGGATGTATAGATCCTAGATTTCTTTTTTTTTTTAATCCTGAAGCCCACTCTCATTTCTTTTTATTTTTAGAATTTTCTAGGCTATTCTTCTTATTATTTTTTTTTGAGTTTTTAATTAATTAATTAATTTTTTATATATAATTTATTTTGGTATCATTAATCTACAGTTACATGTGCAATATTATGGTTATTAAACTACCCCCTTCATCAGGTCCCCCCCACCAACCCCATTACAGTCACTGTCCATCAGCGTAGTGAGATGCTATAGAATCACTACTTGTCTTCTCTGAGTTGTACTGCCCTCCCCGTGCCCCCCCAACATTACATCTGCTAATCGTAATGCCCCTTTTTCCCTCTTATCCCTCCCTTCCCATCCATCTTCCCCAGTCCCTTTCCCTTTGGTAACTATTAGTCCGTTCTTGGGTTCTTTGAGGCTGCTGCTGTTTTGTTCCTTCAGTTTCTTTCTTTGTTCTTATACTCCACATATGAGTGAAATCATTTGATACTTGTCTTTTTTGGCTTGGCTTATTTCACCGATATAGTCCCACTGGTTCATTTTTGCTTTTGTTTCCCTTGCCCGGGGAGATATGTTCATGAAGAAGTCGCCCATGTTTATGTCCAAGAGATTTTTGCCTATGTTTTTTTCTAAGAGTTTTATGGTTTCATGACTTACATTCAGGTCTTTGATCCACCTTGAGTTTACCTTTGTGTATGGGGCTAGACAGTAGTCAGTTTCATTCTCTTACATGTAGCTGTCCAGTTTTTCCAACACCAGCTGCTGAAGAGGCTGTCATCTCCCCATTGTATATCCAAGGCACTTTTATCAAATATTAATTGACTGTATATGTTTGGGTTAATGTTTGGATTTTCTATTCTGTTCCACTGGTCTGTGGGTCTGTTTTTGTGCCAATACCAAATTGTCTTGATTACTGTGGCTTTGTAGTAGAGCTTGAAGTCAGGGAGCATAACTCCCCATGTTTTATTCCTCCTTCTCAGGATTGCTTTGGCTATTCGGGGTCTTTGTGGTTCCATATGAATTTTAGAATTATTTGTTCCAGTTCATTGAAGAAAGCTGTTGGTTGTTTGATAGGGATTGCATTGAATCTGTAGATTGCTTTAGGTAGTATAGCCATTTTGACAATATTTATTCTTTCTAGCCAAGAGCATGGGATGCATTTCCATTTGTTAGTGTCCTCTTTAATTTCTCTTAGGAGTGTCTTGTGGTTTTCAGAGTACCGGTCTTTCACTTCCTTCGTTAGGTTTATTCCTAGGTATTTTATTCTTTTTGATGCAATTATGAATGGAATTGTTTTTCTGATTTCTCTTTCTGTTAGTTCATCGTCAGTGTATAGGAAAGCAGATCCTAGATTTCTTTACAAGTGGTTTAAGAAAAGAAGGAAGACAACCAACAGATAATTTCTGTTGAGGTTCTTCATTCATAAGGTGGAAGCTCTTTGTGAGTAAAGTTGTATTTTTTTCTCCTTTGCAGGTGTTAAATTCTGTAGAGCATCTTTATATACCACAAGGGAGGCTGTGAACATTTTGAGCAAATACTCTTTTCTTTTGTCTTGTTGAGGACTAAGAGTGGTTTACCCAAGTGACAATTCAATCATTGAGCTATGGTGCTAGAATGGCTATAGAGTCTCACAAATCTCTGTTGGTTTTGGACATACAAGTTAAGTTTTATCAAGTCATCACTAGAAAAATAACCCCAGGCTGGTCGAGTATAGCTGTGCAGGTATAAATTACTGCATTGGGTATTCAAGAGAGGGAGAAATGTAAATATTTCCTTATTCAAGATATTCGTGGAAGATGGAAAACTTGAGTACACATTTGGGACCTTGGAGATTACTGTTGATTTCCATTTATATTATAAAATATGTGATTAAAAGGGTGAAAGTACCTCAGATATAGGTAGAGATAAATGAATAAAGAATACCATGGAAAGTGATAGTAAAGGTGCAATAAATAGTGAAAGGCTTTGGAACTTGACTTAGATTCAAATCCCAATCCTGCCACTTTGTATATATGAATCACAAATTTGATGATTTTCCTCTATGAGTTCTTGTTGCCTTAACTCTAAAGGAGGACTGCAGGTTCTCTCTTGCATAATTTTAAATTTGGGGAATAGTGAATATAAGAGACCAATAATAGTGTCTGACATTCAACATATGAAAGTAATTAAACATTAAGATGTATAGGGTTCACTAGGTTTATCTTCTATTCTGTTTTCCTTTCTATTTTGATCTGAAATCTATACACTCAGCTAATGATCAGTCATTTCCAGGAGTATCGATCTTTTTTATCTTTAATGTAAGCAGTTGCTTTTTGATTCACGTTTTAAATTATCCTCCCGTAACTGAATTTTTAGTAAGAAACAGATTTGTTGGTTTTGACAGATAGTTTATTCACATATACACAAAAACACGCATACATAAAAGCCTCACTATGGTTAGTAAGTGTACATGATCAGTTATGAATTCAAATATATTCATCAAAGTATTCTCCAAATGGTCAAATTATTTATAGTCATTAGTTTAGTGATTCGTTTAGAAAAGAACACTGAAGTAAGACTGTGTTCTCAATACACGCATGCACACACGTCTTAACTTTAATCAAATGCTTTATGTTTGTTGACATTAGAACTAAAGATGTTATTTTAAATGTGGCACTATAAGATGAGATGAATGGTTTGGAGTCAGTGTGTACACTGCTATAATTGATGTTCCAACTATAAAGTCAAGAGGTATTTACTTTAGAAGACCACTTGTATTTGTTTAATGGGGACTATTACCTTTCTTTTAAAGTTCTTTTTTCCCATAATTTGAAAATTAGTACTCTATTTATTCTGAAAACTAAAATTTCAAGCTCTTGTCTTCTACTGTCTGCTCACCCTGATAATGCTTTGAATAAACTTAAAATCTTCACAAAATATAAAACAAAATATTTCTATAATGGTGACATACTATATAGATTAGAAATATAAAAAATGTACAGCTAAGTGATTTAACCAACAGTGAATATCCATATGACCATAACCCAAATGGTAATAGAATAGGTGCTGAGTGCATTCCCTGCCTGAGTCATCGCTCATTCCTCTCCACAAAAATAACCACTATTCTCACTTGAATTTCCATACAATTTTATCTTCTAAATATGATGCCTTGAAATAATAGTTTTAGTTCTAAAATATATATATATAATTGGAACAATAATATATATTGTTTTGTGTCTGACTTTTTTCAATCAACATTTTCAGGGATTTTATCCAAGTCATTGTGTGTATCAGTAGGTGGTCCAGTTGTTGATCTGTGTTTCTATCTTCTTTTCTTAGTTGGTCTACATTAAGGATTTTAAATTTTGTTGATATTTTCAAAGAATCAAAAAATACTATATTTCTACTTTGAACAATTGACAGTTTATCCTTAAAACCATCAGTATTGTCTTATATTTACTTTTATGCCTACTCTAACCCCCTATTAATGTTACCATAATTTTTGCTTCAAACCATCAACATTCATTTAAATAAATCAGTTCAACATAAATAATTTACTATAGCAGTATTGGCAGTGCAGGTCTGTTAGAAATGAATTTCATCAGCATTTAACAAGAATGCCTTTATTTTTACTTGATTTTTGAAAAATATTTTCCTTTAACGAAGACTTTCAACATGTTTTTATTCTTGATATTTAATATAAAGAGGTCAGTCCCAATATGAGATTTATAGTTGTTTTTCTTTTCAATTTTTCTTTCACCTCTTAAAATTTGCATTCTTTGTATTTGTCCTCTGTTTTTCTAGAGGAAAGTTGGCCAATACTCATAGGTTTCCATGTATAGAATGTCTTTTTTTCTTATTCCTTACAAAATTTTCCCTATATCCTTTTTTCAACAGTTTGATGTGCTGAAGGGTCATTTTATTTGTACGTAAGATGCTTGATCTTCTTGTATCTATAAGTAATATATTAAATTTTACATTTATTTCTTAAACTTTTTTCCATTTCTATATCTGAGATATATTTCATTCACTATGAAAAATACCTTTTAATGTTTCTCTTAATAAGAATCATTTGGTCAGAAAGTTCCCCAGTATTTACTTTTATTTTTTTATTTAATCTTTTGCTATTATTATTGTCATAGTTTAATTGAAATGCTTCTTTTCATATCCTATTAATATTCTTAATATATGAATTTTCAAGTATATGTAACTTCACTAATTCATATTCAAATTTACTAATCCTCATTCACTAATTCTCTCTTCTGTGTTTAATCTGCTCTTAAATCTACCAATATGGCTCTTCATTTAGTTATAAAGTTTTTCATTTCTATAATTTAAAATCTTTTCACTTAAATACTGTTCCAGGAAATTTCCAAAGTGTTTTTTCATGAGACTCTTATAAAGTACTCAAAGTAATATAATGCTAGCTAAAAGTTTAAGTATTTATTACTTTATTCAGTGAATATTGTGCAACCATTATGGCTTTTGAAGCAAATCAATAATTCATAAGGGAGTAGAATTATTTCAAACTTGAAGAGTGATATTTGCAAAACTCATTATACCACAAAGAGAAATCTGCACATCAAGAAGAGTGGGACAAAGCACAGTGATTTTACAGCATCCACCATTAAATAAATTATAAAATATTAAAGGAAGATTATGCAAAGAAACCAAGATTAATTGCTGCTAATTGACAAAAGTCACAAAACCAAGGGCTGGTTTCCTTTGTGATACTAATGTCATTTACAAGGTTAATTACTGTGTCACCTCACAGTCTCCAGTTGTTTTTCATATTGTGGCAGAAAGCATGTGAACAGATGGACCAGAATAACATCTGGCTTAGGTGAGGAATAAGAGTACAGCAGACATCCTTGAATGATTTCCTCCAGTTGCACTGTCTCAGGAGGAATAGAAAGTAATAAGAGAAACACAGGCACCAAAAATAAACAACTTGATAAATACCTATTAGCATACTGGCCATTGCCAAATCCCAGTGTGAATGTCATAATTAGCATCTAACAGGGCTCCAGTGATGTTCTTATCAATATAACCTTTTAAAGAATAGTTATATTTAATTTAGTCATTTGTCATTAATATCTTACTTCCCCAATTTCCTCTCAAACATGCTTCTATAGGCAATCAAAATACATCTTCTAGTTTATGGAAAATCGCAGTATTTAAAACATGCAATATCCTTCTTGATCCTCAGGATAACCTTATAAGTTAGACATTACTACATGATATCCAAATAACCAAATCACAGAAATACTATATCCTAGGTTAAAAAGGTAACAAATGGCAGAACAAGGATATGCAACCAGAATTAACTTCAACCTATTGCATCCACATTAAGAGCTACATTATGTAAGTAACAAAAAGAAGAAAGCCTTTGGTAACAATGACTATTAGAAACTTTATAGCTATAATTTGTAAATTTCATTCCTTACTGTATTGCAAGTAACATAATTATTTTGCTCTTTATATGGTACAGATCTAAAGAATTTGATTCCAAGTATTCTAGTATATACAACATTATTTCAGCTTTATTTCCTCTTTAAACCTATTAATCTTTCAATGGCCTGGGAATGTGCTACAATGACATTTCTAATTTATAAAATCTTCTCCCACAATTCAAGATGAAAATACTCATAAAAACAATGCAACACAACCTCACTAGAAAATAAATAATTGTCAGAAATATGAGGTCGTGGCTATTTTGTACAGCGTATGAGAATTCATTCAGCTGTTTGGTTATGTGCTGCGTTGGTTCTTGCTGAAGGTCTGCCTTGCTCCAGTCGTGTTTATCACAGAGAGTGCAGACCACACATGACACATTAGAGAGATGGTTCAAGGGGAGCTCTCTTGGCCGTACTTTCTCTCTGCAAGGAATAATAGTGATGCTGTCTTCTCATCAGGATGGAAAACACTGAACTGCACGTATAATTAATTATCACTACTGTTATCACCAAGGTCAGCCTGGCTTTGTTGTTCTGTTTCACACAGGTGTGCTTCATAATTCATTCCCTTCCTCTCTTACAGAGCTCCAGAGCCAGTGTTCATCCTTAGGGCCAGTGTTGTTTTGTGCCTTTTGAACATAAAAAATTTATGGAGAGTGATGGGTATTCAAGCTTTGATTTCTCTTTTTTTTTTCTTTAATGATTTTACATAATCTCCTTTATTTTTCACTTCATCTATTGTGGATAAAGTGAAGGTTCCTGTGGCCAGGATTCTCACCTGGCTCTGGTTGGCTAGCTCACTACACACATGTGGGCAATATGTCATTATTGACTGCCCTTGCCCAGTGGTCTGGGCCACACAGTGGCATGGCTGCAAGGCTACAGGAGAGCAGAGATGAGGCTGGAGTGGTGGCAGCCCTGAGGCCCAGAGGACAGCTATGTGAGCAGAGAGGCCCAAAGATGGCTGTGTGGGCAGAGAGGCCAAGAGGACAGCTGTGCAGACAGAGGGGCCAAGAGGCAGAGATCGGCTTGCTGCATGCAGACTCGCTCTGAGTGGATGGGATTCTAGTGATTGACCTGCCACTGTGAAAATAAAGTTGGGTATAACCCTTTCACCCCAAAAACATTCTACTGTCATTTATTTGGGCACAATGAATCCATAGTGAACTTGCCCAGGGCAGAAACCCATTGGCAAGACATCTATGTACTTGGGTCTCAGGGAAAAATATTTTATTAGGATAATTTCAGTAGAAAGAATACTTCACTCAACTTATATCACTATAGTAAGTAATGATTTCTAAAGAAAAATGGAGTATTACCTATTGGCATCTAGTTTGTTCAGAATTAATAGTGCCAAGAGTAATCACAAGTATATAGGCGACTGTATGTTATTTTTCACTAGCTTTATTGAGATATATCCCACTATACAATTCACCCATTTAATGTGTACAATTCAATGGGTATTTTAGTACATTCACAGAGTTGTATGACTGTCTTGCCAATGGGTTTCAGCCTGGGCAAGTTCACTATGGATTCAATGTGACCAAAGTAATTGACAGCAGAACGTCCTTTGGGGTGAAAGGGTTTATTACCCAGCTTGTTCTCCCGGCGGTAGGTCAAGCACTAGCATCTCTGCCTCTACCCAGAGCACTGGGCCAAGCTCTCTATATAGCACAATAATTACTTATGGCCTAAAGGTGTTGAAGTGGTAGCCTAGCAACAGGCCAGTTACATCATCAGGTGGTTTAAGTTCAGTGAGGTTCCTGGCCATAGGAACCCCAGCTTCCCCACACTCGACCCCTCCAGGATTCTCGCCTTACAATCTACACGCTTTCCATCTTCCCCAATGGTCCCTGTACAAGAAAGCTGGAGCACTGTAACCAGATTCCACAATAGCAACAGAGGATAACAACAACTTAGAGATAATAAAAAATTAAGATACAGGTAACAAAAATTATAATAATCCTCAAGCCAGAGAAAGTTCCCAATCCACAAAGACCTTAGGGGCGATAATATTTTAATGCCACCAACATAGGAAAATCTTGTCCATCAGGTAGGATGCATGCAGGAGAGTGGTCCTGTGATAGGACTGTAGCAGGAAGGTGGTCCCTTCCAGGTCTAGTATACCATACTTTTACTCCTTTCCCTGTGGGGGTTACCAAAGGGTCTATATATAGTGCTACTGGAGGTGCATGCACTGGTCATAATGATAAAACAAAACTCCCCGGTAAGATGCTTCTCCCTTCTGGCCGTTCAGGATATACTACTGTGACCTTTGGCAGCCACTCCGCTGTTATTCCAGGAATACACAGGAGGCCAGCTTCCAGGCCTTGTCCCCAAGGTGCCAGGAGAGCCAGCCATCATTGGTCCATGTGTTGAAAGGTCCAAGGCCATGTCCACTCAATGGAGTCTCTGGGATTCAGTGCAGTTGGTACTGGCAGCAAGATGTTATTCTGGTGGCCGAACCTCGGCTTCAGTGATTCTTCCTTGGTTTGCACTTGCAGTTTGTATAGGGGAGGCAGCCATGTGTGTTAACATGTCTACAGGGCTCAGGGCTCCCTTTTGGGGTCTCTCATTCAAACGCCATAGCACGGTCCATAAGCAGACTGACCATCCCTGCAGACTATTGGTATCTGACTTTAGTCCTGATTTTAACAAGCCATTGTGCCTCTCTATCATGCCTGCTGTGGTAGGATTGTATGGCACATGAAACTTCCACTTGATTTCCAGCTGTCGCACCCATTCCTGCAGTGTATGTCCAGTAAAATGGGTGCCCTGATCACTCTCAATTACCTGTGGTCAGCCACAGGCAGCAAAGAGATGCTCCAGGCCTCTTTTGGTCAACTGCTGGTCTGCACAACGGGTACAAAGAGCAACCAGAAGTCCAGTAGCTGTGTCCACACAGGTCATTGCATACTCATATCCTTCTGACACCGGTAGAGGCCCAATGTAGTCTATCTGCCACCTGGCGAGGGGTATAGGCTCCTTAGCTATTGTCCCATGTTGCTGTGGAACTCGGTGTTAAGTCCCTTTTGGAGCACACAACACACTCCTGTCGGGCTCTACTAACTTCTTTGAAGGTCAAAGGCAAGTCCCACCAATGGGCTACAGCCCACATTGTCTTTTGCCCCGCATGCAACAAACGCTGATGTAGCCATTGAGCTGCATCAGAGGCAGGCTTTCCTTCTAACCAACGTATCTGGGCCAATTTATCTGCTTCGTCATTTCCTAGGGATGCCAGTGGCAAATGGCCTGTCACATGGTATACTGTAATTATTTTAGTCTGACCACAGGCCCATAAGTGTTGCCACAGTTCTTGCCCCCAAAGGGGTCGGTGACCAACCAGCCAGTTGGCATGGTACTAGGTTGGTAGCCACAGGGTCAAGTCCCGATAGACAGCCCAGCTGTCAGTGCAGACAACTAGAGGGGAGGGCTCCTGGCTGATCACAAGCCACACAGCCCACAACTCTGCCCATTGACTGCTCTTCCCCTCACCATCCTCCATCCATATTGTCTCAATCTTAGGATGGAAAGCTATGGCCCTCCATTTTGGGGGCTGTCCATGGCTGAAGCCACCTGTGTACCATGCATCTTCAGGTATAGGGGCTCTTCCCTCCCAATAGGGACTCTCTGCTACTAATGGTTCACTTCTTTCTGGATTCTCGTTGCTTCAGCCTCTCCTAAGTCTGCTACTGTATGTGTCACCTGGCTTATGGGATGCCCTAAGTGAAGGGAAAGAATGGCCACTAGAGACCCAAAGAGGGATGTAGGAGACATTTGAAGTACAATATTTCTCATCCCAGTAGTGAAAATCTCTTCATCTGGGCCATAATTCTCTGGACTATAGATGGCATTTCTCATGCATAGCTCTCGTAGCACCTGTTGGAGTTCAGCATACGTCTGCCATCTAACAGGAGTGCAGCCATGAGCCAATGGAGGAGGGAGTGACTCCCTGGGGTCTGATGTGCATTTTGTAATCGCTGCCTCAAGGCAGGCTGCACTGTCAGGGAAGACAGCTTTCCCATCTCTGACCCTGAGAGAACAATTCCATCCACCCCTAAGTCCCACAGATGCAGGAGCCAAGCTGATATTGACTCCAAGGGCTTCTGCCTAAACTGGGAGCCCAAATCCACCAGCTCAGCCTGAGTATAGTGGCGGACCATATAGTGCTCCATGACCTGGGGAGGGGGCTGCTCCTCTCCTTGGGGAACTTTCAGCTACTGGGTCTTTATTTTCTGTGGTACAACCACTGGGCATGTTTTCAATATGGGAGGTGCCGGTGCCTCCGGCATCACCACTTCATCTTTCTCCAGCTCCTCCATTTCTGGGGCTGATGGCACCTTTCTCTCCCTTCCCCTGAGTGCCTCCTCTGCTAAAACCTTTACCTTTTCTACTGTACCTCGCAGCAATGCTACCTCAGTCTTCAGAAGGTCTCTTACCTTCAGCTCAATGCTTTGCAGCTGATGTTCTCATATCACCTCTGCCTGTGCTTCCCTCAGGAGTTCGTCTTTTTCCTTGATGGCCTCTTCCTCCTTCAGAACACCTGGCAGCACTGCCGTCTCATCTCCAGTGGCACCTTTCTGCCAGTGCTCTTGTATCAATGCCATCTCTTTCTTCAGGGAATCTACAGAAGTTTGCAGCTGGCATTCTCATGCCACCATTTCTTGGGTCTTCTCTGTAGACTTTTTTAATATTGTGAGAAGCAGCCAACCCACAGTCCCCACTGCCTCATGGGCACTCTGCTTCTCAAAGGATCTACTTACTATACCAAGGGCCACCCCTACTGCCTCAGGTGTCACCTCCACTTGTCTCCAGTCCTGGGGTGGGGCCCAGTCCTTTACGAGGCAAGCCACCTCAGATCACATACCCACTGAGGGACAATCCACTGTTTCCCCATTCACAGGGGCAGCCCACTGAAGCACCCCTCCCATAAGGGCAGCCTGTCTTTTTCCTTGGTCAACAATGAATCCTGCCAACTACGCCAATTGTCTTGCCAATGGGTTTCAGCCCCGGGCCAGTTCCCTCTGGATTCAATGTGACCAAAGAAATGACAGTAGAATGTTCTTGAGGTGAAAGGGTTATACCCAACTTTATTTCCAAGTGGCAGGTCTGTCACTAAAATCCCGTTCACTCAGAGCAAGTCTGCATGCAGCAAGCCAGTCTGCCTCTGAGCCCCTCTGTCTGCACAGCCGTCCTCTGGGCCTCTCTGCACAGTCATCCCACACAGCCGTCCTCTGGGCCTCTGTCCTCGGCGCTGCCACCACTCCAACTTCTGCTCTGCTCTCCTGCAGCCTTGCAGCCATGCCACCGTGTCATGCCCAGAGCACTGGGTGGAGCTCTTTATATAGAGTCAACAGCCATGTATTGCCCGCAGGTGTGCAGTGGGCTAGTCAACCAGGGCCAGGTGAGAATACTGGCAACAGGAACTCTCATTTTATCCACAAGGTCCTTTGCCCACTGGCCTTTTTATTTTTGAGTTGTACCATTTCTTATTTATTCTAGACACAACTCCTTCGTAATATATGATTTACAACATTTCTCCCAGTTTGTGGGTTGTTCTTTCACTTTCTGATGGTGTCCTTTTAGGTGCAATGGTTTTAATTTTGTTAAAGCAAAATTTATATATTTTTTCTTGGGTCTTGTGTTGAAAAGTTGTTCAACACAAGGTCATGAGGATTTAGTCCTATATTTTCCTTAAATTTTTTTATAGTTTTAGATCTTATGTTAGCTTTACTATACATTTTTAGTTAATTTTTGTATATGGTATGATTATTTTCCATGTAGATATCTGGTTGTCCCAGGATAATTATTTGAAGAGATTTTTTCCCATTATATTATTTTTGCACTTGTAAATAAATTAACCTTAATATGAGGATTTATTTCTGTTCGAAATTGTATTCCACTGATCTGTATGTATGTATTATGTCAGTTCATTTTTCACCCACTCATTTCAATAAATTAGTTTCATAAATTTGTAATAGAGTTAGATTATTTTGTTGCATTGTGCACTGCCTCCTGAAATCCCTGAAGTCTTATATGATCTTTTCCTTAAAGTAGTATACATTCATGTTGTAAAATTATATGAATTTTGACAAATGCATAGGGGTATGTGTCCACCCTTATAATCAACTGCCTCCCATCCTGAAACACAATCAACTACTGGTTTGTTTACTGATGCTACAGTTTTTCCTTTTAGTACTTTCATATAAATGACATCATACCGTGTGAAACCTTTACAGATTGGCTTCTTTCACTTAGCAATTTACAGCTAAGATTCATCCATGTCTTGCATAGCTTGACAGCTCTTTCTTTTTATCACTAAAGAGTATTCTATTTTAGGAATGTGTCATGATGTGTTTGACCTTTCACCTACTTAAGGGCATCTGCTTGCTTCCACATTTTGGTTATTATTAATAAAGCTGGCATAAATATTCATCTGATTGTTTTTTGTGGGAATAAGATTTCAAACCCTTTGAGCATTATTCCTTGATCACACTGTAAGACACTCTCTACTTTGTAAGAAATTGCCAACGGTCTTCCAAAGTGGCTGTATTATTTTGCATCCCCACCAGTAATGAAGGAGAGTTCTTATTTCATGGTATCTCTAGCAACTAGTCTGGGCAATGTTTTGAATTTAAGCCATTTTAATAAGATTATGATTAAATTCATTTTTATTTTATTCTGTATTCTTATAATAACAAAGAGTGTTGTTGACTATCTTTTCATATGCCTGTTTTCCATCTACATATCTTCTTTGGTGAGTTGTTTGCTAAGATTTTTTTCCCCTGTTCTTAATTGACTTTTTACTTTATGATTGAACTTTTAGAGTTCTTTGTATATTTTTGATACAACCTTATATTAGATACATGTTGCAAAGATTTCTTTCAGTCTGTGTCTTTTCTTTTAATTCTCTTAACAGTACATTTTGCAGGGCAAAGCTTTTAATTTTAATAAAGTCTAATGTCTTCTTTCTAAAAACTCTTCAACAATTCATTTTAACATTCTCATATTTTCTTCTAGTTGTTTTAAAATTTGGATTTTATATTTAGCTTTATGCCTCATTTTGTGTACAGTGTGACATTTGTGTCTAGTTCAATTTAATGTCTAATGTAGGGCAAGAGCTTGCATGGTTAAGACTTCCTTCTGCAGAAGCCACAAGATTGTGTTCACTGGCTTTCTTATCCACCTAACCAGAGATATGGAAGAAGGGAAGAGAGAGTTGAGGCTTGAAAGCTGTCAATGATTAAACATCAAAAACTGAGTAAATCTTAATTCTGAAAAAGTGTGGGGAAAAGGGTTTTGCAAAAGGCCAAAAGGATCTGATGCACTAAAAGAAGCTGGTTCAATATGAATATTATTCAAAGCAACTGAAATATGTCACTTGAAAAAGGTTTTTCTTCACAAAATTAGTTCAAATACAACACAGAGAAAAATTTAAGTAGGGAATATTATTACCTAGCCTGATAGCCTCTCCCAAGAGCCTCCAAAGACCTCAGCAATTACCACATATTCCCGAACAGCCAGGCCTCCAGATCCTGGAGCATTGATCATTTCTGATATGCCTGTGCCTAAGTCAGAACCAGACACACAGGCACCCAGAAAATGTTGTTAAATAGTGTAAAATATATTGGTTGAATCAAACTTGCTGCTGACACAAACATGATTCATGCTTGAGTCTGATAGGTGGCTAAAGGTTTTTTGTTTTAGTGCCTCAGTTTCCACACTGAACCCTATTTCTAACTGTGTCCCTCTCTTATGCCTAATTCTCCTCTTGATTTCCTGCGCAAATACAAGTTACTCTGTAGCTAGAGTCCATATTAGCTATACCCATCCCACTGAGGGCAGCCCTAAACCCTAATCTGTCTAGCATCTAAAGCTGCCTCACCACCCCATCCCAACCTGCTCTCTGAAGCCCTAATCTTTAGTAAATTGCCTCCAGATTAAACAGGCTTCTTATTATCTTTAAATCTATCCTGTTATTTTCCTTCCTTTCAAACTGCACTTGGCACTCAGCTTGCTGATACAGTCAGTCCCTTCCCTGCTTCTCACCATCCTCGGCCTATTTTCTTCCACACTCTGCCAGACCAGTCATCCTAAAATGCTCTCCCATATGGTCATTTATCAGCTTAGAATAGTGTATCTTCTTTACCTTAGCTGAGATCTAAATCCTTTAGAATAGCATCAGTTGGCTTTTTAAAAATTCTGTCTCCACCTATTTTTAAATAATTCCTATCACCATGGCCACAGTAGCCTACCCTGAGCCAGAACACTGCAACAATAAAAAGGCAGAAGACAGCTGTGGCCAAGCAAGGCAAACACATTGTCCATTGGTATCCAGGACTTCCATGATGGGTACCAGGCTCAGAGATGACACTTTAGTAATACTTTCAGGTTGCCAACACAACCTGTGAATCAGAATACTGGATGTCATCACCCTCACTAGGTTCTTTGCACGGTCTGTGGCTGCAGCAACCATCAGCCACCTACTAGTAAAGGTGGTTGTGTAACCCTTCAGGTCTAGCTTCTCAAAGTAGCATCCATCCTACAGGCCTCTCCATTCTTAATTCTACATTCTGACTAGAATTTTTACAACAAATAACAGCAGTATAAATTGAATATTTATTTATATTACAGAGAGTGCATTTAGCAAAGCTAACTTAATCTTCATGAAGGTCATATTGGTAAGTATTATAGCCTCCTTTGTGCTGGGTGTAAGAACTCAAATTCAGGAGAGTTAAGCTACTTGTCCAAGGACACATAGCCACTAAGGAACATTATCGGTTATTAAAATCTGGTTGTAGCAGACTTCATGAGCTGTTCTCAGAATAACCTACTGCTATTCTACACTGATTCTCTCTGTAACATATATAATAATAATTTATATTATATTAAGATATAAATAATATCTACAAATATAGTATCTATATATCTTGTCTTTATAAGAGGACAACAGTTAATGGTCTTTTAATGAATAAAGAAAGGGCAATGTATTGGTTAAAGCTACAAGCAATGGGGCACTCTAAAATGAAACGAGTAGGTACAAGGGAGTGGGGCGAGGAGGAGGGAAAGTTCACTAATGTAATGGGATTTGCAATTTCTGAATGTATGCATCTCTCAATGAAATTGTACTCAGCATTGGAAAAATCAAGATGCTCTGCAAAGGTGTCATCTGTACTGCATATAATCCTATGCTGAAGCCTTGAAACATAGTAATGATAAAAGTAACTTTTCACAAGTCCTTCCAATGCATTATCTCATTAAATTTCAATTAAAATAGGCAGTACACTCAGAGCTTTTGCTTCAATTTCACATAATGTTGATATGCTTTCTGTTATATGTTAATAACCTGGGTAATATTCAAGACACTGTAATGGACATTATATCACTTCATCTAAAACTGAATATTCTAAAAGCTATTAGAGACAGAATTTTCACTTAAAATCAATTACTTATATCATGGATGAATGATAAGTAGATTGAGAACATTCTCCAAGTCTTCTGTACATGCTTAATGTTCAAAATAATCAGAGGAAGAAGCTCATTCAGAAACCCTACGATGCCTTTTGGGCCTCATATCATGCTCTCGGCATGTTAGACGTCGTTGGTTTCACCAATACTAACACTAAACAGCCTTGTTCATAAAGAAAACTTGTAAAAGGAGAAAAAAAACATTTTTTCAGGAAAAGAGGAGTTTGTCATTCTAGTAATTTTATTTTAAACCGATCATTCCATATGATATTATAATTCCTAGACATATCATTTCAGTGAGATATAAAGTCACTTCATCCATGCCTTCATGTGCATGTTTGAGAGAGACAGCGAGATATAGGAATGAGAAAGAATGAGGTAGTATGTACATGCAGCTGGGCTGTCAGGTACTTAAGAGTATGTATGGAGGTGTTACTACTAGATTACATTAAATATATTAGAATAAGCAGAAATTGTGCAGCGATAATGAAAGCAAAATTAGTCCATTGATTCAAACATACAGAATACCTAGTATTTTTTCCAAATAAACTCATAACAGATTTATTTATATCTGCTAGCAGATGGTAAAATCTTGCTATTCTTGTTTGAAACATTCATATTGTCATGTTAAGAATCATCAGTTTTCATGTCTTAGCAAAACCACCCATTAAGTTGATTCTCTGTACCTTCCGTAATAGATTCTCAAGTATGTTGATAAATCACCACTTGGTATTTTTGTCGTGATTTTTGTATTTCAATAAATTATGTAGCATCTGGCCCAGGTTAAAGGCATGTAGTCTTTGTACCGATACAAATTTTTCAGTATAATTTTATAGTATCAACCTGCATTTGTGGATATAAATGTCCCGCTTTCCTCCCACTCTTTGTTGTTTTATAATTTCACTTTCCTCTGACTTATATAAGAAGAAAAGTGCCATTTGTACACAAAGGGAAGGACAACATAAGTTGCCAGAGTAGGACAATTTACATTTTTCTTGTTGTGTGCTAATTTATTGTGCTTAGTAGTTCTAAGGGATGCTATGAATGCTATTAATATGCACTGAATATACAATGGACATGCTGCTGTGTGAATTGTTTAATTTTTTAACAAACTTTCATTTTTTTATTTGCTGACCTCTATCCTTTCATTTCATTTGAACTAAATGTTGAATCTCAAATATCTCACTTTTGGTCTGGGTAAAGGGCATTGGGTGCAATCATTATAAAATCCCTGTTGCTTTCTCTTTTGAAAAGTGAACAGTAATCTTATCTATTCTGTTAAAATCCCCATGGTATATCGTCAAATAGAAAATAAATCACAGAAAAATTTGAAAATGTGGAGAATTAGTATTCTGTATTGTTATTTAAAAGATGGAAGTGAACAAACTTCACTTGTATAAATCTGATAATGAAATCAGAAGAAAGAAAGTGATTTCCAATAATAGTTTTGTGGATATGAGGATAAACTTGAGTGGGCTCTTCCATGGACCAGGCTAAAATACAGAAGCATGTGGAGGAGGGAAATGGAACTATTCTGATAACAAATGGGCTTAGGTAAAATAACTTTCATCTGTGATGAAGCAGTCATAAATCTACTCACAACTGAACAGAGGTACAGTAAACCTAACATTACTTAGAGATTCTTGCATTTCAGGGGAGGAAGGACTCCTAATTACTAATAGATAAGAACCACAAGCAATCAGCATGCTCTCATGTTAAATCTGTTAAGGAATGGAAAGTGAAAAGCACTTTTTAATCTAAAGTTGAACATTATTATGAAATACCTTTTCCATATAAATTGGATGGTTCTTCAAAATTTTGGCTTAGTATAAGTAGAAAATGGTGATGAATCAACGTGATCAGAGCAATACTGTTTCATCTGTATACAGGCAGTTTCTTTGTCTTGTTCTCACCCACAGACTCTAATTTTGCTTTCATTCTCGCTGCACACACACACACCTTAATAAGCAAACATGACAGTTGTTTTAGTCAGTATAGATTGGGAAGAAAACCCATTGGCAACAAAGTCCACAGTGTAATTAAAACTAATGTATTTTCGGGAGGACTCGAAAATAAGGGTGAATGTAATAACCACATTGTTTTTTTGTGAAACCTTCATAAGACTATCAATGATACCTTAATTTAAAAAAAGAGAAAATAAATAAGTAAATGAATAAATAAAAATCTGGCTTCTAGGGGAAAGACTGTTACTACCCTAATATTTTCTAATTTTAAATTTCTTCACTGCTTTGAAATACCTTCCCCAAGGCTTATAAAATTATTGCTTCTTTTTTTTATTTGGTATCGTTAATGTACAATCACTTGAACAACATTATGGTTACTAGACCCCCTATTGTCAAGCCCCCCCACATACCCCAGTACAGTCACTGTCCATCAGTGTAGTAAGATGCTATAGATTCATTACTTCTCTTCTCCATAAATACTGCCTTCCCCATGCCCCCCTCCACTGCATTATGTGTGCTAATCGTAATGCCCCTTATTCCCCTTCTCCCTCCCTTCCCACACATCTTCCCCAGTCCCTTTCCTTTTGGTAACTGTTAGTCCATTCTTGGGTTCTGTGAGTCTGCTGCTGTTTTGTTCCTTCAGTTTTTTCTTTGTTCTTATACTCCACAGATGAGTGAAATAATTTGATATTAGTCTTTCTCTGCCTGGCTTATTTCACTGAGTATAATACCCTCTAGCTCCATCCATGTTGTTGCAAATGGTAGGATTTGTTTTTTTCTTATGGCTCAATAATATTCCATTGTGTATATGTACCACATATTCTTTATCCATTCATCTACTGATAGACACTTAGGTTGCTTCCATTTCTTGGCTATTGTAAATAGTGCTGCGATAAACATAGGGGGACATGTCTTTTTCAAACTGGGCTGCTGCATTCTTAGGGTAAGTTACTAGGAGTGGAATTCCTGGGTCAAATGATATTTCTATTTTGAGTTTTTTGAGGAACCTCCATACTGCTTTCCACAATGGTTGAACTAGTTTACATTCCCACCAGCAGTGTAGGAGGGTTCCCCTTTCTCCACATCCTCGCCAACGTTTGTTGCTGTTTGTCTCTTGGATGTTGGCCATCCTAATTGGTGTGAGGTGATATCTCATTGTGGTTTTAATTTGCATTTCTCTGAAGATTAGTAAAGTGGAACATCTTTTCATGTGCCTGTTGGCCATCTGAATTTCTTCTTTAGAGAAGTGTCTATTCATGTCCTCTGCCCATTTCTTAATTGGATTATTTGCTTTTTGTTTGTTAAGGTGCATGAGCTCTTTATATATTTTGGATGTCAACCCCTTATCAGATATGTCATTTATGAATATATTCTCCCATACTGTAGGATGTCTTTTTGCTCTACTGATGGTGTCCTTTGCTCTACAGAAGCTTTTTAGTTTGATACAGTCCCACTTGTTCATTTTGCTTTTGTTTCCCTTGCCCAGGGAGATATGTTCATGAAGAAGTTGCTCATGTTTGTTTCCAAGAGATTTTTGCCTATATTTTTTACTAAGAGTTCTATCATTTCATGACTTACATTCAGGTATTTGATCCATTTTGAGTTTACTTTTGTGTATGGGGTTAGGCAGTAATCCAGTTTCATTCTCTTACATGTAGCTGTACAGTTTTGCCAACACCAGCTATTGAAGAGGCTGTCATTTCCCCATTATATATCCATGATTCCTTTATCATATATTAATTGACCATATGTGTTTGGTTTTATATCTGGGCTCTCTAGTCTTTTCCATTGGACTGTGGGTCTGTTCATGTGCCAGTACCAAATTGTCTTGATTACTGTGGCTTTGTAGTAGAGCTTGATGTCAGGGAGAATAATTCCCCCTGCTTTATTCTTCCTTCTCAGGTTAGCTTTGGCTATTCAGGGTCTTTCTCGTTCCATATGAATTTTAGAACTGTTTTCTCTAGTTAATTGAAGAATGCTGTTGGTATGTTGATAGGGATTGCAATGAATCCGTATATTGCTTTAGGCAGGATAGCCATTTTGACAATATTAATTTTTCCTAGGCAAGTGCATGGGACGAATTTCCATTTATTAGTGTCCTCTTTAAATTTCTCATAAGAGTGTCTTATAGTTTTCAGGGTGCCAGTCTTTCACATCCTTGGTTAGGTTTATCTCTAGGTATTTTATTTTATTTTTTTGATGCATTTGTGAATGAAATTGTTTTCTTGAGTTCTCTTTCTACTAGTTCACCATTAGTGTATAGGAATGCAACAGATTTCTGTGTATTAATTTTGTATCCCGCAACTTTGCTGAACTCAGATATTAGATCTAGTAGTTTTGGAGTGGAATCTTTAGGGTTTTTTATGTACAACATCATGTCATCTGCAAATAGGGACCGTTTGACTTCTTCCTTGCCAACCTGTATGCCTTTTATTTCTTTGGGTTGTCTGATTGCTGTGGCTAGGATCTCGAGAACTATGTTGAATAAAAGTGGGGAGAGTGGGCATCCTGGTCCTCTTCCCGATCTTAGATGAAAAGCTTTCAGCTTCTCGCTGTTAAGTATAATGTTGGCTGTGGGTTTGTCATATATGGCCTTTATGATGGTGAGGTACTGGCCCTCTATACCCATTTTGTTGAGAGTTTTTATCATGAATGGATGTTGAAAATTGTCCAATGCTTTTTCAGCATATATGGATGGAGATGATCAAGTGGTTTTTGTCCTTCTTCTTCTTGATGTGGTGGATGATGTTGATGGATTTTCGAATGTTGTACCATCCTTGCATCCCTGGGATGAATCCCACTTGATCATGATGGATGATTTTTTTATGTATTTTTGAATTAGGGTTGCTAATGTTTTGTTGAGTTTTTGGCATCTATGTTCATCAGGGATATTGGTCTGTAATTTTCTTTTTTGTGGTATCTTTGCATGGTTTTGGTATTAGAGTGATGTTGGACTTGTAGAATGAGTTTGGGAGTATGCTTTCCTCTTCTTTATGGAAAAATTTAAGGAGTATGGGTATTAGGTCTTCACTAAATGTTTGATAAAATTCAGCAGTGAAACCATCTGGGTCAGGCGTTTTGTTCTTAGGGAGTTTTTTGATTACCAATTCAATTTCTTTGCTGGTAATTGGTCTATTCATATTTTCTGTTTCTTCTTGGGTCAGCCTTTTAAAGTTGTATTTTTCTAGAAAGTGCATTTCTTTTAGGGTATCCAGTTTGTTACGATATCATTTTTCATAGTATTCTCTCATAATTCCTTGTATTTCTGTGGTGTCCATAGTTATTTTTCCTTTCTCATTTCTGATTCTGATTATGTGTATAGACTCTCTTTTTTTCTTGATAAGACTGGCTGAGGATTCATCTATTTTGTTTATTTTCTCGAAGAACCAGCTCCTGCTTTCATTGATTCTTTCTATTGTTTAATTCTTCTCAATTTTATTTATTTATGCTTTAAGCTTTATTATGTCCCTCCTTCTACTGACTTTGGGCCTCATTTGTTCTTCCTTTTCTTGTTTCATTAATTGTGAGTTTAGACTGCTCATTTGGGATGGTTTTTATTTCCTGAGGTAGGCCTGTATTACAATATATTTTCCTCTTAGCACGGCCTTTCTGCATCCCACGGATTTTGCGGTGTTGAATTATTGTTGTCATTTGTCTCCATATATTGCTTGATCTCTGTTTTTATTTGGTCATTTATCCATTGATTATTTAGGAGCATGTTATTAAGCCTCCAAGTGTTTCTGGGCTTTTTCATTTTCTTTGTATAAGTTATTTGTAGTTTCAGACCTTTGTGATCTGAGAAGCTGGTTGGTATAATTTCAATCTTTTTGAATTTACTGAGGTTCTTTTTGTGGCCTAATATATGATCTGTTCTTGAAAATATTCCATGTGCACTTGAGAAGAATGTGTATCCTGTAGCTTTTGGATGGAATTTTCTGTAGATGTCCGTTAAGTCTATCTGTTCTAATATGTTGTTTAGGGCCTCTGTCTCTTTATTTATTTTCTGTCTGGTTGATCTGTCCTTTGGAGTGAGTAGTGTGCTGAAGTCTCCCAAAATTTGCATTCTATTTCCCCCTTTAATTCTGTGAGTATTCGTTTCACATATGTAGGTGATCCTGTGTTGGGTGCATAGATATTGGTAATAGTTATATCCTCTTGGTAGATTGATCCTTTTATCATTATGTAATGTCCTTCTTTGTCTCTTGTGACTTTCTTTGTTTTGAAGTCTATTCTGTCTGATAGCAGTACTGCAACTCCTGCTTTTTTTCTCACTATTAGTTGCATGAAATATCTTTTCTTTTCCCATCCCTTTACTTTCAGTCTGTGTATGTCTTTGGGTTTGAAGTGAGTCTCTTGTAGACAGCACATAGATGGGTCTTGTTTTTTATCCATTCAGTGACTCTATGTCTTTTGATTGGTGCATTCAGACCATTTACATTTAGGGTGTTTATCAATAGGTATGTACTTATTGGCATTGCAGGCTTTATATTCGTGGTTACCAAAGATTCAAGGGTATTCCCTTACTATCTAACAGTCTAATTTAACTCAGTTCGGATGCTATTACAAACACAACCTAAAGCTTCTTTTTTTTTCTCCTTTTCCTTCCTCCTCCATGCTTTGTATGTTATGAATCATATTCTGTACTCTTTGTCTAGCCCTTGGGTTACATCTATTTAACCTTAGGAATTCTTCCGTCTATAGGAGTCCCTCCAAAATGCACTGTAGAGGTGGTTTGTGGGAGGTAAATTCTCTCAGCTTTAGCTTACCTGAAAATTGTTTAATCCCTCCTTCAAATTAAATGATAACCTTGCCGGGTAGATTATTCTCAGTCCAAGGCCTTTCTTCTTCATTGCATTAAGTATATCATGTCACTCTCTTCTGGCTGTAAGGTTTCTGTTGAGAAGTCTTACGATAGCCTGATGGGTTTTCCTTTGCATATGATCTTTTCTCTCTCTCGAGCTGCTTTTAAAAGTCTGTCTTTATCCTTGATCATTGCCATTTTAATTATTATATGTCTTGATGTTATCTTCCTTGGTGTTGGGAAATCTGTGCACCTCCATGGCTTGAGAGACTATCTCCTTCCCCAGATTGGGGAAGTTTTCAGCAATTAACTCCTCAATAACACTTTCTATCCCTTTTTCTCTCTTCTTCTTCTGGTACCCCTATAATGAGAATATTGTTCCGCTTGGATTGCTCACACAGTTCTCTCAATATTCTTTCATTCTTAGAGATTCTTTTTTCTCTCTGTGCCTTAGCTTCTTTGGATTCCTCTTCTCTAATTTCTATTCCACTTACCATCTCTTCTACTACATCTAATCTGCTTTGAAATCCCTCCATTGTAGGTTTCATTTCAGATATGGAATTTCTTAATGATTGAATCTCTGACTTAAATTCATTCCTGAGCTCTTGAGTATTTTTCTGTACCTCCATAAGCATGGTTATAATTTTTACTTTGAACTCTCTTTCAGGAAGATTGGTTAGTTCAATTTCATTTGGCCCTTTTTCTGGGGTTTGTGAGATTTTGGTCTGAACCATGTTTTTTTGACATTTCATATTTCTGTGTGGTGCCCACTAGTGTGCAGAAACTTCTGTCTCTGGAGCTGCTCAGCCCCTAGACTGAGGTTGTGTGTCATAGCAGATCAAGCTGGTGCCTGGGGGAATGAAAGATCTGTCTCCTGATTCCCATCTGCCTTGCCTGTCTCCCGCATCTGAGCCTGTGGCCCAAGCACACACGTGTAAGCCTCTGTGCTTTGCGTCTCCAGCTTTTGTAGGCGGGGCCTCCCTCTGACTGGCCTGACCCCAGCGCAGTGACTGCCAGTTTGCAAGCAGGTGCCTACAAGCCAGTATGAAGGCTCCACAGCCTGTATGTCACCGAGGGGGCCTTCGGAGCTGAATAGTCATCCAGGGGAATGGAGCTCCTGGAGCTCCTCAAAGTTCCCAACCAGCTGGGCAGAGCGTGCTCAGATGACCTTGTCCAGCTCTCCCTTCTCCCATGCAGGAAGCTCCACCCAAGCCCCGCCTCTTCAGCAGCCCTCTCCCTGCTAGGAAGCCTCTCAGACCTCCTGCACTTCCTCAGACATAGAGCAGCCAGGTGTGGATCCTGTCCTCCACAATGGCCGGAATGTCAGTCTCCCAGGCCCTCCACCTGTCAGAGTTCCCCAACATCCAGAGCACCACACACTATAGGTTTCTGCTCCCAAAGTGGATGTCCAGGGCTAGGTGTCCAGCAGTCCCAGGCTTTCACCCCTTCCCCGCTCCATTTCTCTTCCTCCCGCCGGTGAGCTGGGGTGGGGGATGGGCTTGGGTCCTCCCGGATTAAGGCTTTCCTACGTTACCCTGCTTCCTGAGGTCTGTATGCAGTCTGGTTCAGCCTTCTTTCTTCTTGCTGTTTTAGGGTTAGTTGTATTAATTAACTATATTTTTGTACTATTTGTGGTTTTGGTAGTTCTCTGTGTCACTTCTCACACCACCATCTTCAAGTTATTGCTTCTTTTAAAAAGAAAAACAAGAGAAATGAACTTGTTTGCCATAGGCCTTTACCACGCTTTCACAGATAAATCTATTTCTACTTAAAAACATTCTAGTAATTAAACTAAATGTGGAACTCCCACTTCTTTCCACAAATTTTAGCTCCCACCTTGTTCCTGAACTAAAATGAAACCCTTATTTAGTATTTTGATGAGTATCTCTTACTTGTTTTCACATCTTGCTCTGCTCTAGGGCTTGTAAATTGCATTCAGGTATGTCCTATGCCCCATACATTTGCATCAGGATGCTTATTTTTTATAGAGAAAGATGTGATGTTTGTGAATCATTAAGCATGTTCATTGCATAATTAGGATGTCATTTCTTTTAGAAGCAAAAAGCCATTTAAGGTTCTCATTTATTCACTTTATTATATTTTAGATTTTATAAAACTACCCTGAAGTAATTAAAAGCTAATACTGACAATACTATAGATTTGCCAATATAGCATCTTTATTACTCGCGTTGAATTATATTACTAAAGTGTGTTGCATGGATCATTTCTAATGATTGTAAACATGGAAATGTCACCTCTACACCTGAAATAAAGCAATCATTTACATCATATATAAATATTAGAAGCCAGGATAACTTTCCAAAAGCACTTGCTGAAAAAAATTGCTAGCTATTGTCTAATATGTAATTGTGTTTGTTGATTAAAAAAATTAATTGGGAGAACTGTGACATATGAGAGATACTGGCATATGGACAAGATACTCAGGAAAAACATATTAATAGCAATAGTAACAAAACTTGTTGAAATAGAGTGAAAGTTCCTAGAACAGTGCCTGACACAACTAACTGGCTCAAAATTAAATAAGGACATGAAATATAAGTTTATGTTGCCTCTTGATGAATCAGATCAGGTGAAAATAGGCCTACATTTCTTTAGGGCAGCAAGCTACTGAAGCTGGACAAGAGGTTGCCTTTTAATAGGGGTCAAGTGATCTCTAATTCACTATGTACCCTATGCAGCATTTTTTAAAAAACAATTTTGTCATTTCCCCAAACATACACATGGCAATCCCTTCTGCTCTCTTTACCTGCCTCCTGCAGATACTCTAACTTAGACCCATTCCAAACTTGCAGTTCTTCAAATATCTCATTTTTCCTATATATCTATGTCTTTGCACATGCTTTCATGTTATTTGATTCATTCCAGTCTTCTTTACCTGTGAATTTTTCTTTACTGTTTCTTGAAGGGAAGCCCAAGTATCCTTGCCTTTGTGAAATCTCCTCTTGCTCACTCAAATCAAGATTTTATCCCTCCTATTTTACCCAGAACAGAGGTGTATTTTAAATTTTATTGCAGCATTATGCAAATTTTATTTACACACCTGCCATCCATACTAGACAAGGAATTACACAAGTGCATGGGCCATATGTTATTTATCTTTGAATGTTTAACACTCAATAAAATGCTTTGCACATATTAGCCCTCAACTCAATGCATTTTGTCAAATTATTTCTCATTGAACAGTTGAGAAAGCTTTCTTTTCTTTTTGTTTAACATCAAATATTGTAGTTTAATGTATTCAAGTGCATTGAGGTCCTACATGTAACTGCTTAAAAATGAACCAGATGAGCAAGGACTTAACTTTGTAATTCTGTGTCATAGAGGAATATCATTTCATTGTCTCTTACCACTTTATTATTATTCAAACACAATAGCAACTGAAGGGTCAATAATCTTAGTAAGTCTGGTTGTGTGACTAAAATGCAAGTTGCTCCTCAATTATATCGCTGCCCCTAGTTTTGTACAGTATCACCTCTACCTCTAAATGCGTCCATGTGTATCTACAATGGTTCATCTTACAGAGGGCCAGGGCTCATGCATATGAAATATCAGGGAAAATGGCTTATCTTATTTTACTGAAAATTTGCTATAAATGCATATTATCAAATAGTTAATTAAAACTATTTGATAATTTTATAAACCATATAAAAGCAAGTTAATGATATTTTACTGAAAGCCATATTAATATACCTACAACTCTTCCTAATAATTTAAATTGTATTTTGGAGATGTGTTCACAAAAAAGATAACTTGAAAAAGTAAATAAAACTTTCATTCATAACAAATTTGCTAATTGTGTGATATGTTTAAATCACATAAATGTCTTTCTTATACACATTTTCATCTCTATATGAAGGAAATGATGTTTATCACATAAGTAGGACCTGAACTTTTCCACTATTTTTTCCAATATTGTTGAAGCAGTTGGCACTGAGCTATGTATACTCTTAGTGTTTTTCAACCAAGATGAGAGGCAACCAAGATGAGAGACATGCCACTATTAAAGTATTTTTCTAAATTAGCGGTTCTAAAAAAAAATGTTTTGTCTGCTTAAGATGTGTAAAGTTTTAAGGTAATTATATCCCATCCTTGGTTTAATTATATACCTGTTTGACTAGATAGATAATAAGTAAACTGTATATAGAGAAAGAAAGTGAGAGGAAAAAAGGGGAAATAGGAATTTGTATTTTTGAAGATATTCATATCTCTAACTTTAATATAGGAAGGATATAGATACCTGAGATTCAGCTGTTGAAAAGCCTTATCTTTTAATTATTATTAATTTTTTATGTAGCTCTTGGAAAATACCCTTCTTCCAGCATTTTAACTCACCAATTTTATTGCATGGCTCAGAGATTAGTAGCAAATGGTCTATGTTTAATATTTGTTTTGGCCCTACAGATTATCTCCACATTTAATAGCTTAAAATGATAAATACTTATTATCACAGTTTCCTTGGCTCAGGGCTTTGGGAGCAGCTTACCTGGATGGTTCTGCCTCAAAGTGTCCCTCTTGAGGTTCAGTTGAGTCTGCAGTCATCTGAAGACTAGACTGGTACTGCAGATGTCCTCCTCAGATGGCTGAAGGAGGCATTATTCCTCACCGTGGGGACCTCTCTTTGGGTCCGCTTGAATGTCCTCACAACATATCAGCTGGCATCCTGCAGAGCAAATGATCTGAAAGATGAGAAAGAGAGCACAAAGGAGAAATCTGCCATGACTTTTATGTTCACTCCTTAGAAGTTACATTTGACTTCTATTTAATTCTGTTTGTTAAGTGAGTCACTAAGTTCAGTCCATGCTCAAGGAGGGAAAATTAACCTCTACTTTTTAAGGGGAGGGTGTTAAAGACATGTTCTAAAACTACCACATGTCTGAAAATCACAGAGGCTCCGTATAGTAGAATAGGACCAAATTATTTGTTTTACTCCACGTGAAGTGCTTTATTTTTTTTATTGAACTAAGCTACTCTTACCAGGTGGGGTAATTCTTTTTTTTAGCATACCCTCAATCTTCTTATAGTACTGAGGACACCACCTTACTTATAAGTGAATGGAAATTTCAGAAAACTGAACGGATGTATTTGGGAAGAAAAGGAAGTGTATGGAATCAGAAAGGAACATAGATGACTGGAGAGACATTTAGATCTATGATTTGAAGGCAACACTAGGTATATAAATATATCAAAAATGATCCTAGGACATTTTGGAAAGCTGGAGATATTGTCTCAGCTTAGAGAAATAGTTCAAATTTGGGAAGAATTAATAGCTACATCTGCTTTCATCATTTTCTTTTTCAGTAATAGTGGCTAAAGACCAATTTAACGTTTATGAATCCTGACATTACCTAGCCAAAAACCTGATCTGATTAGTTATTCAGTCAGCTAAACAAATAGAGAGCTATCCCTGATTCTCTTTTTTACCTTCAACTCTAATTCAATACCATTTGTATTCACTTAATAGCTGGCTCCATATTTCAGGAGGCAATATAGACTACTGGTCCAGAACATGACATTTTAAAATAAGATGGCTTAGATTCAAGTCCTAGATTTAGCTTCTTGCTCATTCTGTGCATTGGGAAGTAACATCCCCTCTATGTTATCATTTGTTCATCTATAAAATGGAAGTGCTAATGCTAATAATAGAGCCTATCCCAGTATGATTGTTGTGAGAGTAAGACAACACAGGAAAGGGGTTAGAAGCCTGACACAGAGTAAGAAACATACAATTATGAGATATTATTTCACTGGTCAAAAATCATGTGTTGATGATTTATATACTGAGCTGTTCATTGAAGAAATGTTTAAACATAAAATAATAATAATTAAAGTTATAATCACTCATTACTATATGTCATGAGCTATAATACGTATTTTACAAGTTAGATTTTTATCCTCTGAACAGTCTTTTATCTTTATTTAAATTCAGACCTAACATTACATTACTTTTCCAAAGTCACACAGATTCAAATGGTGAAAGCACCATCTCTGTGCAAGGAATTGTGATATTATTTGGGAATATTCAGATATATAAGGAATATTCTATGAATTAAAAAAAATGTTTTTTTGTAAGGCACACATCCCAAGTGCTTGTTTCTGTGTCTGATTTAATTGTCTGACTACCATGTTCATGAATTACTACATTTAGAACAGGTGGGAAGTCTTTCGCCAGTTTTCCAGTGTAGATCCAATCATAGTAGATTTTTCCCATTTTTAATTTTTATTACTTTGCTTATCACATTTCCAAAAATGATTGTGACTGCTGTTTCTTTGGTAGTGATATTAACAAATGGAATGAGAATGACAGTTCAATAGAAAAGTCTGCTGCTATAGATAACACTATTTCAAAGGAGAATTAGCATGAAAATCATTTTTAATAACACTATGAAGCATCATACATTGCCAAAATCTATGGCCCATGGAAACATTTTTTTTAAAAAGCATGATATTTTGATAACCAGTGTTTCCTTGCCATTGGATTACATAGTTTATTAGTGTTATAATAATTTACTTTGATCATTTTAGAACGTATTATCTCAAAGCAAGTAAAATCAGTCTTTTTCAGAGCCCCCTTTTGAAGGAAAATGTACAAGGAGCATTTCAATGAGCAAACAATTTATTTGGTAAGTTTTCTCAGAAACCACAATCTGAATTGGAGATTTGCTTGTGGGTAGTGTTTTTGGGAGTAGCCATGGGCTCAACACCCATAAGGGAGTAGAAGAATTGGGCAGAATAGGGCAGTTGAAGAGTGATTCAGTCACAATAAAAGACTTGGCCAGTCCCATATGAAGCTGTATCGCTGAGACAGTCCTCAGGGTTGTCTCAAGATGAGGTAAAGTGGCTGGACAGTTGTTGAACTGTCACTGGATATGGATTGACTCCAAAGAGGGAGGATAACTTTGGATAAATTAGGTCTCTTCAGTGAGGGTAATTTTCATGAAATAATGCCATCTACCATGCAGAAGAGTAAATGTATCTGGTAGTGTACTACAGCTGAAACTAAGAGTCCACCATGTTGCTACACTTATATCTACTTGCTACACATGACAGATTCATTTCATCTGGAAACAGCTCCCCTAGAACTCTGGTTGATTTCTTTTTGTGGGGATATCCATAAGAGGAATGTTAGAGGATGACCTATAGACTCTACTGCTGCAACTGGTCTCATAACAGCAGTTGATACTCACTATGCCTCTTCTCTGTTATCCATTCCAGACTTGGTTCACCATCTACTTGCTCTAAGTGATTGGCTGGTGGTGTGACCCAGGCCCTCATTCCTCAAGGGCCCAAGCCAAGGACATTCTCAGGCTATAGCTGCTTCACTTATCATGTACTGTCAATATTGGGTAAGGACGTAGAATTACCTAGGTGCCAAATATACTCTTCCCTAACCTGAGTGTGTATTAGTATCTCTACAGTTTTCTGATCATTAGAGCTAATTACCTCTGTTAGACAATGAATCCTTTTCTTGTCTTTAGAATAGGAACCTGAGGTAACCATATAATAGTCTAAAACATTATGGGAATCTTAACTATGTCCTCTGGTGACAATGATTTCTCTCTGGTAACCAGCACCTCCTAATGCACAGAGACCAGAATTGCAAGAACAGGAAACACAAAGTGGGTCACTGGAGTGACGGTAAGCTAGGTGTCAAAGGGAGGGAATTTTGTGCCCCATGATCTCTTCACCTTGTGTAGTTACACCTGTGAGTAAGTGACATTATATCATAAAGGGAATTAAGGTTGTTAATCAGCTGTCATTAAAATAGGGAAATTGGCTTCAGTTATCCAGGTGGACCCAAAATGGAGTGACCTTTAAAAGTGGAAGAAGAGGTAGAATGTAGGTCAGAGAGATGTAACCAACAAGGAGGGGCAGGAAGAAGGAGGAGCCTCTGAAGATACAAGGAAGGAGACAAAGCCAAGGAATGTGGGTGGGCTCTGGAAGTTGGGAACAACCCTAAGCTAATAGCTGCCAGGGAAATAGGAACTTCATTCCTACAACTGTAAGAATTGAATTCCGTGAATGCCCTAAATAAACAAGGATGTGGAGTCTCCTTTGGAGCCTCCAGAAAGGAACATAGTCTGTCATTACTTTAATTTTAGCTTGGCAAGACCCATTCCAGAATTCTGATCCACAGAACTGTAAGAAAAAACATTTGTGTTGTTTTAAGTCCTAGGTTTGTGGTATTTTGTCATGACAGTAATAACTAATATACAGGACTGCTGTAGTTCCCTATCGACTAAGTTCCCAAATTACTATATTTGAAATTTTGGGGATACAGACCATGTAATGATCATTGAATTGAGTAACAACCATGCTGGTGGCACATTCTAGTGATACGTATTTTTAACCACTGCCATCAAAACTATTCTGTTGACATTCGCACTGTACCAGTACTGGGGAGCTGACAACCAAAGCTCGCTGCTGAAAATGGCCAAACCATTAAGAGTCCTTGAGGTCTGGTGCCTTCACCATTGTGGTTCTTACAGGAAGGCACTAACAAGTGATGAAAACTTATTAATTTACTGCCTGTGATCATAAATGTATCCACATATCTCTTGCCCTGGATTCTCTTGCTCCTGTCTTTCTCCTTCACGGTCCAGCCACTTACCATCTGTTAAGTGAATCTGTTAAGTGGCCCATGAATCTGTTATACAAAGTTATGTCCATATGCAGTATAGAGGTCTGCTTTTTGGAGGATTTCCCCTCACCAGTGTTTCAGACAACCCCTGAGGTAACTATACAGCAACCTCGGAGCTAAGCTACTTGTGTGCCGGAACCAGAACCATCTCCTGGGATTCTCACCAGGTTGAGTATGCTTGGGAAAACTCCTAGTGAATTTTATATTCAGCACATCCCTTATTTCCAGCACCTCCAGAACCCAGTTCCATATATGTTATCCCATTGTTTGTCTGTACACCTTGGCAAGGTTCTCCATCAACCTTGCGAGTTGGTCCATTTCCTTTCTTAGCTGGTCCAGTAGTTCTCTAGCTGGGTTATGTTGTGACTTGACATTAGTTCCTGTTTAGTGACTAGGAGGAGAAATAGAGTATATTCTGAGGGGATGGCTGGTGTTATTTCATAACAAAGTCTCTGTATCACTTTCAAACAGTGCAGGAACACTAGCCATTGAGAAATGGGAACACAACTCTACTGCAGGCTTTTAGGTTCAGGGAGATCTGAGATTCCCAGGTTTGAGGGTGGTTCAACCAGATGTCACCAATTCTAATTCTCAGGATTCCTCTCTTGTCCAATTAAGGTTCTCACCCTTGTCAAAGATGACTTTCTAGGCCTCTGTGATCCCTTAAATTAAGTACTGGGACTGATCTGTACCTTTTCTATTCCCTGACTGAAGGTGAGAAGAGTCTATATGTGTTGATAAGGAGACCTTGTGTCTTTTGCACTATACACTAAATTTTCATTACTCATTCTCTTCATCTACCTTCTTCCCTTCTTCCAATGTCATTCATTTTTGCCTTTGTTATTAATCCTACTGTCATCATAATTCTTACTCTGAGAATCTCTGAAATGCCTGCCATATTGCAGAAGCCAGTGACAGTGCATGCATGGCTTTCCCATAATGTCTCATCCTATTCCATTACCAGTGAAAGTTCTATTTAACAATTGTTCTGTATGGCGTGCCAAGGGCTGACACTGTGCAAGGGCCCTAATTACCGGCAGAGTAATCCTGCCCCATAAATCATATTTTAAAGCTTGCTTCCTTGGATCACCTTTGGTACCACCTATCTTAGGATGGATTCCTTGGGGAAACAGACTCTGAGATGGAGACTGGTCAACATGAAGTTTATTAGGGAGTATTCTAGGCACAACACTTGA
This sequence comes from Smutsia gigantea, assembly GCA_032199065.1. NCBI lineage: Eukaryota > Metazoa > Chordata > Mammalia > Pholidota > Manidae > Smutsia > Smutsia gigantea. Next base: position 168,743 of record JAVSCE010009255.1, read on the forward strand.
GGAAGTCAAAGATATAGGATTAGGGAGAAGGTGAAGCTTCTGGCCCATGGGAAGCTCTGAAGCTGGGCTGGCATTCAGTTGTCGTGAGTTGCGGCAAAAGCCCTCATCATTTGATTCCAAAGTCAACCAGTCATTGGATGCAAGCTTCTCTTGGGAGGGTTCACAACCCTGAGGAAGGCAGTTAGCTCTTCCTGGCTGGGCCTGTGCCCAGGTAAATGTGCAGCTCTCGGTGGTCAGCAGCTGGAGAGTGAGAGTGTTGGTACTGGTGGGCAAAATCTAAGCAAGAGGATCTGGGAGTTTTTTTTTTAATACACCTCCAAAGTTTAATATAAAACAAATTTTATAAACCTCATAATTTTCAAATTCAATGATGAATGGGTTTACAAAATTACCATTTTGATTTTACAAATATTGTTAAAGGAAATTGATTTCTGTATATTTTTGAGATATGAAAGTATAATATTAAAATTCACACCTTTCAAGAATGCAAATTACTTACTCCAAATGGTTTTAAATGCTATTCATAATTATTAAAACAAAAGGATTTAATTGAGCCAAACTTGAAGTACACAATACCTATAGACCAAAATTGTGTATCTCACACACCTGGTATAAATTACCTGCATAGACTTGCTTTATAAAGAGTAATCTGAAATGAGTTGACCAATTAGATAGATCAATATGCATTTTATTTTTAATAGTGAGTTCTTAAATGAGGAAATCTGAAGTCATAATAGTTTTGTCGTTTTGTTATGGTAGTTAAATGTAGTCATCAACAGGCCAAGAGTGTCAGCATGATTATAGAGTTCCCCTGACCTCCAAATCTAGTCATTTTCCTTTAAAAGAAGGGTTTGACTAAATAGACTATAACTTATCTGGTCTTGTAAACTCTTCAGCACTTACATCTCTTGCATTCAAGGTTAATATCATTGGAGAAAATTGTTTGAGAGGCAGCACTTTTAGCACCATAGCTCCTAGCATTTTACAATCTCAAACGTATAAGCTCGGGAACTGAAATTTATGAGTGCCTATTTGTGGTGCGAGGAAAATGTGGACAAAAGGTGAGGGTCAACAGATACAAGGTTAGAAGCAGCAAATTAGCCTGAGGAACAAGCATCTAGTGTCTCTTTCTCTTTCTTTTTTTCCCCGAACATCTGCAACATCCTTTTCAATCAATTATCAGCCACAGAAACTTTCTCTGCTGGTTAAAAAGATATGTATATATCAATATACAGGATTGATAACATTTTTAGTAGTAAAAGTGGATCAGATTTAGTTAAGGCAAGCATACAGTTGTTTTTCTTTCCTTTCTTTTAAACTGGATATATTTCTAGCAAGATATCTTTATCATGGTTATTGGCAAGGTCATAAATGCATTTCTTAAAAGCATAAACATATCTTCTTCATAAAGTCATTAAGAAATGCTTAATCCATAATTTCAATTGTGATTAAAATCAGCATCAGAAATTACTAAACTATAGAACTGGAGAATTTTTATTCCTTCAAACAATAATATACATGTTGATGAGCTTTCAAATCTACTGAACTATACATCATAGAGAATCAATAAATAAGCATTGACTCATTGAATGTTTTCATACCACAGAACTGATGTAAAGTCATGTTTCATTCTCTGAGGATTGAGATATTCCATAAAAGAAAATTTCCTGTAAACTGATGCTTACATCTTTGTATGCCAACTTTAACCTTATTTGATATTTCCAAAACAAATGTATTTGATTAAGTAATAAACTAAGTACAATTTCATGATTTACTGAAGATCTTTGTTTTTCTTTAAAGCAAACAACCAACATATTAACTTCATACTTGTATATTTTTCTGCAAATATTTCCTTTGTGCAATAAGGACATTTTCAGTAGTTTTTTCCTCCTTGCCCCTGCATTCTCCCTTTTGATGTGAATAGTTTGTTATGTGCTTTGCAAATAGAATTCAGTAGTTGGCATTAGATTCCAAACCCATGTTTGAAACATTTTGCATCCCAGAGGCCAAAGAAAATTAAGCTTTCTGTAAGTGGTCCTAGGAGGAGTTATCTATACTGTTAGAATTGAAGCTTTTTTTTTAACAGATAAAATACTACATTTCCCTCCATTATAAATCTAGATGCAACAGAAACAAACAAACTCGTCTAAATAAGTGTAATTATAATTGACTTCTTTATTAGATTCTATGAGTTCCTGCTTTCATTCTGTCTGCCACACTTCAGCTAGAGTAAATTGTTTGTATTAAAACACTTCAGTAGCTTCCCATTGCTCTTGCAAGACAGTCCAAGGTCTTTATTATGTCTACAGGATGCTGCATGATGGCTCCAGACTTCCTCTGCAGGTCCACCAAAACCGTAACATCCCTTATCTCAGGGATGTTGTACATGATTTTTTCTGCCTATCACAGTGTGTATCCTCCTTCCTACTGGCTGTCATCCTCCTGCCTTCCCATCTCACCAAACTACCTCTACTTTTCCTAATGCCTTAGCCCATTCTTTGGGTTGCTACTTTCTCTGACCACACCTCTTTTTCATCTACCTTAAATTACTTTTTATATGCCCTCATAATTCTCTACATCCTTTTATGAACTAGATATCAAAGTGGCAAAAATATTAATTAATACCAGAATCCTATATATATGGACAATCTGTTATACACTGTCATAATCCTTGTAAAATTTTATTATGTTTCCTAATTTTAATTTATTATTGTGAATGCACCTATTCTTGACAGTTATAAAAAGCCCAATCTTTACTAGTTAAAATTTGACCTCTGATAATACAGCTCTACAAATAAAAATTATAATTTATCGAGGAAATAATGTAACTAAGATTTTTTATTAAGGTGTCATTGCTATACACTCTTATGAAGGTTTCACAAGAAAAACAACGTGGTTACTACATTCACCCATATAATCGAGTTCCCCCCATACAACATTGCAGCCAGTGTCCATCAGTATAGTAACATGCCACAGAGTCACTACTTGTCTTCTCTGTGCTACACTTCCTTCCCTGTAACATCCCCACACAATGTGTACCAATCATAATACCCTTCAATCTCCTTCTCCCTCGCTCCCCAACCCACACTCCCCCATCCCTCCCCTTTGGTAACCACTAGTCCCTTCTTAGAGTCTGTGAGTCTGATGATGTTTTGTTCCTTCAGTTTTGCTTCATTATTCTACTCTACAAATGAGGGAAATCATTTGGCATTTGTCTTTCTCTGCCAGACTTATTACACTGAGCATGATACTCTCTAGCTCCATCCATTTTGTGGCACATGGTAGGATTTGTTTCTTTCTTACTGCTGAGAAGTATTACATTGTGTATATGTGCCATATCTTCTTTATGCATTCATCTACTGATGGATACTTAGGTTTCTTCCATATTGTGGCTACTGTAAATAGCGCTGCCATAAACATAGGAGTACATATGTCTTTTTGAATATGAGAAGTTGTTTTCTTTGGGTAAATTCCTAGGAGTGGAATTTCAGGTTCAAATTGTATTTCTATATTTAGTTTTTGGAGGAACCTCCATATTGCTTTCCACAACGGTTGAACTAGTTTCCATTCCCACCAGCAGTGGAGGAGTTTCTCCACATCTTTGCCAGCATTTGTTGTTCCTAGTGTTTTCTATGTTGATCATCCTGGTGTGAGGCAATAAGTCACTGTGGTTTTTATTTGCATTTCCCTGATAATTAGAAATGTGGAGCATCTTTTCATGTGCCTGTTGGCCATCTGAATTCCTTCTTTGGAGAATTATCTGTTCATATTCTCCACCCATTTTTTAATTGGGTATTTTGCTTTTTGGGTGTTGAGGCGTGTAAGTTCTTTCTATATTTTGGATGTTAACCTCTTGTCGGATAAGTTGTTTACAAATATATTCTCCAATACTGTAGGATGCCTTTTTGTTCTGCTGATGGTGTCCTTCACTGTACAGAACCTTTTTAGCTTGACGTAGTCCCATTTGTTCATTTTTTATTTTGTTTCCCTTGCCAGAGGAAATGCGTTCAGGAAAAAGTTCCTCATGTTTGTATTCAAGAGATTTAAGCCTTTGTTTCTTCTATGTTTTCTTTATGGTTTCATGACTTATATTCAAGTCTTTGATCCATTTTGAGTTTACCTTTGTTTATGGGGTTAGACAATAATCCAGTTTTATTCTCTTGTATGTAGCAGTCCAGTTTTGCAAACAACAGTTGTTGAAGAGGCGGTCTCCATGGCTCCTTTATCATATATTAATTGACCACATATGCTTGGGTTTATATCTGGGCTCTCTAGTGTGTTCCATTGGTCTATGGGTCTGTTCTTGTACCCATATCAAATTGTCTTGATTACTGTGCCTTTGTAGTGTAGCTTGAAGTTGGGGAGCGTAATCCCCCCTGCTTTATTCTTCCTTCTCAGTCTTGCTTTGGCTATTTGGGGTCTTTTGTGGTTCCATATGAATTTTAGAACTATTTGTTCCATTTCATTGAAGAATGCTGTTGGTATTTTGATAGGGATTGCATTGAATCTGTAGATTGCTTTAGGCAGGATGGCCATTTTGACAATATTAATTCTTCCTAGCCAAGAGCATGGGATGAGTTTCCATTTGTTAGTGTGCTTTTTAATTTCTCTTAAGAGGGTATTGTAGTTTTCAGGGTATATGTTTTTCACTTCCTTGGTTAGGTTTATTCCTATGTATTTTATTCTCTTTGATGCAATTGTGAATGGAATTGTTTTCCTGTTTTCTCTTTCTGCTGGTTCATTGTTAGTGTATAAGAATGCAACAGATTTCTGTGTATTAATTTTGTATTCTGCAACTTTACTTAATTCAGATATTTGATCTAATAGTTTTGGAGTTTATTCTTTAGGGTTTTTTATGTACAATATCATGTCATCTGCAAACAGTGAAAGTTTAACATCTTCCTTACCAATCTGGATTCTTTTTATTTCTTTGTGTTGTCTGATTGCCGTGGCTAGGACCTCCAGAACTACGTTGAATAAAAGTGGGGAGAGTGGTCATCCTTGTCTTCCTCCCAATCTTAAAGGAAAAGCTTTCAGCTTCTCGCTGTTATGTATGATGTTGGCTGTGGGTTTGTCATATATGGCCTTTATTATGTTGAGATAGTTGGCCTCAAACCCATTTTGTTGAGAGTATTTATCATGAAAAGATGTTGAATTTTGTCAAATACTTTTTTGGCATCTATGGAGATGATCATGTGGCTTTTGTCCTTTTTGTTCATGTGGTGGATGATGCTGATGGAGTCTCTAATATTTTACCATCCTTGCATCCCTGGAATAAATCCTACTTGGTCATGATGGATGATATTTTTGATGTATTTTTGAATTTGGTTTGCTAATATTTTGTTGAGTATTTTTACATCTATGTTCATCAGGGATATTGGTCTGTAATTTTCTTTTTTGTGGTGTCTTTGCCTGGTTTTGGTATTAGAGTGATGCTGGCCTCGTAGGATGAGTTTGGGAGTATTCCCTCCTCTTCTACTCTTTGGAAAACTTTTAGGAGGACGTGTATCATGTCTTCACTAACCTTTTGATAAAATTAGGTAGTGAAGCCATGTGATCCATGTTTTTTATCTCTTAGGTAGTTTTATGATTACCAATTCAATTGAATTGCTAGTAATTGGTCTATTCAGATTTTCTGTTTCTTCCTGGGTCAACCTTGGAAGGTTATATTTTTCTAGAAAGTTGTCCATTTCTTCTAGGTTATCCAGTTTGTTACCATATAATTTTCATAGTATTCTCTAGTAATTCTTTGCATTTTTTTGGTGTCTGTAATGATTTTTCCTTTCTCATTTCTGATTCTGTTTGTGTGTAGACTCTTTTTTTTCTTGATAAGTCTGACTAGGTGTTTATCTATTTTGTTTATTTTTTGAAGAACCAGCTCCTGCTTTCATTGATTCTATTTTATTCTTCTCAATTTTATTTATTTCTGCTCTAATATTTATTATGTCCCTCCTTCTACTAACTTTGGGCCTTATTTGTTCTCTTTTTATAGTTTCATTATTGTGCGTTCCGACTGTTCATAAGAGATTGTTCTTTCCTGACATAAGCCTGTATTCATATATACTTCCCTCTTATCATGGCCTTTGCTGAGTTCCACAGATTTTGTGGTGTTAAGTTATTGTTGTTATTGTTGTCATTAGTCTCCATATATTGCTTGATCTCTGTTTTTATTTGGTCATTGATCCACTGATTATTTAGGAACATGTTCTTAAGGTTCCATATGTTTATGGTCATTTTTGTTTTCTTTACATAATTTGTTTCTGGTTTCATACCTTTGTGGTCTGAGAAGCTGGTTGGTACAATTTCAATCTTTTGAAATATACTGAGGCACTTTTTGTGGCCCTGTATATCATCTATTCTTGAAAATGTTCCAAGTGCACTTGAGAAGAATGTGTATCCTGCTGCTTTTGTTTGGAGTGTTCTGTAGATGTCTGTTAGGTCCAACTGTTTTAATATGTTGTTTGATGCCTTCATCTCCTTATTTATTTTCTGTCTAGTTGATCTGTCCTTTGAAGTATCCTAAAATGAATGCATTGCATTCTATTTCCCCCTTTAATTCTGTTAGTATTTGTTTCATATATGTAGGTGCTCCTGTGTTGGGTACATAGGTATTTATAATGGTTGTATCCTCTTATTGGAGTGTCCCCTTTTTCATTATATTTCCTTCTTTGTCTCTTGTTACTTTCTTTGTTTTGAAGTCTGTTTTGTCTGATACAAGTACTGCAATGCCTGCTTTTTTCTCCCTATTAGATGAATGAAATATTTTTTCCATTCCTACACTTTTAGTCTGTGAATGTCTTTGGGTTTGAAGTGAGTCTCTTGTAGGCAACCTATAAATGGGTATTGTTTTTTTATCTATTCAGTTTCTCTAAGTCTTGATTGGTGCATTCAGACCATTTACATTTAGGGTGATAATAGATAGGTATGTATTTATTGCCATTGCCATCTTTAGCTTCATGGTTACCAAAGGTTCAAGGGTAACTTCCTATTTAACTGTCCAATTTAGCTCACTTAGTATGGTATTACACACACAATCTAAAAGTTCTTTTTTTTTTCCTCCTTTGTCTTCCTCTTCCATTCTTTATATATTAGGTATCACATTCTGTAATCTTTGTCTATGTCTTGACTGATTTTGCCAGTAGTTGATCTGATTTTGCATCTGCTTAGTAATTAATTGCCCTATTTTCTTTTCTGTTGTTTTATTTCATCTGGTGACAGCTATTTAGCCTTAGGAACACTTCCATCTATAGCAGTCCATCCACTATACACTGTGGAGATGGTTTGTGGGTGGTAAATTCTCTGAGATTTTGCTTACGTGGAAACTGTTTAATCACTCCTTCAAATTTAAATGATAATCTTGCCAGGTAGACTATTCTTGGATTGAGGCCCTTCTCTTTAATTTAATTAATATTGCATTGAATATATCATGCCCCTCCCTCCTGGCCTATAAGGTTTCTGTTGATAAGTTTGATGATAGCCTCATGGTTTTTCTTTTCTTTGTGATCTTTTTTCTCTCTGTGGCTGCTTTTAATATTCTGTCCTTATCCTTGATTTTTTCCACTTTAATTATTATGTCTTGGTGTTGTCTTCCTTGGGTCCCTTGTGTTGGGAGATATGTGCACCTTCACTGCCTGAGAGACTCTCTCCTTTCCCAGATTAGGAAAGTTTTCAGCAATTACCTCCTCAAAGACACTTTCTATCACTTTTCCTCTCTCTTCTTCTGGTACCCCTTAATACAAATATTGTTCAGTTTCGTTTGGTCACACAGTTCTCTCAATATTCTTTCATTCTTAGAGATTATTTTTTCTCTCTCTGCCTCAGCTTCTTTGTATTCCTTTTCTCTAATTTCTATTCCATTCACCCTGTCTTCTACTACAACTAATTTCTTTTTAAATCCCTCCATTGTGTGTTTCATTCTATATATTGAATTCCTTAATGATCATATCTCAGTCCTGAATTCATCCCTGAGTTCTTGAATATTTTTCTGAACCTCCATAAGCATGTTTATTATTTTTATTTTGAAATCTCTTTCAGGAAGATTGATGAGTTCAGTTTCACCTGGCCCTTTTTCTGGTGTTTGTGGGATTTTGGTCTGAACCAGGTTCCTTTGACATTTTATATTTTTATGTGGCACCCTCTAATGCCCAGAAGCTCTAGACTCTGGAGCTGCTAAGCCCCTGTAACGATGTTGGGCATTGCAGGTGAGTAGCGCTGGTGCCTAGTCAGAGGAAAGAGCTGCTTCCTGCTTGCTGGCTGCTGTTTCTGTCTCCACTGGCAAAATCAGTGAGCCGAGCACACAGGTGTTATCCTCTATGCTTTGTGTTTGTAGCTGCCATTAGCAGGGCCTCACTCTGGCCCCCCTGATGCCAGGGCAGGGGCTGCTGGTTTGTGAGCTGGATCTGGCAGGGAGTACTATGCAGCAGGGTGCATATCATGGTGGGGAGCCTCTGCACTGTGTAGCCCTGCAGGTTGATGGAGCACCTGAAGCTCCTGAAAGTTCTCAACCTGATGGCCGGAGTTTGCCCAGGCAATTTTTTCCACCTCTCTTTTCTCCTGAGCAGGAAGCTCAGAGCAATCCTTGCTCCTTTATCAGCCCTCTCACTCTTGGGAAGTCTCTCAGACTGCCCACCTTTCTTTTTTCCCAGAGCAGCCTGATGTGGATCTCTCTTTTCCTCAAGCAGCTTGAATCTCAGTTTCTTCAAGTTTTCCACTTTTCTTAGCTCTCCAACTCCACTAGTCTCCAAAGCACCATGCAGTGTAAGTTCGTGCTCCCAGTGTAGATCTCCAGGGACTGGTGTTCAGCAGTCCTAGGCTTTCACCTGCTCCCTGCTATGTTTCTCTTCCTCCCGTCCGTGAACTGGTGTGGGGGAAGGGTTTGGGTCCTGCTGGATCATGACTTTGGTATGTTAGCCTGTTTTGTGAAATCTGTTCTTTTCTCCAGGTGTATGCAGTCTGGCACAGCCTTCTTGTCGCTCTTTCAGGATTAGTTGTAGTAACCATATTTTCATATTATATGTGGTTTTTGGAGGAGGCCTGTGTCTCACCTCTCATGCTGCCATCTTTAATCCAGGATCTCCAAAATAAGTAAGTTTTTATTTATTGTTTTCTCGGGGCAAGCAGATAGTTTTCAGTCCCTCTCTGTAACAGTATGTCAGTAGATTGTTTCAATATGGAATTTTGTTAGATCAAAATGTCTAAGCTGAGAAGGGCTAGCACATATTATGGGAATAACTGCACACATCTTGCTTGCAGAGTCTCAACCAGGCCTGTCTAAAAAGCAAAATACACCTTAATCTGCAGGCATGTTCACTCTTGGATAGAGGACATTAGACAGATAATTGCCGTAAGGAGGAAGGTCGAAATACAAAGAGTACAGGAGAGGGCAAGAAATAAGACTTTTATGAATTTAGCTTTTAAGAACTATGGAATTTAGCCACAGAAGTGATAGAAATGAAATAAATAGTTAAAATCATTCAAATAATTCACTTCATGGCCTCTCTCTTATTCAGGGTTATTTTTACAGGTTTAGAAAAAATTTTTTAGTTTAATGACAGTTACTTTATTCAAGCTTAATAACAATTGTTATACTATATAAAAATATAATCAGTAAATCATAAACACTGCACATATTCACTGCATTTCAATTTCTATAATTGAGTATTTGTGTTTCTATAATAATTATCACCATGTTCTTAATAGACTGTTAACGAAGCTCCCAATAAGAGTAAAATACTATTTCTCTTTGCCTCCTAGCAGAGTTTCCTTTCTTCTTCTATGATTTGTTTTCATTTCATGTTATTTCTGCTTGTAACTCCGGATTCCTAACAGAAAATAAAGCCCAATAACTTTTTGTGGGAACCCTCCTCCTCTGGCTATAATAGCTTCAAATCGTCCAGAAAACACTGTGTTCTCACATCCTGGAATGATGTAGTTATTTGTTTTTATTTAAATCTGTGCACTGTAGAAAATTCAGAATGTGGAATGTTTGTGAATGATCATCTTATTAGGATAGATCTCACTCATTTAGATAAAGGGGGAAAAAAAGAAAAGAAATTCCCAAGACTGAGTATAGCTTCTGTAATTCAACTGAAAAAATATTTATGGAATACATTCTTGCTCTTGACTGATGCTGTTGAGGTATTTGAGCTGAGTCCTGGTAAAAATTGTTGAGTTTTTCAAACCCTTCATATGTAGGTTATAAGATAATTTTAGCTTATGCATGCAAAAAAAAATGGGTAAAAAGTCAGACCTCTTATTTATGCACAATTCCTATTTGAACAAGACAGCCTTGCTTAGAAACCATTGAGTCAAATTTAGGGTAAATAATAATGGCACAGTGATGGGGTGTTGAGAAATTTTCATAGTATACATTGGAAGCTGTAGGTGTAGCTCTGGTGCGCTTTCTCTGAGCCCAGAAGGACCTCTGACTGCTTCAAATTGCTGGGAATAAATTATGCTCTTTGTATACAGCTGGCCAGACAGACAAGGCAAGAAATGATACCCATTTTTATTCCATCTTAGTAACCCTATTTAAAAAGCCTTTCATGCTGAGATTTCAAAGAGTTCTGAAGATTAGAGGGTTTGACTCATTCATTAGTGAACAGTACACTGAGAGAGGCTAAAAGAAACCATGTAACCTATGTTCTGGCAGATAACTGGTTTGTATAGATATTCGTCATTCAAGAATGAGAATAGAAAGAAAATAAGATCTATTTCAGTGGCTCAGATTAAAATGAAGAAAATAATCTTAAATCTAAGAATAGAAGGAAAATCTTAGAGAAAATGAGTTTAATTTAAATAAGTCAAGCATATTATCTGAAGCAGATGTAATAAACTAGGTAGTCTTTTCGTAAAGAAGCTCATGGAAGATGGCCTCTCATATTTTGAAGGATAAATTTTGGGGTTGGTCTCACCTACCTTAGCTTCAAATCTCTGTCATTTAAAATGATGATTGGTCTAGATGCTTCTAAGATTGAGGCCTAAAATTTTAGAGATTTTAAGATAATTGTAGGAGAGATTTTCCAATAGGGACATTGAGTAAATTCTTTCAAGGGAAATAAACAGATCAAAGAGCCCACATCAAAAGTAAGATTGTTGAAAATTCAGGTAAAAGGATTTTAAACAGCACATCAAAACCCTGATCCTAATCACTATATTGGGAAAAAGCCACTGTAAACAATTTAGATTCCAGATAAACTCTTTACCTAATTTTGACTCACTGTGAAAATGCCATCTTCCCATCTATAATTGCATTTTTCTGTTTAGCTACTTTCCACCAAATGTTTACTTTCTATTTTCCATTTGAATAATGTTTATTGTTTTGGCCTGTAAATGCTTTCCAATATAAGCAAACACATATAAAATGAGACAACTCCTAGAAATAGGTAACCTCAATTTGAGTGGGAGTCATGAGTGCAAGAGAGCTCATGGTAAAAAATCCTGAAAATCTACTTCTTCAACTTTTCTTGGATATGGGGATGTATATTCAATTAAACCATATGTCAAACAATAAATGTCCTGAAACACTTATGAGACAGCTGTACAGATATCACTGGTGTGAATAAATGTTTCTTATTAATTTAATCTTAAATGAAAAGAATAAGCTACAGGTTAGTGGGCAAGAGTATTTGCTTCACAAGTAATTAATCTGGATTCCTCTCTTGGTGATCCCATTTATGAACAGTAAAGCCTTGGGTGAAGTATTTAACCTCACTAATGTGTCTAATCTATAAAATAAGGCTAACAAATTTTTCAAAATATTCTGAGAATTAAAGAAGAAAAAACAAGCAAAGTGCTAAGCAAACTGCTTGGAACCTATGAGATAATCAATGCTGGCTAATATAAATAAATATCAATATTACTTTGAAGGAGTATTTTTATACACAGATGCTTGATCATTACTGTTAGAATTCTCTGTGGTCTAATTGTTTCTTTTCACTTCCAGTAAATACTTTTGTTCAAAATTAAATTTATTTCAGTTCCTTAAAATAAGACTTACATGCACACACACAACATGTACACAGACACACAAAACCTTGACCAATAGCTCTATTATGATGTCATTTTAAAAGCTGAATTAAAATATAATTAATAAACCATACAATTCATGCTAGGAAATTGAACAATTAAATGGTTTTCATTATATTCACATAGTTGTACAACCATCCTTATTATGTTACATAGAAGATTTTCATCATCCCATAAAGAAACCTGTTACTTAGTTCCTTCTCTCCCTAATCTTAGGCAACCACAAATGTACAATCTGTAGTCTCTCTGGATTTGCCTCTTCTGGACATTTCTTATAAATGGAATCATACAAGGTGTATTTGTGACTAGTTTCTTTTACTTAGCATAATATTTTGAAAGTTTATCCATGTTTTAGCATATATCAATATTTTATTCCTTTTTATGGCTACATAATATTTCATTCTTTGGATATACCACTCTTGGTATATCCCTTCACCACTGGATGGCCATGTGGGTTTTCTCCCTTGTGCCTATTGTGAATAATGCTGCTGTAAATATACCCATACAGATTTTGGAGAGATCTTTTTAGTTCTCTGTACACCTATGACTAAGAGAGTAAATTTGTTGGGTCATATGATAACTTTATGTTTAACCGTTTGAGGAACTGCTAGACTGTTGTAAAAATGGCTGTACCCTTTTATAATCTCAACAACATTGTATGATGGATCTGATATATTCATATGCTTGCTAAACACAGGTTATTGTCTATTTTTTTATTTTAATAGTTCTGCTGCATGTGATTTATTTTGTGTTTTCAATTTGAATTTCCCTAATGACATCTTTCCATGTGCTTTTTAGTCTTTAGTATATCTTCTTGTGAGGAGTGTATATTAATATTCTTAGCATATTTTAAAACTGAGTTGTCTTTTTAATGTTGAGCATGCATATTAATACATTTTGAATACAATTATACATTTTTATATATTTTTATCTTCTACATATAAGTCCCTTAACAGATATATGGTTTACAGGTTCCTTTTTCAATTTTGTGGGTTGAATTTTATTTTCCTGATAGTGTTCTTTGAAACATAAAACACTGTAATTTTGATGAAGCCACGTTGTTCTTCTTTTGGTGTTTATGCTAAAAATCCATTACCAAATCTGAGTCTTGAAGATCTATCCCTATGTTTTCTTCTAAAAGTTTTATAGTTTTAACTCAACAATTAGGGCAATCATTCATTTTAAGTTTATTTTTGTGTATGATATAAGGAAAGGCTCAAATATATTCTTACCTCCCTATTGAAAATCAAGTCTACATTTTTTGTAGTGTATAGCCACTGAAGTCTGTGCTCACCTAGCCTAGAAGTCAGCTAATCATCTTGCAAATATCACATTAATTGTCTTGAGCTAATAGGTCTCCCAGCCTTTGCTGAAGAACCCTGCCTGTTTCGGAGGTAGGTTCTCAGTCTTCCAGCCATGTGCTTCTGCTTTAAGCTTCACTACCTGCTTTTGCAGAGCCTCAAGGCCAGTCAGAGATGGAGGATTAGGGCCCTTTCAGATCTTTCCTGGGAATGCATACAGCTGTGCATATGCCATAGCCTTCTAGATTCCTACAAACATGTTAGAGCTTTTCAAAGACTCCTTGTTCCCAGTTTTTCCTTTTAAGTATTTTGGTCAGCCTCCTGCTAGTCCCAACTCTCACTGCCACTTCAGTCAGCTATGATGTTAACAATGGCTGCCAATCATTTTTGATAAACACCTAAGGGATAGAGTTGTTCGTAGAGAGAGCAATCTAAGTCAAGTGAAAAGAAGCCCTGAAGTGGAATTATCAGGCTGCTACCAGATGAACCCAGATGTGTCAGATGGTGCTATGTCTCTGGGGAGGACCCCATTCATTCTGCCCCCTCCAGTGGCTGCGAGGATGTTGATTAAAGTCGTAAGGTCATTGGTGTCAAGGATGTCATGGAGCTGGGGAAAGGAAGATGGAAATAGGATATGCCAAAACACCCTAAAACTCACTGTTCTTATCAAGATTGGTTTTTTCTTAAATAACTTTGATTTTCCAAGTCTTTGGTTAATTGCAAGAGTTCTGAAAAGGTTGATTTGGACAAATTTTGTCAGCGTGGTCATTGCATTTGCGGAAAGATTTTTAAGAATTTTTGGGGGAGTTCTTGTTCCAGAAGAGCTTCTCTATTGTTTTATTTTTAAAAACATTTTCATATATTGTAAAATAACATTAAAAAATGTGCAATAAGGCAAGTATTGAGCTTACCGTTTTACAAGTAAAGAATCTTATGATATTTACTCAACACATTTCCTAAGGAGGCAATGACAAATACTAAAATCTACATAACTTGGCTATCTTCAGTTTTATCAAGATTTGCATAACACTGTTACCTACATTTTTTATTGTCTAATGTTAAAATTTCTAATACGTTAATAATTTATTTGAATATGCTAGTTTATAAATAGGTGACCAAATATCTAGAAAACATTTGAATCACTATTCTTTTGATTAGACATTATTTTACCCACCCCAGTTACCCTAGATATTAGAGTCATGGTGTACTTTACTTACATGATAAATTTTGTTCTTTAACATGTTTATATTGGATTTTGGTTTTGACTTAAACTAAAATAAATGAGGGATCTGTTGATTTTTCAACATGCCAAATTATAAGCATTCATTCTTTCAAGAGACTACCTAAGAGCAGTTAAACAGCCATTTCTGTGTCAAAATAGTTCAGGCATTTTTTTTTTCTCCTTGACATTCCCATGCAGAGAATATATGGGGCACTACCATTCAAAGTCCATGTAAAATTCAAGACAAAGATAATTCAGGCAGACACATTTACTGCATACATTCTGACTAACCTTGATGAAGCACACATTATTACAATTACAGAAAGACAGATACTACATATAGATCAGTTTAAACTGAGGTGTTTCTTTTTCCTATTGAATTCTACTGGGAGAAAAAAAGCATACAATTACATACAATATGATGATGTTCAAATTAATGTATTGAAGGACTTTTTGAAAGAAACCAAAAGAAATGAACTCCACCAAACCGCAGCAAAAAGACATTGCTCACCCTTAATATCAAAGGAAAAAAAACAGAATTATCAAGCTTAAAAAGGATAAGAACCTAACATCTTGGTATGTTTTCCTGGGATAGGATCTCATGGCATTTCCTGGGGCAGTATCATTCAGTTCCTCGACTTAATGTCTCTCCATTCCTGCTGTCTCAACTCCGTTTCAAATTTCCCGTCTGGCTTGGTTTCACGCGGATCGTCACCCTCGCCGTCAGCGGAGCAGGGCCTCGGGAACTGGCTGATGTTTAACTTCAGTGTCAGGGAGACAAGGGAACAGAATGTTCTCTTTAGCATATCTAGTCTAAATAGAACAAGTATTCTCTGAGAAGGGTCACAAAACCCTCTGATCCTTATTAAGGACATGGTGAGTGATTAGACGGGCTATGGCGCATTTTATCTAGTGATTCGGTCCAGACACCTCTCTGTCCATTCTTTCAAGAATATTATTCCAAGAAACATCAGACTTATGTGCACTTTGGTGTAAATTAATATCAGTTAATGAAATGAAGAATTATAATGTCTACCTTCCTTAAAAAGAGCATCAAATGCATGCTTTGTGGGTATTTTATTCTTGAGTAGTTCAGCTTGAACCTTTGTATATTCCAAAACTATTCTAAAAAGTTGTACTATTCTGATTCCACTGTCTCTCTACATACTGCCCCTCTGCACTCCTCGCAAGTTGAGCTTTGAATACTTACCACAGAGTCACATCTCCCCCAATCTGGAAAGATGCAGAGGACATCATAATGAGTATTGCATGTATTATTAATAGCCTGAGCGTCTCCAAGTATCAGAGTTTTATTCAAGATTTTTTGGATTTTTTCCATACTAGTGCCCTTTTTTGGTATTTTTGTTTTACATATTATATCTGTTGTTAAAGAATCAAAAACATTGTTTTAAGTATTACTTCCACATATGTAATTCCCCATTACAGCTTTGCTCTCACATTGCACACATTACATGTATTTGTTATAGGCCCGACAATACCATATAGGATACTATGTTATACAATTGCTTCTCAAACCAGGACAAAAAAGGAGAAAATATGCAATAATAATATTCATTATACTTATATAATTATTTTATTTAGCTTAGTTTTCTTCATTAATGTTTTATTGCCTTTAAGAAAACTTTCCTATCGTTTATGCAGTAGTTATCTGCTACTAAAGAAGGATATGGCAAAATTTCTCCAATCACTTGAGTTTCCCAGCAGTGGGCACATTGTCCTAGGTGATGTGATATCTGGATTAGTTGTCTACTCACTAAACATGGTTTCACTTAAGTGGGATGTAAATCACTCTGGCTTTTTACCACATGTCAGCCTAATAACCATTTTGTAATATCATGTATCTCCGAGACAATATATTCCCACCAGAATAGTTTGTAGAACGTATTTATGTCTGACTCATGTAGAGCTAAGTGCCAAGGCATCTCAGCAGGAGGGGTGGATGGCTGTCCTGTTGTTGATGGCTTTTAGGTGAAACAGTACCAACCCTCTTCAGTTTTTGTTTATTGCCCATAATTCTGAATTCTCAAAAAAGTCTGAATCCTACTTCAAGTCATAGGCCACTTAGCCAAGTGAGTTCCACAAGTCAAAGCTTAACTACAAAATTTTATGAAATACTTGAAGTTCAAATGAGAGTGTGGAGTTTATTATAATGGTTATTCTATGGAGACAAATTAAGAGACACCACCTTTTCCATCCCTTTAATGATAGAGTGGGCGAATCCAATGGCCACTTTCAATCAATGGAGAAGCCCCCAGTCAGCTCGAACGCAGCTCTCCCCTTACCCTGCCTCAGACTTAACCCTTGACTGGGGCTTTACACTGGGGAAGGACGCACGCTCTGAAGATCACCCCTCCTCTTCTTCCTCCCCTCCCTCATCAGTTTCTAAGTTTTCTAGTATTGGGGAGGCGGGATGTATGCAAAGGGACATAGGCTTTACTCTTGGCTGGGACCAATCACAGTTCTCTTCCGACTGCTGCTGCCCTCAGGCTAACGCTGACTCACTATTGAAACTTCTATGTAGCAGGTATCCTGGGGCTCCTGAGTACCGTGCATTATTATTATTGCGCTGTTCACTGATGGGTGCTATATGTGTAAGCAAGCTTCAGTTTGATCTCTTTCAGCATCTGCTAATAAAGGTGCTCCTGTAAAACAACTGCTGCTCAGATATGCCCGGCTGGCAGACAGCCCTTGTCTTGAGACCCTGGCACACTCTCCAAGCCTCGCGACATTCTGTAGTGTCCACTTGATCCACATGGATACACATGTGGCATTAATGCCATACGCAAGAGTGGGAAGGAGGCTACTTCCTGGCTGCCCCTTTCTCTCCATCCACTGCTCATATCCTGAGCTTTTCACAATGGCAGGTGAGCATAACTGCTTCCTAAGCAGGGAGACAGAAGGGACAACTTCCCACGAGTCTATCTGAAATTTGAATTAGTTCTCAAATAATCGTCTGTGCTATGATTTCTCCATTTGCTTTTCCTATTGTGCCACAAACGTTCTATGCATAAAAGGAAAATCAGCCCTTTAAGATCATGTGTGGTAAATATTTCCCTCCATTGTAGATTACATTTGAAATTTTTTAACCTTATTATGCTGAGCATGAAGTTCCAACTTTTATGTAGTAAATTTTTTTTATAATTCTGAATTTTGTGTAATACCTTAAAAATCCTTTCTCACTACAAGAATACAATTTCATCATATTTTGGCATTCATTAAAATCTTTTGTATATGTGGATATTTAATCCATTTGAAATTTATTTTACTCTAAAGAGAATGGTGGAGATCCAATTTTATTTTTCCTATATATTTTACTTAATTATTACATCTTCCCCATTGATTGTAATAATCACTTTCACATATAATAAATGTCATTTTGCTTTTTAGAATGCCACTTTAGAACCATTGATCAGGTAGTCGTTTTCTAGATGCTGTGTTCTTTACTGTAGCTGTGTAATTGTTTAATATATTTTAAAAAGTGAGTGTAAATGCGTGAGATATCTTTATAATTTTTTGTCTTCTTTATGTGCCTTGGTAGTTCTAGTATTTTCCTCAGACACTTACCACCAATACATATTCTCTTGTGTTGATTCCTAAATATTGATGCTTCTTTGTTATTCCTGATTCTCTACTTATTTCCTTCTCTTATATTTTCTAAATCATTATTATATATATGTGAAAATATCTCTGAGTTACTATTGCTACTTTCCAAATTACCAAAATATCTTATATTTAATGCTTTTCAGTTGGGTGTCTTGAATCTTCCCAATGAAAAATATCAGAAACTTATTAAAGAGTGAAAACTTCGCCTTTACCTTTCTAGTATTTGTAACTTTTCTTTGTGTTTATAAAAATTAATTGATGAATTTCTCTGGAGCAATATAAATAATATCAGCTGTGTGACATGCCATCTTTCCTTTACTCCTCCTCCTTTACCTCATTGATTTTAAAAAGAATGTATCAAGTATTTTACTATTCAACAAGATAAAGGATTTTTCACATGCAATCGTGTGTGTGATTATGAAGATATGTAGCCATTGTACAGTTCAGCCTTGATCTGGAATCAAAGATGAATTATTTAACTTTTATATGAAACTTTAATGGATAATATAAATTCCTTAATGCTAAATTATATTTTGTGTATTACTTTAGTGTTCAGGGAGTCTGTTTATTAGCACTTATCTTAGGTTTTCTCTGTCACTATAATTGATATTACTCTTTTTGTTGTTGTTGATTTTTAAAATGAGATCTTGATTGGTTTGCTGTCTTAGCAGAGGAAGCAGAGTCTGAAGCAAGAATTAAAGCACTTACACTTTCATTGGGAAGTACAAGTCCAGTAGGGGCAAGGAAACAAAGATAAACAGGCTGAAATATCAGAGTGAGTGCCATGTAGCCCAGCTTATTGTTGGCCATTTGCTGATGACAAGCCAGAGACATAACGGGTAGCTCTGAAAGTGTGTTTGCTCGGGTTGTCAGTTTCCTGGGGCACAACATAATGCCACAGCAGGAGGGGCTTGACCAGGGACAGGGTTTCTCCCAGTTCTGGAGGATAGTAGTCCAAGGTCAAAGGGTTTGCATCTTTAGTTCCTTCTGAGTCTTCCTGTGGCAGCCCGCAGAATGCCACCTCCTTATGCGCCCTCAGATGGCCTCTCCTCCGGGTGTGTTCAACCCCAGTGTCTGTGTGTGCACAAATTTCCTCTCCTGAGGACACCAGTCAGATTGGATTAGGGCCCACCCTAACAGCCTCATTTTAGCATGATACCTCCTTAAAAGCCCTATCTCCCAATACAGCCACGTTCTGAGACACTGGGAGTTACGGCTTCAACACAGAAATTCGGAGGGACATGGTTCACCCCTTAACACCATGCAAAGAAAATTCCCTCTAAAAAGTCCACAAAGGGAAAATGGAGAGAGGATTCTTATTTTTACATTAAGTCCTATTTATGTTCTGTCAATCAAAACACAGCCAGAAGGATCTACCTCTTCCAAAATGTACCACTTCATAGAAAAGCGTAAAGGAGGCCAGTCGCATCAACAGCTCAGAGTGTGCGGCCTGCTGGCCAGTGACATCAACCTCAGGCTTTGACGTGTATTCCAAGCAACTCCAAAGCTCTGCAGAAGGAGCCCAGTTAGGAATCTGAGGTGGTGCATGTGGTTTCTCTACAGATTTCTTACCATGGTGATGCTAACTTTGAGGGGAATGTGAGAGTCTTTATTTTCTTCATGAATTAAATGTGTGCAATAAACTTGAAATTGTTCACTTGAGAAATCACTTTGAGTGTAACATTTTGGTGAAGAAATTCTTTGTCAACTTTCTCCACTTGTTTTTAAATTTATTTCATTAATTTGAGGTTTTATAAATCTTCTTGAAGGAATTTTAATACTTTATATATTTCTAAAAATTTTCCATTACATTTATTTTCGAATACATTTGTATTGCCTTGTGTGAAATTATGCCTCAAAAGCCAAATTAATTTCCTCTTTCTCTTTGAATATATGTCCATTCTTTAATGCTTTTTATCACTTACAATCATTCTAATTTTTTTAACTTTCTGGTTCATTAACCTAAGCTTTTAAAAAAATGGATTATTCCCTTTTTTAAACTTCTATTCTAGTTGTTTTTAGCAAAAACATACATAAATGACAGTAACAAAATAATAAAACTTCCTAATTTTCATTTTTGTCTCGTCTCTAGTAATTGTTTAGCATTGTTCTTTTTACTTGAAAACTTTGAGTCCATTTCTTTTGAATACATCCATTATGCAAATACTTGTATTTTAAATCTGAGTGCCTTTTGTTTTTAAGATACTTGAGTTCAACCCTTTTAAATTCATTAATGTTTATTATGGGAGTGTTTGATCTAAAATCTGCCATCTTATTTTGTGAAATTCATAAAGTATAATTTACATACAATGAAATAATAACATATATGAAGTTTTAGCTTTAATGAGTTTTGAAAATTATGTACATACATCTAATAACAACTCAAAACAAGATACATAGAAAGTTCTTGCATACTCTTCCATTCAAGTTCCCAAACCTGTAGAGGCAGCCACCTCTGACTTCTTACATCAAAGATTAGCTTTGCCTGTTCTGATACATCATACAAATGGAATCACATAATATGCATTTCTTTGTGTCTATCTTCTTTTACATAATGTTTTTGAGATTCATTCACATTATTATGTATATCATAGCTTGTTTCTTTCAATAGGTGAATAGTCTCATGCTTTATAAATATACCTAAATTTGTCCATTCTCCCATTGATAAGCATTTGTTTGTTTCTAGTATGGCACCAATACGAATTGCTATGGGCTGAGTTTTATCACTCCAAATGAAGCTCTAACTCCTAGTATGTCCGGATTTGGAGACAGGGCCTTTAAAGACGTAATTAAGTTAAGTGAGGTCATGTGAATGGGCCCTTGTCCAATCTGACGGCTCTCTCATGAGAAGTGTGGGCGTGGAAAAGAAGCATCATGGCGAGCACACGCAGAGGAAGGTCGTGGGCACAGAGGAAGGTCGTGGGCGCAGAGGAAGGTCGTGGGCGCAGAGGAAGGTCGTGGGCACAGGGGCCGCAGGGTGCAGCTTGAGGAGAGAGGACTCCTTGATGTTGGGTTTCCAAGCCTATAGAACTGTGAGGAAATAAATGTCTTCTAAGTCACGCATTCTGTGGTGTTTTGTTTATGGCAGCCCTACCAACTACTATATGGATCAAACTGCTGTGAACATCTTAACAACCTATACTATTTTTTTTTTTTGGTGGACATATGTTTGTTTTCTCTTGAGCAAATACCTTAGAGTTATGTCTAATTAAAAAAACAAAAACAAAAAAACTGCCTGACTTTTTTCCAATGTGTGTAATTTTATAACCCCAGTTCTGTATTCATGCTGACGCTCAGTGTTAGTCTTCTTATTTCAGCTATTACAGTAGGTATGAGATGGTGTTTAAGTTGGTTTTAATTTGCTTTGTCTTAAAGACTAATAATCTGGAATACCTTTTCATATGCTTATTTGCCATTTATTTAGCTTTTTGTTGTGTTGCCTATCTGTTCAGTTTATCCATTTTTGAATAGTTTATTTAGTTTTGAATAATAGCCCATCTTTACAGTATAAATTTATGGGAAGTTTTTTCTTTTTAAAAAGTATGTAAATACTTTGTTAGATACATGTACCAGACTTTTTTTTTCTAATCAATATCTTTCTATTCATTTTAAAGTTTATTTTTAATCAAAAAAGTTGTAACTTCGATGGAAACAAATTTACTCCTTTCATGGTTAATGTTTTTTTGTATCCTGTCCCAATACATTAATACCTATAAAGATACATCAAGGAATACAAAGATAATATCCTGGGCTTTCTCCTAGAGGCTTTATGGCCTGAGTTTTTGTTTTTAGTCCTCTGATACATTTTGCACTAATTTTTTTGAGTATGGAGTAAAATGGCTTCAAAATAGGTCTTTAAAAAGACTTGCACTATTCTTGTGCCCCCTCTGTGGACTAAATTCCTTTTCAAAATAAAATGAAAAATATTGATCATGAGATAAAAATTAGCATGCCTTTTCTTCCCCCATTTATAGTAAATTGCCTTCTCCTTCTGCTCCTCCAGGGATAAGAGGAGCCACATGGTTATCTCCTTCCTGTCCTACAAAAAAGGCTTGCCACTTTCTGAAATTTAGTTCACTTCAACTTCATATTTCAACTCTCTAGTGTTTGTTTGGATCTGTATTGTTGTTGTTTTTTTTGTTGTTTTTTTAAGCAAGGAGGGATGTTATTTAAAGGAATTATTGTAGGGTTGATTAAAGGGACTGTTGCAGTAAGGCAAGGGGCTTATTTCAATCAGAATACACTTTGACCGTAAGATCTGCAAGCATCTCTTGAAAAACAAAACAAACACACACCATAAAATCTATGATTTTGCAGCTTCTGTGCTGTGTTTTAATAGTTTGAAAGATTATCTCTTTGAGACCTAGATCCTTTCTAGAGATCCTAACTGAAAATGGCATTTCCATATATATTGTTTTTCCTTGCTTTCAATATCTTCCTGTATACTTTGATATTTTGTTCACTTTCTTACTTGCAGTCTTGAATTACATTATTTTTAGTTTCCAGGGTTACTGTTACAAATTTAATTAATGTCTGTATTTTTCATTCACTACTTTTAGAAATAAAGTGCTATTTTATTTCAATACCTTCCCCAATCATTTTAAACCTTCAATTTTTGTTTTGAAACTTTAGAAATAGTTGTACTAAAACATCATAAGGCATTTAATATTATTTTATTATGTATGATCTATTAAAAACTTTGTAATAGTTATGTTATTTAAATATCTCAAACCTTTTATAGCCTTTGTTTTATATTTTAATAAATTCAATGTTCACTGTTAAATTTTTATATTATAACATGGCTCATCATTCCTGATAGATTGATTTTGACATCTCCCTTGGTTACTTGGAATAATGTATAGCCGGAAATAATGTTAAGCATTATTTTTTTAGAAGAACAGATAGGTGACATATCTCTGATCCATTACATGTTCAAGACTGTTTTCTTCTTCAGTATATTGCAGAAATCACTCTACTCTTTTCTGACATTGAATGCTATGTGGAAGAAAATCAAAAACATCATCTACCACATAAAAGAAAGTCAGCTTGTTTTATTCCATCTCAGATACTTGTTCTTGCTGATTTCCATAGGATGATTTACTTATTTATTTTTCATAATTTAATAATATGTTGCTCTTAAATTACCTGTAAGCTATCACCTTTTCATTTTTGTGCGTATCAGAGTGAGGGGGAACAAAGAGCTCACAATAAAACCTAACTGGGCACAGTACTTTTCAAAGTTTATATAATTAGGTTATGCTTCTCACCATGAGCTGTGCTAAGAAATGCTGTATTGTTTTTACTTATTTTTGGAATTTTTTTCATTTAAGAGGAATAAACTTGCTCTATTTTTTAATTGTACTCTTCTGGACAATCTCAATTTTCTCTCAACTGATAAACTGCCAAACATTACATCTCTGATAATAAAAACCCAAACTGGAAAACAAATATAAAAAATATGTTTATTTAAATTTACTTTAAAAAATGAAGTTTAGTTTTTTTGACTGTGATTTAGTATTATTTTTCAAACATTTAAATACATTGTATTCAAGTTTTGAAAACTGAATGAGAAATTACTTACAAGTTTACATTTTGCAAATATTGATCCACATTGTATTTTGTTAAAGGTCTCCATTTTTTATTCACATGTTCTAATTCTATCAGGTTGGCATTTTATTTCCAAAATCCAAACAAATTAGCATGGCATACAAAGCCCTTCAACACCTGCATGCTATCTACCTACTTATCTGTCCAGGAAGATTAATCCCTCCATATAATCTATACAAAAATCAGATTCAGTTACTCAAAAAACAGTTAATATTCCATACTCTATCTCAAACCTCTGTGCATGTTACTCCTGCTACCTGAATTGCTCATTCTCTCTTCACTGATATTCAAACTTAGCTTCAATGTCCAAATCACATACAGTGTTCTTCATTAGAAGCAAAGAAGAAACTCATATCCATACACCTACTGTATTAGTAACAA
Organism: Smutsia gigantea; assembly: GCA_032199065.1. NCBI lineage: Eukaryota > Metazoa > Chordata > Mammalia > Pholidota > Manidae > Smutsia > Smutsia gigantea. Next base: position 192,905 of record JAVSCE010009255.1, read on the forward strand.
TTTTTGTGAAATATTTCCATTTTGTGTTTGTATTCACTTCAAAACTTTGTGCTCCAGGAAATTAAGGCCCCTTTTTTTTGATGTATAGATGGTTTTTACTTATTTTTTTCATTGAAGTGTAATTGATATGCAATCTTATGTTGGTTTCAAATGTACAACACAGTGGCTCAGCAGTTACCCACATTATTAAATCCTCATCCCCACTAGTGCAGTTACTATCTATCAACATAGAAAGATGCTACAGAATCACTGGCTATATTCCCCATGCTATACTACCATCCCTGTGACCAACTTACATTACAGTTGAGAATTTTTGTGCCCTTTTACCCTTCCAACCCACCCAACCATCAGTCCCTTCTCAGTGTCTATGAGCCTACTGCTATTTTGTTCATTTTGATTTGTATTGTTTTCAGATTCCACAAATATGTGAAATCATACAGTATTTGTCTTTCTCCATCTGGCTTTCACTTAGCATAATACCTTTTAGGTCCATCCATGTCATATTTGTTTTCTTAGTTCCCAACACAAAATGTTGCATTAACAGTTTTATTATTGCTGAATATATGGACCACAATAGTTCCCTAGCTAATTGCTAATTTTCATTAATTACTGAGACACATTTTCATAGTATTTTTATTAAGTAAATCTGGTTTAAATTCACTAAAATCTACTTATCACTAAGGATATTGAAAAAGAGCAAATGCTTGCATTTTTTGTGACCTTATTCAGCTTAATAATAATCTCTCAATACCTTATATTTATCACAGACTCCTCCTTACTATCTATTCTTATTGAAAGATCTTGATATTTTTACATATAAAATATGTAAAAAATATAGCTTAAAGATAATGTACATATAGAGGCACTTGGAGGAGACTAACTATGCAGTAATTGTGTAAGTACAAACTTGTTCATAGTTATGACAACAATAGCTTACACCTAAGCTACGTTCTCAAGTAAGGCAAGGATAGTAGCCAAATTGGCTGAACTATATATAAAAGACACATTATACATAATAGAAGTTATGGGAGGTCAGAAAATCATCATCAATCTGGGCAAAAAAGGTAAAAGTTACAAGTTGAACAATAGATTTTTCAACATAAAAAGAACAAGTACAAAATAATTTTCCTTGGCAGTATTTGGTATCTTAACACATTTCTGATTCAAAGTTGTATATCTTATTCCTCAACGGTTTCAACTTAAAAGGAACTCTGTTGATCCAAAGACAAGAGATAATGTTAATATCATAATATTGATTTTGATTTTTTTTAAGTAGAGAAAATACTTTTAAAGAGTTCTTGACTTTGGATCGAAAGGCCTGTTGCTGAATTCTTCAAATTCTTAGCAAATATATATTTAAGGTCTTTAGTCACAAAGCTTTCATCTACCAATCGAGAAAAGATTACTTCAAATTTAAAAAGTCTGTGCCAGAATTGTAAATATGTATTTAAGTAAACAAAGGTTAAGGTATACAATTTTCTTCACAAAGAGAAACATTAATGAAAGTTTGATAGTAAAACTATTCATCTCACTCTATTCTCTAGTAAGTGATCTCACATGAGGGAAGAGGTCAAAAGTATGGCCCATACAACTTTCATGTTTTCATTGTTTCTCTTGGCTATTGACAGTAATGACCAAAGTATTTGTGTTACCAGATAACCATCTTCCCCAACAACATCTTGAATGATGCTAATTGTTTTGGAATTAAATAATAATTCAAGATAACAGTATTTTCAATATATTATCTGGGATCTTTTGATACTCTAGTAAATGACTTTTTAACCTTAACTCAATTAAGATACTATGATTTCTTTCTTTATAATACTTCACTGTTAGTCTGTGATTTGTTTTAATTTCCCACAGATACATACTTTTCCCTTATGACTTCAGGAATAAACCAATGCACTTAACTCTGGTGCTTAAAACTTCTGAGATTGTTTATAAGTCATTAATTATAAAATTACAAAATGGATGGGAAATAAATTTCATGGGACAAATTACTTCCTCTGTCTTCTTTGTCACTACATCCCCAATTCCCAGAATACTAGCAAGCCAACATAAGGTAAGTATTCACTAAATATTTACAGAATGAATAAACGAGTGTTTGAACTCATATAGAAGAGAATAAGTGGTTTTCATTCTAAGTGCAGTGACAATTTAAGCTAGAATCTCTTGTAAAAGTATTCTCATTTGTTTTAAAATACTTCATAATCAGGGCCTCAATGTGAACCGCGTTCCAGGTCAGCACCTTAGGCTGTCTATGCCTTCTCCCCCTCCAAAGAGGATAATAGCCAGGTCCCCTCTAATGGCATAAGGTGGCCTCCTCATCGCCATGTCTTGCTCCTTTCAGTTGTTCTGTGGTCATGTAAGACTGCCTGGCAGTAGTTTAGAGCAATCTGAGGACTTGAATGTAAAACTGAGAGTCAAACAATTTCTAGAAGCATCTTTGTGATATTATTCTCACGTCCCAGATGTTTTTATAATGCTGCTCTTTCAGTTATATTTTATGTTTCAAATAAGGAGATTGACTCCACTGCTGTTACTGAACTACAGAAATGCTTTCAGCAATGTTATAAAATCTATTGTAATAGCAAACAATTGAAACCTGTAGAGTTTTCTTCAAATGTAAGAGTTATAATGTAGTAGGCAAGGCAATGTTTACTCCAAAATAAATTATTTAATTTTCATTCTTTATATGCCATGTTTATCTGTTACAGGTGAAGTGTAATGTAGTATCACTTTGCACAAAGAGTGATAAAATTAAACTTAAAAATATTATTCAGTTTATGTACAGATTTGGTAGGAAATTTAATGTTGATAAAATTAAATGGCTGCTTTATTTTTCTCATCTGCTCCTGGTCAGAGAGTGCCCTGAAAGTGCATGTTTCTTTCAAAGTTTAGAAGTAGAAAGATTATTATAAATTCCCAGGTAATTTTTTCAGCTATCAATGAGCAAATTAAACCTTTTGTGACTACTGCTTTTCTTACTGATTTCAATTATCTCCAAGCAGATACAATAAAGCAAAAAAAAGTCTGTGGAAAAATAAACATCCCAAAATAGAAAGAGCAGAAATGTGCAACCAGATTTGCCCAAGACCCCAGGGGAGTATACACCTGCCAAAGGTCTAGATACAAGTGGGACCGTGTCCATGTGGCCACAGAAGCACTGGTGATGACGACGCATCCCCAGCAGGCCAGTGAGCATGAATTCAGTGGCAGCGGAAGAAAGACATTCACTCCTGAAGAGACTCGGAAAGCAACAAGCAGGAGAAACGCATCATGTTTGATTGATACATAGGATTTAAAAGTGTACTTTTGGAAGGATTAAGGAAGCAGTTACATCAAGGTGATTCTTGTCTTTACTTTGCTGTTTGCTAGTTGTGTGAACTTAGGCAAGTTACCAATCCTCAATAAGGTTATTCAAGCCTAACAAAGTGATTATTACTATGCAAATATTTCCTTGTAATTATTGGAACATTTAATGTTTATAATGTTCTTAGAATTACCTGCTACATAGTTAATGCTTATAAACATTTATTAATGTTTTGGGTGGAGCCGTTCTTTTTCAGTCAATTGACTGACTGTCCAAGGCTTATTGTCTCACTAATGCATGTAAACCCACAACCTCACAATATTGTTTAAAATATCTATATCTATCTATCACTCTCCCATAAAATTATACTTTAAAAGGATTTCTCCACCATACAGTTGCAGTTTTTCAGATCTAAATTATGTTTATAAAGTAATCCAAGTATAAACCTAAAATAAGGAATACTATCGGCTTTGGGGTCCACAGACCTAGTTTGGGATCCAGCTTGGTCATTTAGTTGCATAATACTAAAGTTACACTAAAAACGTCAATTCTTAATCTGGAAAATGGCAACAGTAACAACTCCATCAGAATTGTGTGACAAATAAGATCAGGTATATAAAGGACAAAGGCTAAGAGCATAGAAGATGCTCGACACATAAGAGAGTCATTGTTTTACTGTAACTGCAAGAATAAATGTTCAAAGAAAAAATTGTTCATCAGTTGTCAAATTCTTTATAATATAAAATATAGGCAACAAAAAGTACAAACAAATAAGTCTGTTTGTTTTTGGTAAAATAGTCAATGTCAATAATTAATCATTGTCATCAGATAAATATGTTAATTAAAAATATATATATATATACTACATATATGCATTCTGATATTTTTCCTTAAAAATATTTAAAACCTGAGCTGTGCCTTTCTGCTCAGAAGAGAACAGCAGAAATTCGAAACTCAGTCTTAATCTTTTGTGCTTTCTCTCACATATTTTGTCATGACAAACCATTATGCCATTTGTATATGCCCACCGAGCAGTATTAGCGTTTTGTATCTTATTGAAAATAGAGAAAAGTAGTGGGGTGGGCATGTTATTCATTGGTGGACATTCTTTAAGATGATACCATGAGCCATTTTATTTTAGAGTTTCCAATATCCACCATGTGAAGGGCAAGAAAACTGATTTATTCACGTGTTCAAATCTTAGCAATTCTTATGAATCATGGAAATGATGAAGACTGACTGCCAACATATATAAACTAAAAGAAAATTCAGAGATTTAAAAAAATGTGATATAAATGCAGCTGAGTTACTCAGGAAAATTAATTAGGACTCTGTCTTGATGAATGAGAGGAACTAATATAGGTGGATTTGAGAGAGTAGATTTTCTATGTGGAAGCATGACTGTAAAAACAAAGTATGTATATATATATATATATATATATATATATGAAATTGAAATCACACAGTAAGCCATCACAGGAGACAGGTGGACGAGTAGTGGAAAATCAGAGTGAGAAAATATAATGGTGGCAGATAGAACATGGAAGACAAAATGAGAAACTGAGTAGGAGGCTAGCTCATTAATCTGTATCAAGATGAAGCCTTAGATTTGTGTCCAGAGCGAACTGAAAAGAGAGGAAAATTGCAAGAGAAACTGAATATGTAAATTTGGAAAGATTTGACTACAAGCAAAAGTATGAGTAAAGTCAAATAGGAGATGATGCCAAGAATTTTATTCAGAATTACTGGAAGAAACCTTATTTTATTCTGTATTGACCAGCTTTCTTAGGTACCTGTCACATGAACCTCTGAATACACGTAACAGCTATCCAGATACCTGGATGAATACCTGAGTCCCACTGTGTTCAGTACATTAGCACTTCAATATACCTGAAGACCAGGAAATAGCAACTTTCCTTTTCTTTGGGTTTAATATTAAGAAATGTAGCTTAGCTTTCCTACAGCAAAATAAAAGAAAAATCTCTTAGAAAACTTTTTAAATGATACTGAGGCAATATACTGCTATTTTTATTGAAATTTATGCATTTATTTTATTGAGTTTTGTTTAATTCGTTCAAAGAATTTCTGTATATAATTATGACATGACATACTTTTCCATTTTGCATTAATTAATAATACTAAATTGACACATAACTAACATATGCCATTTAAATCCCCTTAAATACCGCAATTATATAAAGCATGCTCATAGATATGGTCTACGACAAATATGATACTATAACAGCTTTACCTTTAATTTATGAACTGTTTCAACTTCAAGAAATGCTAAATTACCTGAGTAATGATAGAAAAAAATATCCTGTACATTAACTCTTTGATCCCTCCTACACCTCATAAATTGTCTTCACTAAACATTAAAAATGAGTAAAAATTATCAAGCTCTTCTAATCATACCTTACAGAGTGTTACCATCCTATAAATCTCTAGAAAACACCTTAAGTTAGAAAGCTGAAGAGATTTATCCCTCCTCTACGTGTCACATATCAGCTATACCCACATGCCGCATCAGGGCTGTAAGCAGAGCTTCCTTGGTTACTGAGGAGTTCCTTGCTTATTTATAGAGCTTGCAGGGAGAGTACTAGACTGCTGGTTATCACAAACTTGAAGATATTTATACACCCTGTAAATATGAGAAATATTTGAGTTTAGTATCCATATGGAATAAGAAATACAATTCTGAAAATATACCATGCCCTAAGAAACTCAATAAATTATTCTAAACCCTGGCACAGCTAATCTGTGTTTGGGAATCTCAGACATTACATTTTGATTCAATGCAACAACTTACTTTTGTGTTATTCATTTATTAACATGTGCCTTTAGTTCATGTTACATAAATATTTTAAATATAACTTCATGTAGATGTTATGAAGATAATTACATATTTATTTATACATAGAATTTATTTGTAAGCCTACATATAAATTTTGGATTACCATAAAATCTATTAACTATTTCCATTCAGAGTTTGTTTCTTACTACTTTTACTCTTATTTTATTTTAATATATTAAAATTTCAGATTTAATATTTTTCTATCAAACATTAATTACTTTGAACAAGTAAAGGAGTAAGGGGTTGTGTGGATACAGTTCTGTCCCAAATGGAGAAAAGTGCCACTCCATACTATACCAGTCTGCTTCACACAGACCCAGACCCCTCCTGATACTTTAAAGTAGACACTCTAAGTTGGTTCTTAATTCAGATATATATTGGTCAAAGTTTAAATGCCTATACTTGTAATTCAAAGACCTATAGGCCACATTAACGCCCTCATGAAAATAATAAAACTTTTCCATACATACAGCACAGAATATATCCTTAATCACCTTACTATGAAGTTTTCAGAATAAATTATTTTTTAAGGAATGTTGGTTAATTAGAAACTATGATGAAATATATATAAAAGGAAACATCTTCTGAGCAGTCCAACTATGAATAGAGAACTAGAGCATTTACTCAAGGGAAACTTCCAAGACTCTGAAAAACTGTTTTGAACTTCCCTTTCAGTATGTAAGGGAGGCTTAAAAATAAACCACAGCCATGAAATTGAAAATATTATGCTCCTTTTCTTTGAAGAAAATGTCAACATTTTCTCCATCAAGCAAGGTAGAAACTCAAAAAAATTCCTTATGTAAGGGTTCTATTATATAGTCTATTATAATGTCTCCTCTTTTATCCAAACAAATAAGTAGAAAATATCTCATATATTACTGTTAACTCTCCTCGTATCCCTCTCTTGTTCCCTCCATCTCTCTCACTCTTCTCTCTCTATCCCTCTCTTTCTGTTTCTGTCTCTCTCTGTGTGTCTATGGGCATGTGTGTGTGGAGACAGACAGAGACGGAGAGATGGAGAGAGAAAGAGGTATCACACAACCTCTGTTGTCTCTGTCATAGTATGAGAACCATCCCAAGAACTTTACCATTAACAAGGAAGGTAACAGTAAGCTTGTTGTCTATCCATAGGTAATTCCTGTAATGGGTCTTCTGTTCATCTAACTCCCCATGACAACATTTGTAACTTAAGTTACTCAATAATAAGGTATATTTTTCAATAAAGTAGATCAAATGAAATAATTATTCATAGTAAATACACTGCCATATGTACCACATTAAAAATCTTTAGCCCTTATAATACACAAGCAATATTTTTGTTTCAAATGCTTTTAAATAATGTCTACCTGGCTGTCCCTGGGAAGATGTTCACCAGATATGTGAGTTACTTAATTTCCAGTAAGATAAGTTTAAATATGAAGATCCATAATTTGGGCTATCAAAATAAAATTAATATGGAATAAGTATGTCAATAATATCCTAAACTGAAAAAGAGAAAAATATGCATAGATTTATAAAGCAAAATAGCTGCCATTGTAGGAAAATAATATTTTGTGCTTCTTACTTACTCATATTTGCTACCTTCATTGATCAGATTTACCAAGTAATGGCCACTTTTGTTAATATATGTTGGAGAAAGTCAGAGAGCCCAGGAACAATCTAGCCAGGAAATAAAACACTGGATCCTTGTCACAGGATGGTGAAATTGCTGCTCTGATGAACAAGACAGGCTAAGGGTGACAGTAAAACTGTGGACTAGTATTCATATAACAATTTCAAATTTCAGTAATCATATATTTATTTAACTCTTAGGCTGAAAGCACATAGTGGTTAACACCACTTAAGGACTGTGATTCTCACTGCAGAACATAGTAAGAACACAGAGAAATTTCAGTATATCATCAATGTCATTTATGTGCCCTAAACAGAAATGAGAGAACTCTGAGTACTACTAAAAGTATAATAAACAATTCGTATTAACCAAGATATTCTGAATGGCAGACAGCTTCACTATAAGGCAATACTCCATTCCTCAGAGCCCTTTGCCCTCATGGAAAATGCTGGATTCTAAGCAGAGTAGGGTCATTGAACCATCCTGTATCTCTTGCCCCATCTTCTACCCAGCTGAGCCATCCTCCTTGCAGAGCCTTAAGTATTATCCTTGCCTCTTCCAACATATGTCATTCTCTCTGCCTGAATCACTCTTATACAAAACTCTTTCATTTAATTCAGTGTATTTTTGCCTTCAGTACTCAGCAGAATCTGTGTCATTTGTTGGAATATGTTGGTTCTCTGAAACAATGTTATCACTCTGTACACACCTCTCTCATGTAATTAATCATAATGCATTTTAAATAATATTTTATTTATATATTGCTCTCCAAAGGAAGGGGAAGGTTCATGTTTGTATCCTCAACACATTAGTTTATTGACTAAATGAGTAAGTGAATGTGTGAGTTATATCCAGTGTAATCTAGTGCTTTATGTTTCTTAGTATCTTTATTATGAATCCATGAACACAATGACTGTTCCTAATATTTAATGCATGTGTTTTTAACAATGTTCTATAATTAAAATTTTTAATTTTGGAGGCATTTGCACTATTCTCATCAACATGCTAATTATTTTACCTGCTTTATTGTTACATAACAAATCCCTCAAGTGGCTATTGTTAAATTAGCTCCATGCTAGAGATGATAAAAGTGAAACTTAATTTGGAAGATGTTTTTAATGTTTAAAAACTTAGAGCTAGTAAGTGAAAGAGCTGAACTCAAATCCAGCTGTCTTTGAAAACACAGTCCATCTCTTAGCAACTATAAATTTAAAATACCCATTCCCATAAAATCTCATCCAGCTTTTCCAAGGAGGCTTTTGGATGCCTGCTAATTATTCCAGCATTTAAGATAGCCTTGGGTTGTCACTTTAATGGAGTTGATGATTGTGTCAAGACTTTTTTCTCCTTACACTCCAAAAGCTACAAACCTTCAAGTTACTAAGGTATTATTGAATTCTATAAAGAACTCTAAGCACAAAGCCATGATTTCTACGCAAAACTGAATAACACACAGATATCCTTGACTTTGAGTCATACTTCATTTCTGGGCCTAAATGAGCACTGCATAAGTTCCTCATAAAAGCAGTCCTTCCAGACTCTAACTACAACTTCTCTCTCTCCATATGTCCCAGGCATGATTCTAAGAGCTACAGCAAGTGACAGATGTCTAAAAGAAAGAACAAACAACCTTTCTTATTTCATCTTCCCTAAAATATCCCTTCTATCTCCAAAACCGTTACTGGAAATTGTCTCATATAAATTGATTTGGCCACATTTATTTATTCTGTGAAATCTCACCCCTTCACCAGTTATACCTGGCATAACTACATTTCACCAGTGATTCGCCAGCCCCTGAACTGCTGAAGGTCACCTTGTAGGTGCTCATTCAGTCTTTGTTGAATGAATAGATGAGTGAATTTCTCAGGTCATATCCATGACATGGCACGGCTTTTCTTCCAGGTGAAGCACTCCTGCCTCACTCCACCCTCTGCTGTGGCCTTTCCCTCCCAACACCAACACACGCAGATGTCCGTCTCAGAAAGTGATTGATTGTGGATCCATTTAAATGTACTCATTAAACAAAGGTCTAGCTATATTTTCAAAACTTTTATGCTTTATTTCCATTCATTCTCTTTAGAACGCATTTGTAACTTTCTCTAACATATTACCTATTTAAAAAAATAATTTAAGGTGACTGATTTGCTACTTTACTTTCGTGCATTCTCTGAACTCCCAAAGAAGAAAAAAATCTTGAAAAATGACTCATTTGAACCTTTTCTGAAATTCGGGTTCATCACTGAAGAGCAATGATAGTAATAATTAACTTTGATTAGAGATAACTCAATCATTAGAACATTAGTGAGTATAGTAAATAGTTATTTCCAGGAGTTGAACTGAACCAGAGCTATCACATTTTAAAAGGAAAAGCAGTGAAATTTTGATGATGGTTGTGGATAAGGTATGAAGAAATGGGGAAGACAAATTGAGAGATATATTGTGTTTATTAAGCAACCCAACTTCTGCAGTGACATTAAAAATAGTGGATGTCTGAGGGAGCCAATGGACTAGAAAGAAAGCAAACAAAGTGTAGGAAAAACTAAGATTTCCAAGATAACTAACTAGAGCTCAGTATCAGAAGCTTTGAAAGCTCTGAGCAGGGCAGAGCAGTGAGATAGAAGGCTGAATGTTGCTCTAATATTAGTCTTAAAATCAACAAGATCTTCTTATCCTTGGGTATTGCTAGATTTTAAAAACTGCCTGTTGCTAAAGTAAATTCATCAGGTTTTAGTCAAAATTCTTAGGATTAAGAACAGTTAATACTAATTATTTAACTTATGTTAGATCTTCTGATGACTTGTTTTAGATATTTTTTTCAGATGTATTGTGGTTACCACAAGGATAAAACAACAAAAATCCATATTTTGGAAGTTATTCAGTATCACCTCAAACAACATACTATAATCTTTTCTCTTGACTTAAGCTCTTTTTGTACAAGAATTTAAGCCTTGTTTGGCCTTTAGCAGTACATATTACTGTAAAATGATGTTAGTGTTTATAGAATTATTTTTGCCATACATATTTAATAGGATTATTAGTAAAATTCCTCGTAAAGATTAGGTAAAAGGCTGTGTCCCTAAACAGTGGAGGTTAGACATCTTCCTCTTTCACTCATTGCAAGTCATTTTAATACCCAAATTTTCTTTCTAAAAAATACTAGCCTATCTCTAGAGCCCTTTCTTGTGGGGAATGTTGATAGATATACTTCAAATTAGTTGTGCTGGGAATCCATTGGAATATTTGTTTAAAATTCTTCTTTAGGTGAATAATAAATTCTTCTTCAAATCTAGCCCAGGAGCTATTGATTAGTTCCATTTTTCACATCTATAAATTTGGAAACTCTGAAAGAAAAATTTATGATAATTTGCAACAGTGATGCTAAGTTTAAATATTAGCAGGCAAGAAAAGCAAAATAAAAAATGAACAAGTGGGACTACATCAAACTAAAAAGCTTCTGTGCAGTAAAAGACATCACCAACAGAACAACAAGCAACATGCAATATGGGAGAATATATTTGTAAGTGATTTATCCAATAAGGAGTTAACATCCAAAATATATCAAGTACTCATACAACATAATATCAAAAAAATAATAACTCAATTAAAAATACTGATGGAGGGCCTGAATATACATTTTTCCAAAAAAATACACATTGGTCAACACATATGAAAAGATATGAAAAGCTCCACACCATTAATCATCAGGGAAATGCAAATCAAAAACACAATGAGCTATCACCTCACACCAGTCAGAATGACCACAAACCAAAACACTAGAAATAACAAGCATTGGTGGAGAAAAGGGACCCCTCCTACACTGTTGGTGGGAATGACAATTGGTGAAACCACTGTGGAAAGCAGTATGGAGGTTCCTCAGAAAACTAAAAATAAAAATATCATACAACCCAGTAATTCCACTTCTAGAAGTTTAGCTGAAGAAAACAAAATCCCTGATTCAAAAAGATATGTACCCCTATGTTTATCGCCACATTATTTACAATAGCCAAGATACAGAAACAATCGAAGTGTCCATCAGTAGAGGAGTGGATAAAGAAGTTGTACATAACACAATGGAGTATTACTCAGCCATAAAAAAGAAATTCTGCCCTGTGCAACAACATGGATTGAGGTATTCTGCTAAGTGAAAAAAGCCAGGTGGAGACAGACAAGTACCATATAACTCCACTCATTGTGGAATCTATAAAAAAAATCTATAAAAAAATAAAATAAAATGAACAAAATAGCAGTAGACTCAGAGACACCGAGAAGTGACTGGTGGTTACCATGGGGGAGGGGTTGGGGTGGTTAGATGGGGAGTGTGAGGGTGATAAAGGGGCACAAAATTTCTCAATCTTTATATAAGTTGATCATAGGGATGGAAGTGCAGCATTGGAGAGTATAGTGAGTGGTTCTGTAACATCTACCTACTTTGACAGATAGTAACCATAATAGTGGGGTTGAGGACTTAATAATATGGGTAACTTGTAAACCACTGGGTTGTACACTTGAAACCAACATAATATTGTATATCAACAATATTCAACAAAAACATGTAAATAAATAAATACTTAGCATAATCACTTGTGATATTTTATGAATTAATGTTATATTGGGGAATGAAATGTCACAGCCAAGGGAGCCTCTTACAATGCAGTGAAAATTTTAAATAAAAAAAGGATGTTGCAAATTGAGTGTAAACCAGCCCTTCACCATTTGCTCTCATTTAAGTTAATATACTTAATTCATCTTGAAATGTCACATAGAACTAAATATATTAAGCTTACATTAGAAACAAAAACTGGTATTAGTATAAAAACTTTGGGACATTCTCTGTTAGATCATTATTGAAAATTCAGAAACTCTGTTATACTTTCCTTTGGTAATAAGAAACAAATGATCTGTATCCACTAATCAAAGCACAAAAAATCCTGTGAATATGTTGTTAGTTTCCTATGGCTACTCTTATCCCATTACCATGAACTTCACGTCTTAAAGGAATGCACACTAATCACTTACAATTCCCCAGGTTAAAATTCCCACATGGCTACCACAGAGATAAAAATCAAGGAACTGGCAGGGCTGCTTTCTTTCTGAGCACTTAATGGAGTCTTTTTCCAGTTTCTAGAGGCCACCAGCATTCCTTGGCTCATGGTCCCCTTCCTCTACAGTTTTTTAATTTTTTAATTTTTTAATTCTCTATTTTGCTATTATTAATGTACAATTACATGAGCAACATTGTGGTCACTAGACTCCCCCCATTATGGAGTCCCCACCACATACCCCATTACTGTCACTGTCCATCAATGTAGTAAGATGCTATAGAGTCACTACTTGTCTTCTCTGAGTTATACTGCCTTCCCCGTGTTCCCTCCACTGCTACGTTATGTGTGCTAATTGTAATAGCCCTTTTCCCCCCTTATTCCTCCCTTCCCACCCATCTTCCCAAGTCCCTTTCCCTTTGGTAACTGTTAGTCCATTCTTGGGTTCTGTGAGTCTGTGGTTGTTCTGTTCCTTAAGGTTTGCTTTGTCCTGATTTCTCTTTCTGCTAGTTCAATGTTAGTGTATAGAAATGCAACAGATTTCTGTTTATTAATTTTGTATCCCGCAACTTTACTGAATTCAGATATTAGATCTAGTAGTTTTGGAGTGGATTCTATTGGGTTTTTTACGTACAATATCATGTCACCTGCAAACAGGGACAGTTTGACTTCTTCCTTACCAATCTGGATGCCTTTTATTTCTTTGCGTTGTCTCATTTCTGTGGCTAGGACCTCTAGAACTATGTTGAATAAAAGTAGGGACAGTGGGCATCCTTGTTTTTTTCCCGATCTTAAAGGAAAAGTTTTCAGCTTCTCGCTGTTAAGTATAATGTTGGCTGTGGGTTTGTTATGTATGACCTTTATGATGGTGAGGTACTTGCCCTCTATACCCATTTTGTTGAGAGTTTTTATCAGGAATGGATGTTTAATTTTGTTAAATGTTTTTTCAGCATCTATGGAGATGATCATGTCGTTTTTGTTCTTTTTGTTGATGTACTGGATGATGTTGATGGGATTTCAAATGTTGCACCATCCTTGCATCCCTGGGATGAATCCCACTTGATCATAATGGATGATATTTTTTATGTATTATTGAATTTGGTTTGCTAATATTTTGTTGAGTATCAATAAACTTGAATAAGATAAATGTGTTAAAATATAAAATATTTTATAAGATGTTTATGCATAAGAAATTACTGTTTATATAAATTATAAGTATATATTACATATTAATTATATAATTCCATATTTGAATGCAACCATATTATAGGTACTCATGCTTTAAAAAAAAATGAACCAAATAAACTTTGAAATAACATTGCTTATGTGATAGCATACATTGAGATCTCAAAAGGTTAGCTTTGTCTGTAAAACAAAAGTCGTTTATTCATTACTGATATACATTTTTAAAAGAATATTGATTTTTCACGTCTTAAGGCAAAATAATAGTTCCCTGAATTTTATGTAAGAGTGTTTTCCAAGAGCTGATTATATCATTTCTTAGGAGTACCTGAATTATCTATTGGGTAATGAATATTCCAAGGCTTAATATATTCACCATAAATAATCTCCCCAAAACTGATTGCTTTATTCAAAAAGGCAATATTTTGTTAAACTCATGTATTCTCAATATTCTATAATGTTAAATGGCAGTACCTGAAATAAGTTGAGGAATGTTCACAAAACAATCTCTAACCAAGAAGTCAACATAATGGTTTCATAAATAAGCCCCAGTTAATCTATATCAGAAATTAAGAACCATGTCTCTAATATAAGCAATCTTTTCATCAGAACAGAATTTTTAAAATTATGCCCTATTACATAGTGCCAGAATGGCTATATCACTAACAATCATGCTGTTAATTTTACCTGAATTTCAGATTCCTCAACGGAAAATAAAAATGTTTTGATCTTCGCATCATTGTGTTGACTTTACAACCTTGCTCATATTTCCAAATAATTACCAACCTGAATTTTTATGTAGTGCCATCTGGATGTAATGACTGGAAAGTAAACATAACAAAAGAGATGTCAGAGATGTTAATTCTGAGAGAAGACTAACGAAATAAAAACTTTGACCTGATAATATGTCACCATGGAGTTCCTGCATTTCTTAAGGCCTTGGAATTTTCAGAGTTCATGTCTTCTTCAATGAAAGGCTGAGGCAGTATAAGGATAAGTTGCATTTTGGAATATATCCACTGAAACCTGCTAGTATGTGCCAGATACAGCATTTTATTTTATTATGTACAACTTTATTTTTATCAGTTGCATACCTACATAAATTTTATCATAAATGTCAGTTAATCATGTGATATGTCCTCAATATGCATAGTCACAACCAATGGCATAGACGGAAAGTGCTGCTATACTGGGAAACAAGAACTCAAACAGTAATTAACTGTAGTTCCTTGCTCAGGATAAAGGATTTTGTTCTCAGCCTCCTTATTAGTAGACGGGTATGTATAGTAAAGGATCATTAAGAACGTTTTCTTCCAAGTTCTAAATGTTGAGCAGTCTTTATGCTATAAATCTACTTGATATTTTCATAAATGAAATAACTCCCATTAATTCTCATAGCTCTTGCTACTAAAAGTGGGGGTGTGTGGATATGTATAAGTAAAAACAAATTCATGATCATAAACCAATGGAGAATTAATGGATTATTTACTAAAATGAATGGTAATAGTTGATTATATTTCTGGAAATTATAAAAATTAGAGCCTCACCACTCAACTTACATAATAATAAACATCAAATGGATAAAAAAACTTAAGTGAATAAAATAGCTATAAAATTATTAGAAAATACAAAATGACAGTATAAGAAGAAGCTGTTATTTAGAGTTTACTCTGTGCTAAGAACTGAGTGAAAAAATTTCAGAACTGTGTAAGGTGCTAAACATTATATTGGGAAATAAGTAGATTTTATAGTGCTTAATGCTATGAAAAAGGCAAATGCAGAAGTCTATAAACCGCTGTATACATACTGTTTACAATAAACCAAATAATCTGTTAGGTGCTACAGATGAGGAGACAAACACAAAAACTGAAAGTGAATTGATATCTCTTTGGAAAATTACTTTTGAAAATTAAACCCACAAATGAAAGCACAAATGGAGCATTGGTATGTTGTACTAAATAAAATAAAGCACAGGTAAAAAATACTATCTTCATATGGTAAAGAGCTAATATAGATCATAATATTAGAACCCTAATAAAAATCCAGGTTCAGTAAATAAGCCCAAAACAAGAACTATGCAAAATATAGGAAACAAAACTTCCACTGAATGTATAAGCCCTACTTTTTCTCTTAAGTTGGCAACAGCATATATAATGTAAATATTCTTAAGAGCTACAAGTGTTTAGAGAAGAACATACACACACACCATTTGTTTCAGCTGTGTATGTAGTAAGTAAATATTTGTATAAAACAAGAGATGAACTAATATATATTTACTGGCTTTTACCCACAGGAAAGTTTTGGAAGGATATGTAAGAAACTAGTGGCAGAGATAACCTACTCTCGAGGGATATTATTGAAATCAGAGATGATAGGGAGGAGTAGTGAGAAAGATTATTCACTTTAAACGGTTTTATAATTTTATCTTTAAATCATATGGATGTGTTTTCTATTTAAATATTAATTAAATAAATTTTATAATGTTATAAGGAGTATAAATTAGACAAAGAATGATATAAATTGTATTGCAAATTCAGATATGCAGATATAGAATGAAGGGTCAAAAGAAAAAATTAGCATTGATCTTTGGTTGCTTGTAGTTTCATATGTACTTAGCTGTATTTTCCAAATATTCTGAAGGACCCACTTGGATAATCAGAAGTGTACAATAGTTACAGACTGCAGGATCATACTCTTCTTTGACAGAGATAGTGCAATATGGCCTTTTCAATATTTCTCAAAACCCAATAGGAAAAAATAACACATAGCATGTGAAAAATTATTCCTCACTTAAGAAAATAGAATGCATGATATTTCCTTGGTTTAAAAATCTTGGGAATATCTGCTTTAATAATGAAAATATCCATGGTTCACAGATGGTTTTTGTGTGTACAGAGTTACCTAAGATGCTCATTAAAATGAGATCCCTGAACTCCATTCCCTACATATAGTCCTTCAACCACATGGGATTTCAGACTGGGCATGGTCACAGGTAGCCAGGCAAAACATGTTCACCCTGGCTAGGAAACTAACGTGTCAGGATGTATTTAGGCACTGTTGAGGTTGAAATGGGTAGTATGCAGGTGTCTGTATCCATTTTCATATAGCAACGAGTTCATATTTCTCATTTTACAAATTGTGGTATGAGGTACAAATTGAGGTACCAGGGTTTCTATGAGTAATGCAAACACTTTGTTAAATTAAAAAAAATAGTTTAAAAAATCCTCAGAAGTGAATAATTTTCTACAGCCTGGAAAGTTCTGATGTCAGAATGAAACAAAAGATACGTATACATTAATTATGAATATTTGTGAAAATTAACTATAATACTTCTGTGATTTCTCTTAATTGTACAGATCATAGAATAAAATGAGATTTAAATGAAAAATACCCATGTCAAAACTCAGCAATTAATGGATGTGTAGAAGTATAATGTAAATTAGATCTTTCACGAAACACATGAAAAGCCATTATGTATTCAGGATGGCTGTGAGACCCACCTTCTGCTTAAAAAAAAATCACAGACTAGATAAGCATTCTACTATGGATAAAAGTATTACCATGCCTGGAGGAGTATTTTTCTTTTATAACTTTATTTCATAAGACAGTAAATAGAAAGGGTAAAAAAGTAAAGGTCTCTGGTAAAGCTAGAGAAAGAAGGTAAGAAATCTGCAGCACTGAGATATACTCTGGGGTAAAACTCTGTGGCTGGGGATCCAATTATAAGCTACAACAAAGGAAATCGTTCCAAACAGGAGCCGCAACAAAACCTGTCACCCACAAATGGAGATCCAGGAAATGGATTATCTGTGAGGAAATAACATAAAGCTTCATAACTGTTTGGAACATTTCTGAGAGACAGAGAAAAGGAAACCAAGAAAAGCAGCAGGAGAGACTGACCATAAAAGTTGATGTATCAAATAATCAGTTAAAAATGCTGGTAATAGGCAACATAACAAAGGAATTGATCAAGGATATAGGAAGGTAGTAGCACTGTTTTTTAAAGGAATAAAAAAGAAACACCAGTTTTTGAGTTTTCATTGAAGAGATAGATACTCTTTGTGAGTGGGCAAGAATATGTGTCTAGCAGTGGTCCACTTGGGGGACTGGTTTCTTCGGGAACCCTTGCATTACCTCCCCTGCACCAGCACTGTGCTACTTTGAAATCTTGAAACAAATACCAGGCATTGTGTCATCTCACCTCTGTGTGTGTGTGTGTGTGTGTGTGTGTGTGGCTCTGTGTGGATAAATAAATATATTGCTATTTATGCATATGTATATGATTCAGACAAATTATTTTGTTTCATTTTGCTTCAGTTTTTCAGACCTGTTTTTTAAGCATTTTATATAATTTTGTTTTGTATTATGTAAAATGTTTTTATGTTTCCAAAGTTAAATCTACAAAATAATCTATATTCAGAGAAATCAACCTTTTCTCTCTACCCAGGAATATTCTGCTTAAAATTCAGTTCCTGATTATTGGATTAGGGAAAGAGAGGTATGTGATCTTTTTTAATTTCTGTGACATCTGATGCAGAAGGTTGGAAATGACTTGAGCTCTGTATCTCAAAAGTATGCTTTTTTAAAAATACTAAATTTATAATAAATGATAGAAAATTCCTTTCAAGTACTTATTATATGTCATTACATGTGCAACATTATTTTCTATTTCTATCTTTATAATAGCCTGATAATATATTATATTTTTGTGGATGAACAGGAAATCTAAGACCAGGGATCTTAATTTTCTCAGATATTTTATTTTCCAAAATAAGTTATCAGAATTGAAATTGGAATTTAGTCATCTCTAACAAGTAAACTGAAAAACAGTCATCTATTCTGTGATTGGCTGCATTTAAAAACAGGTGTAGCTCAAATAAAAAGATACATTGATAAGAAAAATCTTTAATTAGGGAAAAGAAAGCATAAGGGAATTCTTAATTATCAAATTATTACAACAGAATTGAATTATGTTTAAGGTAAAGTCAATGAGATGATCTGTTAATTGTGTATGTAGTGGCACCCAGAACTGTGGGGAATTTGAGAAGGAAACAAATCACAACGAGACAATTTAACAAGAAATGGCACAAGAGGAGCAAAGATAGAAAGTTAAGGAAAACATGTCCTTGTTATTTTTTGTCACATCATTAAGAAGAAGGAACTCTGTTTTAGGGTGGCACATTTCCACCGTTTGAAATACTGTCCTTTTATTTCAAATATAATAGTAACAGAAAAAAGAATAGTTAGTAATATTTTGTCATATTTTCTCTTTTTTAATTATTTGTATCATTTAGGTGTCTCACCACTTTAGTCCTCTATATCTATTAATTTTCAATTATCATTCAAAACCCTGTATTTTTAAATTGTCTTGTAATTCCTTTTCTTAAATATGCCTTCTATATACAGGACTGATTATTTTAACAATACTTATTATTATTCTTTCTGTTACTTATGATATATTATTTTATTCCATTATTGAGGGTGTACCAGCTCCTTCTTTGTCTCTTTTCTTTGAATTCCATTTATCAGGATGCTAGTTTCTTTGTTTTCATAGTGGAAGTTAGTGTGCATGTGTACGTGTGTTTTTGTGTGTATAAAATAGCCCTTTCTTATTAAAAAAATTTTTTTGAGTATGTATGCATTGGCCCCATACTGATTCATTTCTAATAATGATTATTCTTTCTAATATTTATTATATATGCTAACTATTTAATAAAAATTATAGGGTAGAAGTGGTTAGGGAGTGATTGAGGGAAGTAACAGCTTGAAATTTGATAGACTCTCCTAGGACACTTTTTTTCAGTCTACGTAATGTTCACTCTGTGCTTTAGGCAGTACGGGTTTCTCACTCCTGAGTGATCATAAGACTGATCACTTTGCATGAAGCCATGTGGACTATGAGTGTTCATGTTATAATAGTGTCCATACACTTTCTTTTGCCTGGATCAGTAGCCATTTATGTAACTGTTACCCTTCAGCTCTCAATCTATCAACTTCTTAAGGACAACTTTTTTAAAAAAGGATGTACCTGCAGGGTCTCATTCCCTTCACCACAATTCTCTACCATTTTTAACAAATGCAGAATCTAAGTGTTGCTTTCTTGTTTTACTTATTTTTTTTCTTAACTAATGTCACATATTTGTTCATGTTTTTATGGAATATATATATTCCCTTTTTTTTTGAAATGGTCATTGATTTCCTTCATCCAAAAAAGGAGGTCTGTTTGTAAATTTCTTTATATATTTAGTATATCAGTCTGTTTATCATAAACATGGGTCACTCTCAATTTATCATTTGCCTTTAATTTTTATGATTTTTTTATTATATGTATTAGAATTTTTTTGAAACCAAATCTGGCAATATGTTGATTTTGTGTTGTCATTATGCTTAAGAACTTTTTCATGCTGAAATGCAATAATTATTTACTATATTTACTTCTTTGAAATTTACTTTTATACAGGTAGGCTTGATCTGGATGCTACTTAAGGTATGTGACAAAAGGTGTTCAGTGTCCATACATTCCCCAGTCTCGTCTCAAACATCACCACCCATGAGAGCTCTTTTGCAAAAATCATTGCTTGGAATTGGGTTTGTTTCCAAGTATGACTAATTCTATTTTCCATTTTCTTTCTATTTTTGGTACAGTCACAAAAAAGAGAGAGATTTCACTGTATTGTGTTTATCCAGATGTCTATAAGAGTCCTTTTCAGTTACAGATTGGGCCTACATAAAACAAAATTGGAAGAAACTTCATTTTGTTTGAGAAGTTGTAGTCTTTGGGTCATATTGTTAAGACAGAAATCTTTCTCTCCATTTATTCAGACCATGGCTCCAGAAAAGGCAGTTTATGTGTAGGATGACTGAGTGGAAGGACAGAACATTCACCTTTTCCAGCATGTTTGGTTTATTTTATTTTTCTATTACTGTGAAACAAGCAACCCTAAAACTTTGTAGTTCAACCAAGTTATTGACTATTTTCTGAAAGTCTATGCTCAGCAATCTGGATAGTCTTCTAATCTTGCTGGGATCAAACCCTTATAGAGCCACGGTCCCCAGCAGGGATGGGCAGTTCAAGCAGGACTCGCACATGGGGGTTGGAGTTAGTGTGAGCTGTCAGCCGGGCAGCTTGATTCTCCACCTCGGGGCTTCTTCTGTGCAATAGGCTGGACTGGGCTTCCACAACACGGCGTTCTCTGAAGGTGAGGGTAAAGACAGTGTGACCTCTTAAAACTTGGGCTCTACAGCTGGCATGCTTTTCTGCTCTGCCCTATAAGTCTAAGCAAGTTACAAGCACAGTCAGAGTCAAGGGAGTTACTATGGTCTCAATGTTTGTATTCCCCCAAAATCCATGTTGGATTCTAATCCTGAAGGTGATGGCGACCTTTGGGGTGCTTACGTCATGGAGTAGAACCCTTATGGATGAGATTAGTACCTTATAGAAGAGGAACCAGACGACTCATACCCCTTTTCACCATGTGAGGCCACACAGAAAAGGCGCCAGCTATGACCAGGAAGAAATCCTTCACCTGACCGTGCCGGCACCATCGTCTTGGATGTACAGCCACCAGAACTGTGAGAAATAAGTTTCTGTTGTGTATAAGCTAGCAAGTCTGGAACATTTTACATCAGCCCAAGTTGACCAGACAGGGGTGGAAACTTCACCTTTTGATGGGAAGAATGGCAATGTCCCAGTGCAAAGAGACATGGACCCAGGGAGGCATGATGCATTGGCGGTCATTAGTGTAACATAAGGCAAAGCCAGAAATTTCCTAACACGCTTAGTTACCACCACACCTAGTATGACTTTCATATTGTATCATACAGTTTTTCTGGATTCGGTGATCGTCTCATTCTAACAAAGGAGGCTGAGTCTATGGTTTTAATTTTCAGAAATACTTCAGAGATTAAATCAGCCCATATTGTCAATGAGAAAGGGGCTAAGGGTGATCAGTAAACCACTCTGTCTTGCTCCTATTCCATCTTCTGACAAAGTTAGATGAATGCTGTAATCATTTACTGAATGATTATTTAATACCAGCTTCTCAGGTAAGCACTTAAAACAACTATCTTCTAAAAAATTCACAATATCCTTGGGAGATCTAAATTATTATTCTCCCTCTGTGGTTGAGAAATACCAGACCTGGAAATTAGTGTATGGTCTACTTGCTGATGACAGTCTACTCAGTCACCAAATAGCTCCATTCAGAGTTAGCAAATCGAGGAACTCTGTTTCAATGTCAGGCACCTGTGATTATAAGGGTGGCACTTAAAAATTAGGCTGTAGTCACCAAATGCCTTCATAAGTTTATTGAAATTCCAAATTCTCACTAAGATTTTATTCAATTAAACATAATTTTTTAAATGGTGAGTTAGTGTGTATCTCATCTGAGAAGAATAATTCATGAAAAATATCTCAATTGTTTTAAATGAAAACTTATTAGGTAAAACTTGCTCTACAGGTAATAAACTAAAAGGCTACACTAATCAAATGAATTTGGTACTTTTACAAGGGTAGGCAGATTACTCAAGGGAATAGAATCTAGAAGTAGAGTCTCCCAAATATAAGATTTCCATATAATTAAAATAAGTTTTGGAAGAGTGGAGAGAGATACATTTATTTGCTAATGTTGAATAATTTTTTTCAAGCACAATTTTTAAGTGTTTGAAAAACATAGTTTACATTCATACATGTCAACATTATTCCAAATAGATTTACATTTTAAATAAGCAGAAGAAAATACAGGGGGCTAACTTTTAGGTTTCAGTAGGAAAGACTATTTTAGGAATACAGCTGATTGAAATTGTTTCTAATATTGCTAATTAAAAATGAAAAATCATAAATTTTACTCAACTGTTTATGTTAGGAAACATGGAACCATACTAGCAATCAAAATAATATAAAATAAAATTAGGTCCCAACTATAGATGTAAATTTTGAAAAAATACAGAAGGCACTAGAGTTTCCAGGACTAGCAGGTGATGGAGAAACATTAATATCAGAAGAAGCTGATGGGAGATTAAAATGGTGTATGGTACCTTTCCTGAATGCAGTTTGAAAATACATAACATTATCATCATTTTATTTTTTTTGCCTTTGGACAAACAAGAAGAAATTTCTCCTAAGGAAACTGCAGACATTTAAACATTTGTGTACAGTGAGATTCATCATAATGTCATGTATAAAGCAAAAGGAATGCATGATTTAGATATCTCAAAAGTAAGTTCATGTAAATACATAATTATACTTCCAGATAAAATACTACTCATCCAATAAAATTCACATTGAGGAATATATAAAGCTTTAGAAAACTGCTGGTCATAATTTAAAAAACACAACAACAAATGTAGAGAACAAATCTTAATAAATAATTGTGTTTTTATTTTGTAAGCAAACATTAGTATAAAAATAATATATGCATGTTATTTAAAAATACTATTATTTTGAGTGAATTTTATTTTCTGATTTTAATATTTACACTATTCTGTATTCTTCAAATATTATATGAATGCAGTAGAATATTGAAAATATTTAACAACCAGTAAGACGGGGGATAGACCAATCATTTCAACAACAACACCCATCAGAGTGATACCACTATAAGCCAGTAACAGTAGCGCCACACTGACTTCTGACTGCAAATCAGCTCTGTGTGAAAAAGTAAACAATGTTATGAAGTGAAGCAGTGCAAGGGCAGATACACAGGGGATTGGGGTTCATGAAGGTTTTGGGATTCATGTTTAGTATGCTTAAAATAATGACAAAATGTAAAAAATTGAGATAAAAAATAGCACATATAAAAAGAATAAAGTCAAAGGGAGCTCTTTGAACCCAGTATCCAAATCTAAAATAAACTTTGTAGAGAAACAAAACCAGAAAATAGTAGAACTTAATTATAAAATAAATAACCAATTAAAATTTGCCAGAAAACCAAGAATAAAATAAAAATTCAACATGTGTCAGTGAGAGAAAATACAAAACTAAATAAACAAAGGAAAAGAAATAGGCTAGCATCACTCTTTTCACTGGAAAACTGAGAAAACAGCAGGTCAGTGCCTCCCTATTCTGTGGAAAACTTATTTTGAACAGGAATTCTACACCTAATTAAGTTGCAAGAAAAAAATAAGAATATTTTACACATGCTATAATTGAGAGAAATCAAAACCTCAGACTGTAAAAAAAAACATAAATAGGAAGGTGTGAAATATAACAAGTGGTGGGAGTAAACCAGAGGTTCAATGAAAAGAAAAACCAAGGAAGTGTCAACTGTTATTAATTTGAACAATCAGCTCAGAAAAAAAATTGCTATCTTCAGGAAACATGGTTTGATTTCTTGTACTGTTTAAAAGAGTTAAAAATAGGGATATTAAGAACAGTAAAGAGGACATCCATGTATTCTTTCAAAGACAGAAAGAATAAAAGAAAGTGAAAGAAAGAAGGAGGGAGGGAAAATAACCTACCAAAAGATTCAGAAGAACAACAAAGCATATAACAGAGCCACTATATAAAAATATGAAGACAACTACAATGTGGCATAAATATAAGCAGTTTTTGAAATGTATAGCTGGAGGTTCAAATGAACCCTGAAATGAAATAGCAATCTTAACAGTGCATATGAAAGAAAAGATGCCCTAGGAACTAGGTGCTTTTGTTTGTAAGAGTAGTATTTGTATCCATAATGAGATAGATGATCTTCATTGGGTTAAAGCCTTTAGAATCAAATGACAAGTAAACATGAACAATTTACCATAGTGAAGAGACTGCAAATGCAACCAGCCTTGAGAATATGATGGTAAGGGTATAGCTGAACAAACTGGGAGGTGGAAGAGCAGATATTAAGGAAGTATTAAGACTGTTGACATTAAAATGTTTATGTTGTGGGAGTCAAAGCTAATGGAAAAAGTGAATTCAAGCATCTCATCTAAACTTACATTATAAAAGCAGTTGAAGAGTTAAAAACAATTGAACAAGAAAAAGCATTTTCAGAAGGGACTGAGTGGAAGTGGAGGTTGAGGAATGTCAATTAAATCTTCTCCTTTCTAAAGTGGACGTTAAAACTTGACCTCTTAAAAGTAATAAAAAGCTTTGCTTTGTAATTAAGGAGGTAATGACCATTGGAACCAAAATGGGAACCAATTAAAATGTCTATCTCTACAAAATATGACTGAGAATGATGTAAGCATAAAGAGTTGATGCTTTTCAGAACAAGGCTTTGTCTATAAATGTTTCTTCATGTTTGTCACATATGTACATTACATTGATGAAGGTTTAAATTAAAATTTTGAATAGAAGCACATGGAAGCACTGCTACCTTGCTTTTGTCACTTGATTTAAGGTTTCATGTACAAATTGTACAAATACTGGTTTGTTATTCACCTTATTTTATCTTCAAATTAAAACCATTTATCCTAACTTTTCACTATTTTCTTGCTTTTCACTATGTATTTGATAATTTCAAATGTCTTCATTGTTAACTGTTTTAAAAATAGAACAAGAGACAAACCATGGAGGAGAGTTTAGGGTAAAACAGAATTGAAAATAACATAGAGGGAATACAGATGGCAGCATGTGAGGTGAGACACGGGCCTCCTCCCAAAACCACATATAATACAAAAATGTAGTTAATACAACTAATCCTAAAAGAGATTCAAGGGAAAGAAGGCTGCTCCAGACTGCATATACCTGGAAAAAGAAACAGACCTCACAGAACAGGGTAACATACCAAAGCCATGATCCAGTGGGACCCAAGCCCTCCCCCCACCCCAGCTTACTAGGGTGTGGAAGAGAAATAAAGCAGGGAGACAGTGGAAGTCTAAGACTGCTGAAACCAGTCCTGGAAATCTGCTATGGAAACACAAACCTACATTGCATGGTGCTCTGGAAACTTATGGAGTTGAAAAACTAAGACAGGTGGAATACTTGGAGAAACTGAGATTCCAGCCACTTGTGGAAAACAGGGATCCACATCTGGCTGCTTTGGGAAAAAAGAAAAGTGGGCAGTCTGAGAGATTTCCTAACAGTGAGAGGGCTGCTAAAGGGGCAAGGATTGCACAGAGCTTGCTGTTTAGGGGAGAGGACATGTGGACAAAATTCTCTGGGCACACTCTGCACAGCAGGTTGGGAGCTTTTAGGAGCTTCAGGTGTTCCATCCCCCTAGCTAGCTATGCAACTCCAAGGATCCCCACCATGATATGCAGCCTGCTGCAACCTCCCCCTGACAGGTACCAGCTGGCAAACTGGCAGCCCCTGCCCTGGCATCAGGCCAGCCAGAGTGAGGCCCCACCAAGGCAGCAACAAACACAAAGCATAGAGGCTAACACCTGTGTGTGCTTGACCCACTGGTTCTGCCAGTGGATACAGGTACAGCAGCCAGGAAGCAGGAAATAGCTCTTTCCTCCACCAAGGCACCAATGCTGCTGAACTGTGACACCTGACATCACTACAGGAGCTGAAAGTTCCAGACAGTAGAGCTTCTGTGCCCTAGAGGATGCCACAAACAAATATGAAATGTCAAAGGAATCTGGTTCAAACAAAAATCTCAGAAACACCAGAAAAAGGAGGAAGTGAAACTGAACTCATCAGTCTTCCTGAAAGAGATTTCAAAATCAAAATTATAAACATGCTCATGGAGGTTCATAAAAATATTCAAGAACCCAAGGACGAATTCAGGACTAAGATTCAATCATTAAGGATTTCAATATATGAAATAAAATATATAATGGAGGGATTTAAAAGCAGATTAGATGTAGTAGAGGAGAAGGTAAAAGGAATAGAAATTAGAGAAGAGTAATACAAAGAAGCTGAGGCATAGAGAGAAAGAAAGATCTCTAAGAATGAAAGAATATTGAGAGAACTGTGTGGCCAATCCAAATGGAACAATATTCACATTATAGGGGTACCAGAAGAAGAAGAGAGAGAAAAAGGGATAGAAAGTGTCACTGAGGAGCTAATTGCTGAACACTTCCCCAATCTGGGGAAGGAGATAGCCTCTCAGGCCATGAAGGTGCACAGATCTCCCAACACAAAGGACCCAAGGACAACACCACCAAAACATATAATAATTAAAATGCAAAGATCAAGGAAAAGGTCAGAATATTAAAAGCAGCCACAGAGAGAAAAAAGATCACACACAAAGGAAAACCCATCAGGCTATAAAAAGACTTCTCAATAGAAACCATACAGGTGAGAAAGGAGTGGCATAATATATTTAATGCAATGAAGCAGAAGGGCCTCGAACCAAGAATACTCTACCCAGTAAGATTATCATTAAAATTTGAAGGAGGGATTAAACAATTTCCAGATAAGAAAAAGCTGAGAGAATTTACCTCCCACAAACCATCTCTACAGTGTATTTTGGAGGGACTGCTATAGATGGAAGTGTTCCTAAGGCTAAATAGCTGTCACCAGGGGAAACAAAACCATAGTAAAGAAAGTAGAACAATTACTAAGCAGATGCAAAATCAAGTCAACTATACCAAATTCAGTCAAGGGATGGACAAAGAGTACAGAATATGATACCCAATATATAAAGAATGGAGGAGGAAGAAAAAGAAGGGGGAAAAAAACAACCCTTAGATTGTAGTAGCACACTAAGTGAGTTAAATTAGACTGTTAAATAGTAAAGAAGTTACCCTTGAACCTTTGGTAACCACAAATCCAAAGCCTGCAATGGGAATAAGTACATATCTATTGATAATCACCCTAAATGTAAATGGACTGAAAGCACCAGTCAAAAAACACAGAGTTACAGAATGGATGAAAAAGCAAGACCCACCTATATTCTGCCTGCAAGAGACTCACTTCAAATCCAAAGACATACACAGACTAAAAGTGAAGGGATGGAAAAAGATATTTCTTCAACTAACAGGGAGAAAAAAGCAGGCATTGCAGTACTTGTATCACACAAAATAGACTTCAAAACAAAGAAAGTCACAAGAGACAAAGAAGGACATTACATAATGGTAAGGGGTCAGTCCAACAAGAAGATATAACCATTATAAATATCTATGAACCAAACACAGTAACACCTACATATATGAAAAATATACTAACAGAATTAAAGGGGGAACTAGAATGCAGTGCATTCATTTTAGGAGACTTCAACACACACTCACTCCAAAGGACGTATCAACTAGACAGAAAATAAGTAAGGAGACAAAGGTACTGAACAACACAATGAGAGCTGGACCTAAGAGACATCTACAGAACACTCAACACAAAAGCAGCAGGATACACATTCTTCCCAAATGCACATGGAACATTTTCAAGAATGGATCACATGCTAGGTCACAAAAAAAAGTCTAGTAAATTCCAAAAGACGGAAATTGTACCAACCAGCTTCTCAGATCACAAGACATGAAATTACAAATAAATTAGGCAAAGAGAACAAAACATCCATAAACACATGGAGACTTAACAACATGCTCCTAAATAATCAATGGACCAACGACCAAATAAAAACAGAGATCAGGCAATATATTGAGACACATGAAAACAATAATCCAACACCTCAAAATCTGTGGGACCCAGCAAAGGCTGTGCTAAGAGGGAAGTATATTGGAATGCAGACAAACCTCAGGAAAGAAGAACAATCCCCTATTAATAGTCTAAACTCACAATAATGAAATTAGAAAAAGAACAACATGTTAGTCCCAAAGTCAGTAGAAGGAGTGACCAAATAAAGATTAGAGCAGAATAAATAAAATTGAGAAGAATAAAATAATAGACAGAATCAATGTAAGCAGCAGCTGGTTCTTTGAGATAATAAACAAAATAGATAAAACCCTAACCAGACTTATCAAGAAAAAAGAGTCTACACATATAAACAGAATCAGAAATGAGAAAGGAAAAATCACTACAGACACCACAGAAATACAAAGAATTATTAGAGAATACTATGAAAAACTATATGCTAACAAACTGGATAACCTAGAAGAAATGGACAACTTTCTAGAAAAATACAACCTTCCAAGGCTTACCCAGGAAGAAACAGAAAATCTGAACAGACCAATTACCAACAATGAAATTGAATTATTAATCATAAAAGTACCTAAGAACAAAACCCCTGGACCAGGTGGCTTCACTGCCAAATTTTATCAAACATTTATTGATGACCTCATAGCCATCTCCTTAAAGTTTTCCAAAAAGTAGAAGAGGAGTGAATAATTAGGAGACAAAGGTACTGAACAACACAATAAAACAGTTGGACCTAAGAGATATCTACAGAACACTCAACCCAAAAGCTCATTCTGTGAGGACAGCATCACTCTATTACCAAAACCAGACAAAAACACCACAAAAAAATAAAATTACAGACCTATATCCCTGATGAACATAGATGCAAATATACTCACCAAAATATTAGCAAACCGATTTCAAACTACATCAAAAAGATCATCCATCATTATCATGTAGGATTATTCCAGGGCTGCAAGGATGGTACAATATTTGAAAATCCAACAACATCATCCACCACATCAACAAAAAGGACAAAAACCACATGATCATCTCCATAGATGCTGAAAAAAGTATTCAACAAAATTCAACATCCATTCATGATAAAAACTCAATAAAATATGTATAGAGGGCAAGTACCTAAGCATAATAAAGACCATATATGACAAACCCACAGCCAACATCATACTTAACAGTGAGAAACTGAAAGCTTTTCCTTTAAAATGGGGAACAAGACAAGAATGCCCATTCTCTCCACTTTTATTCAACATAGTTTTGGAGGTCTTAGCCATGGCAATCAGACATCATAAGGAAATAAAAGCCATCCAGGTTGATAAAGAAGAACTTAAACTGTCCCTGTTTGAAGATGACATGATCTTGTACATAAAAATCCCTAAAGAGTCCACTACAAAACTACTAGATATAATATTTGAATTAAGCAAAATTTCAGGATACAAAATTAATACACATAAATCTGTTTCATTCCTATACACTAACGATGAACTAGCAGAAAGAGAAATCAAGAAAACAATTCCATTCACAATTGCATCAAAAAGAATACAATACATAGGAATAAACCTAACCAAGGAAGTGAAAGACCTGTATCCTGAAAACTGCAAGACACTCATGAGTGAAATTAAAAAAGATACCAATAAATGGACATACATCCCATGCTCATGGATAGGAAGTATTGTCAAAATGGTCATCCTGCCTAAAGCAATCTACAAATTCAGTGCAATCTCTATTAAAATACCAGCAGCATTCTTCAATGAACTAGAGCAAATAGTTCTAAAATTCATGTGGAACCACAAAAGACCCTGAATAACCAAAACAATCCTGAGAAGGAAGAATAAAGCAGGGGGGATTATGCTCCTTGACTTCAAGCTCTACAACAAAGCTACTGTAATCAAGACAATTTCATACTGGCACAAGAACAGACCCATAGACCAGTGGAACAGAATAGAGAGCCTAGATATAAACCCAAGCATATATGGTCAATTAATATATGATAAAGGAGCCATGGATATACAATGGGGAAATGACAGCCTCTTCAACAATTGGTGTTGGCAAATCTGGATAGTTACATTCAAGAAAATAAAAGTAGATTATTGTTTATCCCCATACAGAAAAGTAAACTCAGAATGAATCAAACACCTAAATGTAAGTCAGGAAACCATAAAACTCTTAGAAGAATACTAGGCAAAAATATCTTGAATATAAACATGAGCAACTTTTTCCTGAACATATCTCCTCTGGCAAGGGTAACAAAAGCAAAAATGAACAAGTGGGACTACATCATGCTAAAATGCTTCTGTACAGTAAAGGACACCTTCAGGAAAACAAAAAAGGCATCCTACAGTATGGGAGAATATATTTGTAAATGAAATGTCTGACAATGGGTTAACATCCAAAATGTATAATGAACTCACATGGCTCAACACCCAAAAGGCAAATAACCCTATTAAAAAATGGGCAGAGGATATGAACAGACACTTCTCCAAAGAAGAAATTCAGATGACCAACAAGCATATGAAAAGATGCTCCACATCGCTAATTATCAGGGAAATGCAAATTAAAACCACAATGAGATATCCTCACACCAGTTAGGATGGCCAACATAGAAAAGAATAGGAACAACAAATACTGGCCAGGATGCGGAGAAACAGGAACCCTCCTACACTGGTGGTGGGAATGTAAACTAGTTCAACCATTGTGGAAAGCAATATGGAGGTTCCTCAAAAAACTACAAGTAGGAATATCATTTGATCCATGAATTACATTCCTAGGAATTTATGCAAAGAAAGCAAGATCTCAGATTCAAAAGACATATGCACCCCTATGTTTATCACAGCACTATTTACCATGGCCAAGAAATGGAAGCAACCTAAGTGTCCATCAGTAGATGCATGGATAAAGAAGATGTGGTACATATACACAATGGAATACTGTTCAGCCATAAGAAAGAAACAAATCCTACCATTTTCAACAACATGGATGGAGCTGGAGGGTATTATGCTCAGTGAAATAAGCCAGGCGCAGGCAGAGAAACACAAGTGCCAGTCAGTTTCCCTCATTTGTGGAGTATAACAAAGAAGCAAAAGTGAAGGAACAAAATAGCCACAGACTCACAGACTCCAAGAAGAGACTAGTCTTTATCAAAGGGAGGGATGTGGGTGGGTGGCGAGGAGGTAGAAGGGGTTTGAGGGGTATTATGATTAGCTCACATGGTATGGGGGGTGGTCATGGGGAAGACAGTGTTGCACAGAGAAGACACGTAGTGACTCCGTGGCATCTTACTACACTGATGGATAGTGGCTGCAGTTGTGTATTGGGGGGACTCGATAAAATAAGTAATTGTAGTAACCACATTATTTTACTTGTGAAACCTTCATAGAACTGTATATAAATGATACCTTAAGAAAAAAAAAGAAGATAATAGAGTCATACTAACATATTTTTGTCTTTCATATGTCCTTCTTCAATAAAAAGGCAAACTATATTTCTCATCTAGTTTGGGACAAGATATTCAGTCTACAAATGAAAATATTACCAACTCCTATACAATAATATTGTATACAAAGTTACATACATTAACATCCAATGTGTTTTTCTCCCTAAAAGCAAGTGCTTATACAAAATAAAAATAAAGGATCATCAGACATGTCTGTCCATATATGTAATTGTTAAATGGTCTCAAAGTACTTGGCAGTAACAGTTCTCATTCTGGAAATATATTTCTATGTCCAACTGTATCTTTCAACCTTCTCCATAGATTTAATAGACAATTGTTTTTTTTCCACACACAGATTCTGCAATTAAATTATGACCATAATTATCACTGAGTAGCCATCTTCCCATGAGCATCAATCAGTACACAATGAATCTCAGCATAATGGCCAAATGGCTAAATATAAAAATAATCAGCCAAATAAAGGAGCAGTTAAATTCCATGCCTATAAAAACGCAGGTGCAGATTATAATGCTGCAGCTAAATCTCATGAAAATCTTGTCTCTTCATATCAAATTAAATTGACAACCATTGTCTTTGGTATAAAGATGAAGAGTGTTACATTCTCAGAAACAAATTTGAGTTATAAACTTCTCCCCAATAGGGGCCACCCTGTGTCTGCTCACCGTAATCACATTTGAAGAATTCTGTCCTGTCTCAAAATAATTATATCAATTGAAATTTCTTCCTATAAAGAAATACTTTGAAAAAATCACCTGCTAAAGACGAATGGAAGAAATAATCATGTACCTGAAACTGGAAACCTGATTCAAATCATCTTTCATTATATTGTTATAAAATCTGAAGTCCCTATTACATAAACACAGATTATTATCCCATTAGCCAGTTCTTTCTTAATTGGTGAACATGATACAGGAAATGTTAATGCTGAAGATAACAATAGCAAAGACTTACATAAATTATATAAAACCAAATTATTTTTTAAACTCAGTGAAATAGTTGCTTTTGAAATTTATTTTAAAACCAGGTTAAAAAAGGGCTTATTTGCAAATTTAAGACATCTAGGAAATATTTTTTGTGTTCTCTGGGCACAATTGAGTATGGAAATGCTTTTCCAAATAATTAGTGAGACATAAAATATGTTAATCTTAGGCCATGCTTTTTGTTGTCCTAAATAAAACAAGCATTTTCATTTGAAAATGAGATATTAAAAATTAGAGTTTCCAAAAGAAAGATTTTATAATTTGACCCAGGATTATTTAGTTTCCTAAAATTGATTTCACGGTGAACTTTTCACATGCTGTAGTTACTCACCGTATCAAACAAATTTAAATACCTTAATAAGTTATCGATAATCTTATTGCAGATAATTTGCTGGCCCTTATTGTTTTAAATATCAACAAGAAGAATAGAAATGGCTATGAGCTAATTAAGATTTCTGTTTTTAAAGCCAATGCAAATGAAAATATACTTATCTGATAAAGGGTGAATTCTTGACAAGGCCAGGTATAGGTAGGATATATTTTGATCCATGAAGGAGATGACAACAATGTTACAATACTAATTAATAGTTTCTTTTTCTAGCAAGTACAGGATGTGAAATTAGATAATTTTAAGGCATTCAGTGAGTATTGCTGATAGATTCTATGCTATAAATCCATGAAACCATCATGAAAAATCATCAGTGATTCTCTATATAGATCTATTAACAATAAATGTAAAAAAATCATTTACGAACATAGGTAATATTAGGTCTTTATTTTCAAATGAAGAAACTGAGGCATAAAGAATTAACAAATACATAGTCAGTAAATCACCAAAATGTCCAGAAAGCATAGCTCTAGATCCTGTAGAAAGCATGCTAGTTTAAAGGCACTTTTATGAAAAATATTAGAAGCCATTTCAAACATAGCTTTCCCACTAGAAATGCCATAAATATTCTTAAAATATTTTTAAAATTTGCCTGTCATATTACTATTTTGCCTAAGACATTATAGTGCATTTTGAAGCTCTAATAAAGCTCCAATTTAACAGTTAAGGAAAACTGCAGGCACACAATAACAAACCCTGCAAGTTGCAGACTTTCTTCTTAATTATTATTCTTTTGAAAGTCAGTTGAAGAGAACTGAGTTTAAGAAAGAAATTATAAAATTAAATGTAAAATTATAAGTATGTATTGATAAAGTACTTTCTTTTCTATACTGTTATTCAACTGAGCATTTCAGATTTTGAATAGTACATTGCATTTATCTTCCAATTTATGGCATTATAGTTTGCTGTTGAGTTTCATTCCTTGGGAATTGTGCCTCTTATTATCTATGTCACAATTTACTTCTGTGTATTTTTACTCTTTTGATCATATTTTCTTACCATTCAATCTAAGATTCTTAGATACTTCCATTTCAATAATTTTGATAGTAAGAGTTTCTAGAGACCTGAAGTGTTAAATTCTCACTGATTTTTGGACAATAATTATTAGGCTGACAGTTTTGAATAATCACGTTATACATAAAGCACCCTTTAAGATTAGTTCAGTATAAAGCCCACACCTATTGCCTTATGAATTGTTCCTTGCCGCTAGTCTGAGGAAATAAATAAACAAACAAAAGGAAAAGCTTACACCTGTTTTATGGATAGTTCTTTATACTATGCTGACATCCCCTAGGAATTCACATAGCATTTAAGTCCCACTCAGGAATGTCCCTGAAGACAAGGAGGAAACATTTTCCCAGTTGGCAATCTTTCATGTAGCAGATTTGATTTTTATGTATAGAGCTCAGAAATTCAGGAACTTGCAGTTCTAGAAGAGAAAACATTTTTTTTTCCAATTCTGGCTGCTAAAAGATAAATTTAAGAAAAGTCCTGAACAAAAAATGAAAACAGAAACTAACAGATCAAATTATGAGTATGTCATTGTTAAAATTTCTGTATGTCTTAATGTGTCCTAGATTAAAGGTCCAGCTAAAGGCATACCTCTAATTAAATGCATTCAATTGGGTAAAATGGTTAGATTAGAGATGTAGTTCTTCCAACAAAGCCTCAGAGGACAAATATATCTGCAATTAAGTCAAGAGAGAAAGAAAAGTCAGAAAAAAGAAGAAAGAAAAGGAAAAAGGAAAAAAGGAAACAAAAAAGTAAAACCAAGAAATTTATCTAGAAAAGAACTGGGCCATGACCACTGATGTATGGAAATGACCGCAATAAAATATGAGGGCAGTGAAATTTTTGAGTGTCTAGTGCCATAAATTTATCAACCTTGATCAAAAGAAACAACCTTTGAAATTTAACCCAAACCACTGACTGACAACTTCTTCATGCAGGAAACAGAATGAGATGTCATCTCAGCACCAAAAGAAGGCACAGAGAAACATGGGAAAGGGGGGACTGCCCACAGAGCTTATCATCAGAGTGCATATGGAAAGTAACTTGTCTTTTCATTAGTCCTCTGAATACAGAAGTAAGTCTAGGAGAAATCTGGTGCAGACACTTTTTTGCACCAGCCTATGATGAAAAGACTATTCCAAATAGACCTGAAATGTTAGACTTTGAAAAAGAATGAAAATTTTGGATATGCCTATTTGAGGAAGTGGCAAGAGTCTTTTACATGTGTAAGGGAAAATGAACCAAACATTTGGTTATCAGAAGGGCAGACCGTGGTAGTCCCTCCTTGTGTTCATCACACACTTCCAAGTCATCTTTTATTTACTTGGTAGGATCATGCTTCCGTGACCCCTTAGGAATTATGTTCAGCCCTGTGATTTCCTTTGGTCACTTCCAGGCAGAAGCTTTGAGAACTGGATGACCATTCAGCATAGCTTGATATTCTTTTCTTCTGCCATGAATATATTAATATAATAGGGTGGCTATTCTGGCAGTCTGGGGCTCAGAAAGAGTTCAGTGTGGAGCAGAGCCCTAAGGCTCTCCATTATGGAGATTTAAAATAAGAGAAAACTAAATATGTATTGTTTTAAAACATTGATATTTGGGGCTCCGTTATTTCCCCAGCATGTCCCTAGCTACCTAATTAAAGTGAAGTGGTGATGCCCTACTTCTTACACTTGATAAGCCACTCACAACATTATTGGTGCACGACCCTTCAATCTCAGCCTCTGATGGTTCACAAGTCTTCCATCCCAAGGCTTCCTCCAGGGGCACAGCAACAGTTCCCTTAGAATGGAAGTTAGAGCGGCCTACAGGATACTTGGGCTCCAAACAAGACCGAACAGACAGAAAAGGTTCACTGTACTGGCTGAGGAGCTCAACTCTAAAGCTCGGGGGAAATAGAGTTGTTTCTGCAAGGTGGAGACAGAGAGGCCCATGCCTAGAACTTAAAGATTTTCTGGAGATTTCTCTTATTACTTCCATGCTCAGTGGCAAGTTAACGAAAGATAACATAAACCTAATGAGATCAGGACCCCCAAAGATTCAGATTCTTCAACATGAAAGTTCAGGTCACCTCAGCAGGTCAAGAACTATTACCAACTTTAGATACTGACTGAAAGCAAAGGGAACCTGAAAATAGTGGTAGACTTGTAACTTATAAATATCAACAGTTTACTTCTAGTTATAGAAATGAAGACTGGCCCTGTGCATTTTGACTTTCCTACTTTTTGGTATTTATTTGTAAATATTAATCATCTTTCTGCTAACCATTTTTTTTCTTCTACTTTATATAACGAGTGTTGGTCATGGTAAACTTTATAGGGTATTTTTAGGTCCCAGAATATCCAGGTATCTGAATATGGAAAGAATGAGCATCGCCCAGAGATGGATATTGTGACTGACACACCTTTAATTATCCTATCTGGGCAGAAGCATATCTGCATTTGCATGAGGAATAGTCGCAACATGGCAGACAAAAGCAAATCTGAGGATAACTTTATTTTATGGAAGTATAAATGTGGGTAACAGATGCATAAGATTGCTCAGTAGCCAAAGATGTGGACTTTGCCTTTAACTTGTCTGTCAGCTCCCAACCCAAATTTCCTTTCATACTGACCCCTCTGTACTTTTAGGGACAGTTGTAAGACTGCAAATACTGCCTCTTGGGTTTCTGCTCAGGAGTGTGAAGGGCAGCTCCAAAAGCATGAACTGCAGCAGTCTCGGTCATGAGCATAGTATTGGCCTGTATGTGACACAGCCGTGTCCCCTCTGTCTCTCACACCCTACGGCCATCACAGATATTTGAGCAACAGCTTGTTTTCCATGTTGGTTCCTCCCATACTTACCATGCTTTTATAACCAGTCCTCTGTACCAAAGCCCCTCAATTTAAACTCCTAGGATCTAAAATAATAACTAGAGTTCTTTTTCTTCTGGGACATTAAACAATACAAAATATCATATTTTCCTTTTAAAATCAGGAATGAGTCAAGGACTTTACAATATTACTAATTTTTCTCAATACTGATTAGAAGTTTTGCCAGAATAGTATGATAAATAAAAAAGGTAAAAAGGATTAAAATATCAAGAAAACCCTCATCATTCAAAGATATGATTATGTAGAAACCGGAGAGAATATAGAAAACAGTAACATGTATATGCAATTGTAACTAGTGTTTTGAGTACTAGCTAAAAACAAAATCAATTGCAAGCCTATAATCAGAAACAGAAATGCTGACTCTCTACAATATCGTACTGCTTCTGTAACAAATTATCACAGACTTAATGGCCTAAAAGAACATAAATTTTTTTCTTCAGTCCTTGAGGTTAGAAGTCCAAAAGAAGTTTCATTAGACTAAAATTAAGGTGTCAGCAGGATGGTTGTGCTTCTGGAGGCTCATGGAGACAGTCTCCTCGTCTCCTCCCTGCCATCCCATCCGCTGGAGACTGCCCACCATCCTTGACTCATGACTCCTCACTGGTGCCTGTATCACTGACCTCTGCTTCCGTAACCACATCTCTTCTCACGTTCCAGTCTATCTTTTTCAATTATACATACCCTTGTTATTACTTAAGCTCAGTTTGGTAATTCAGGATAATCTCCCCATCTCAGCATTCTTAACTTACTTACATTTACAAAGTCTCTTTTGCCACATAAGATAACAGATTTATACCTTCCAGACATTAGGACATGAGTGTCTTCCACTGGTAATTATTTTCTCTAGTGCACATGGAGAAAGCATCTCTGTTCAAGGACAGGAAAAGTCAAGATGGTAAATATGCAATTACTCACCATCTAAATATGCAATTACTTACCAAGCCATTGTACTGAAGAGACTGGTATTAGAATTGTGCAAAAAATTTGTGGAGCAACTGGTTTTAAAACACAGTAAGAATAAAACTGCCTCCTAATAAAACATACAAAATTCAATTAAAGAAGGTTAAAGAACTAACCTTAAAGCTTTAAGAAAAAAGTGTATCTTAAGGAACAATTTCTCAACTAAGACATAAAAAGCAAAGCATAAACCATTAAGGAAAAGGTTGATTGAGCCACAGTAAAAGCTGTAACTTCTGTATATATCCACCATTACCTCAAATGCTTTAAGAGAGAGCAGACAGAGAATTGGATTAAAGATGATGGCATGGGAGGTGAGACAGAGACCTCCTCCTAAAACCACATATAATATGAAAATATAAATTAATACAACTAATCCTGAAAGAGCAACAGGAAAGAAGGCTGCACCAGACTGCATATACGTGGAAAAAAGAGCAGACATCATGGGACAGGGTAACATACCAAAGCTGTGACCTGGGGGGCCCAAGCTCTTCCCCCACCCCAACTCACTAGCTGGAGGAAGAGAAACAGATCAGGGAGGGAGTGGAGGCCTGGGACTGCTGAACACCTAGCCCTGGAGATCTGCTCTGGGAGCATGAACCTACATTGCGTGGAGCTCTGGTGATTTAGTGCAGTTGGAAAGCTAAGACAGATGGAATACCTGGAGAGATGGAAATTCCAGCTGCTTGTGGAAAACAAGGATTCATATCCAGCTGATCTGGGTGGGCAGTTTGAGAGACTTACTAAAACAGAGAGGGCTACTAAAGAGGCAAGGATTGCACAGAGCTTACTCCTCAGGAGAAAGGACATGTAGACAAAATTGTCCATATGCACTCTGCTCAGAAGGTTGGGACCTTAAACAATCTTCAGGTGCTCCATACCCCTGGCTGGCTATGCAACTCTAAGGTCCCCCACTGTGATATGCAGTCTGCTCTGTCTTCCTCCCAGCTAGCCGGCACCTGGCTCAGGTTCGAAAACCCACAACCCCTGCCCTGGAATCCGGCCAGACAGAGGGAAGTCCCACCTATGGTAGCTACAAACACAAAGCATAGAGGCTCACACCTATGTGTTTGGCCCACTGGTTTTAGCAGTGGAGACAAGCATAGCAGCTGGGAGCAGGCAACAGCTATTTCTCCCACCCAAGCATCAACACCGCTCCCCTGTGACCCCCGACATTGCTCCAGGGGCTGAGCAGCTCCAGAGAGTAGAGATTCTGGGCAACAGAGGGCACCACAGACAAATTATGAAACGTCAAAGGAACCTGGTTCAAAGCAAAATTATGAATACACGTGAGAAAGATTCAAATGAAATTGACCTCATGAATCTTCATGAAAGAGATTTCAAAATAAAAATCATTAACATGCTCGTGGAGGTACAGAAAAATATTCAAGAGCTCAGGAACCAATTTAGGATGGAGAACCAATCATTGAAGAACAAATGGAGGGTATTAAAAGCAGATTAGATATGGTGGAGGAGACAATAAATGAAATTGAAATTAAGGAAGAGAAACACAAAGAATCTAAGGCACAGAGAGAAAAAAGGATCTATAAGAATGAAAGAATACTGAGAACTGTGTGACCAATCCAAATGGAACAGTATTTGTATTATAGGGGTACCAGAAGGAGAAGAGAGAGAAAAAGGAATAAAAAGTGTCTTTGAGGAAGTAAGTGCTGAAAACTTCACCAATCTGGGAAGCAGATAGTCGCTCAGGGCATGGAGGTGCACAGATCTCCAAACACAGGGGACCCAAGGAATATATATATCAAGACATATAATAATTAAAATGGCAAAGATCAAGAAAAAGGAAAGACTATTAAAAGCATCCAGAGAGAGAAATAAGATCACATACAAATGAAAATCCATCAGGCTATCATCAGACTTCTTAGCAGAAACCTTACAGGCCAGAAGGGAGTGTCATAATATATTTAATGCAATGAAGCAGAAAGGCCTTGAACCAAGAACACTCTATCCGGCAAGATTATCATTTATATTTGAAAGAGGGATTAAATAATTTTCAGATAAGCAAAAGCTGAGAGAATTTACCTCCCACAAACCATCTCTACATTGTATTTTGGAGGGACTGCTACAGATGGAAGTGTTCTTAAGTAGCTGTCACCAGAGGTAATAAAAATGGATAGACAAAGAGTACAGAATATGATACCTAATATATAAAGAATGGAGAAGGAAGAAAAGGAGGGAAAAAAAAGAACCTTTAGATTGTGTTTGCAATAGCATACTAAGTGAATTAAGTTAGAGTCTTAGATAGAAGGAACTTACCCTTGAATCTTTGGTAACCACGAATCTAAAGCCTACAATGGCAATAAGTACATACCTATCAATAATCACGCTAAAGGTAAATGATCTGAAGACATAGAGTCACTGAATGGATAAAAAAACAAGACCCAACTATATGCTTCCTACAAGAGACTCACTTAAAACCCAAAGAAATACACAAACTAAAAGTGAAGGGATGGAAAAAGATATGTCATGCAACTAATAGTAAGAAAAAAGCAGCAGTTTCAGTACTTGTATCTGACAAAATAGACTTCAAAACAAAGAAAATCACAAGAGACAAAGAGGACGTTGCATAATGATAAAGGGGTGAGTCCAATAAGAGGATATAACCATTATAAATATCTATGCACCCAACACAGGCATGCCAGCATATGTGAAACAAATACTAACAGAATTAAAGGAGGAAATAGACAACAATGCATTTATTTTAGGAGACTTCAACACACCACTCACTCCAAAGGACAGATCAACCAGACAGAGAATAAGTAAAGACACAGAGGCACTGAACAACACACTAGAACAGATGGACCTAACAGCATCTACAGAACTCTACACCCAAAAGCAGCAGGATACACATTACTTTCAAGCACACACAGAATATTTTTCAGAAGAGAGCACATACTAGGCCACAAAAAGAGCCTCAGTTGATTCAGAAAGATTGAAATTGTACCAACCAACTTCTCAGATCACAAGAGCATAAAACTAAAAATAAATTGTGCAATGAAAACAAAAATGCTCACAAAGACATGGAGTCTTAACAACATGCTCCTAAATAATCAATGTATCAATGACCAAATTAAAACAGAGACCAAGCAATATGTGGAGACAAATGAAAACAACAGCACAGCACCCCAACTTTTGTGGGATGCAGCAATGGCAGTTCTAAAAAGGAAGTATTTAGCAATCCAGGCCTATTTAAAGAAGGAAGAACAATCCCAAATGAATAGTCTAAATTCAGAATTATTGAAATTGGAAAAAGAAGAAGAAATGAAGCCCAAAGTTAACAGAAGGAGGGACATAATAAAGATCAGAGAAGGAATAAATAAAATTGAGAAGAATAAAACAATAAAAAAAATTAATGAGCTCACTTCCGGGAAGATGGCGGTGTGAGCAGGGTGGCAGAAATCTCCTCCCAACACTATATTTATCAACGAAAACACAGAAAATACATCTATTCCTAAAAGAGAGACGAGAATACACAGGAAAGCGCACAGCTTGCAGCTACACCCGAGAGGACTCGGCACCCCAAGAGGCGGGTAAGATATGGAGCCGCGACCCGGCGGGACCCGAGCCCTCCCCCACCCCAGCGCACCGGCGGGAGGAGAGGATTCAGAGCCGGGAGGGAGTGGAAGTGCACCCCGCGAAGTAGCCAGCCCCGGTGATCTGCGCGGGGAGCGCTGACCCACATTGCGCAGTGCAGCGGAGATTGGAGAGACAGAGGGGCAGGATCTGAGCGGGGAACGCGCCAGGGTGCTTGCAGCCGGCTCCGGGAAGGAAAAAAAAAAGTGCGCGCTTTCTTCAGCGGTCTTAAAGAGACAGGAGCCCAGCGGAGGAGCCGGATCGCCCCAGCACACTCAGCCCAGCAGGCTGGGAGTCCTGGGGAGTTTCAGATGCCTTAGCTGGCGACTGAGGAAGCGTAGCCATACTTAACACTTCTCACTGAGATCAACAGCCTCCTATTCGTTCCCACCCCTGCCAGAGCGATAAAGGGCCCTGCGGAGCGGCACAGTCACAGCTGTGGAATAGTGGGGCAATAGCGCCACCTAGAGCATTCCCACAGAATCTACGTCCGGTGGGCATTTTTGTTTTGTTTTGTTTTTTGTTTTGTTTTTGTTTTTTCTTTTCTTTCTTTTTTCTTTTTTTTCTTTCCTTTTTTTTCCTTTTTTTCTCTTTTTTTTTCTTCTCTTTTTAAAGTCTTAAAGAGCCCAGCTAACATACGTGGCAACTATCAGTGACCAAATTATACAGCCATGAAAAGACAGAGGAATATGGTTCAGACCAAAATCAACCAGACAACCTCAGAGAGGGAGTCTGAAGGGATGGAAATGCACAGCCTCCCTGAAAAAGAATTCAGAATAAAAGTAATAACCATGCTGATGGACCTACAGAGAAATGTGCAAGAGCTGAGGGAGGAAGTGAGGGAACTGAGGAAAGACAATACAGAAATCACACAAGCGATCGACGGGCTTAACAGCAGAATGGATGAGATGCGAGAGACTGTTAATGGAATAGAAAACAGAGAACAGGAGTACAGAGCAGCTGAGGCAGAGAGAGATAAAAGGATTTCTAGGAATGAAAGAATATTAAGAGAACTGTGTGACCAATCCAAACGGAACAATATTCGCATTATAGGAGTACCAGAGGAAGAAGAGAGAGAAAAAGGGATAGAAAGTGTCTTTGAAGAAATAATTGCTGAAAACTTTCCCTCGCTGGGGAAGGAAGTAGCCTCGCAGTCCACAGAAGCTCATAGATCTCCCAACACAAGGGACCCAAGGAAGACAACACCAAGACACATAATAATTAAGATGGCAAAGATCAAAGATAAAGACAGGGTATTAAAGGCAGCTAGAGAGAGAAAAAAGATCACCTACAAAGGAAAACCCATCAGACTATCATCACACTTCTCAACAGAAACCTTACAGGCCAGAAGAGAATGGCATGATATATTTAACGTAATGAAACAGAAGGGCCTGGAACCAAGAATATTGTATCCAGCACGATTATCATTTAAATATGATGGAGGGATTAAACAATTTCCAGATAAACGAAAGTTAAGAGAGTTTGCGTCTCATAAACCACCACTACAGGATATCTTAAATGGACTGCTCTAGATGGAAGCACACCTAAGGCTAAAAAGATGTCACCAGAGAAAAAAAAAAATCATAGCAAAGAAAGCAGACCATCCAAATACCAACTAAAGGCAAAGAATAAAACACCTATTATAGGAAGAATGGAGGAGGAGGAATAAGAAGGGAGAGAAATAAAGAAACATCAGACTGTGTTTACAATAACTTAACAAGAAAGTTAAGTTAGATTGTTAGATAGTAAAGAAGCAACCCTTGAACCCTTGGTAACCACGAATCTAAAGCCAGCAATGGCAATAAGTACATACCTATCAATAATCACCCTAAATGTAAATGGACTGAATGCACCAATCAAAAGACACAGAGTAACAGAATGGATAAAAAAGCAAGACCCATCTATATGCTGCCTACAAGAAACTCACCTCAAACCCAAAGATATACACAGACTAAAAGTGAAGGGATGGAAAAAAGATATTTCATGCAAACAACAAGGAGAAAAAAGCAGGTGTTGCAGTACTTGTATCAGACAAAATAGACTTCAAAACGAAGAAAGTAGCAAGAGATAAAGAAGGACATTACATAATGATAAAGGGGTCAGTCCAACAAGAAGATATAGCCATTATAAATATATATGCACCCAACACAGGAGGGCCAGCATATGTGAAACAAATACTAACAAAATTAAAGGAGGAAATAGAAAGCAATGCGTTCATTTTAGGAGACTTCAATACACCACTCACTCCAAAGGACAGATCAACCAGACAGAAAATAAGTAAAGACACAGAGGCACTGAACAACACACTAGAACAGATGGACCTAACAGACATCTACAGAACTCTACACCCAAAAGCAACAGGATACACATTCTTCTCAAGTGCACATGGAACATTTTCCAGAATAGACCACATACTAGGCCACAAAAAAGAACCTCAGTAATTTCAAAAATATTGAAATCCTACCAACCAACTTCTCAGATCACCAAGGTATAAAACTAGAAATAAATTTTAGAAAGAAATCAAAAAGGCTCACAAATACATGGAGACTTAACAACACTCTCCTAATGAATCAATGGGTTAATGACCAAATCAAAACAGAAATCAAAGAATATGTGGAGACTAATGACAACAAAAACACAAAGTCACAACTTCTGTGGGATGCAGCAAAGGCAGTTCTAAGAGGAAAGTATATTGCAGTCCAGGCCTATTTAAAGAAGGAAGAACATTCCCAAATGAATAGTCTAAAGACACAATTACTGAAATTGGAAAAAGAACAAATGGGGCCCAAGTCACCAGAAGAGAGAGGACATAATAAAGATTAGAGAAGAAATAAATAAAATTGAGAAGAATAAAACAATAGAAAAAATCAGCTAAGCCAAAGAATGGTTCTTTGAAAAAATAAACAAATGAATAACTAATGACTCAACAAGAAAAAGAATCCATAACAATCCACAGAAAATGAAAAAAATCGATGAATTACAGAAGCTACAAAGAATCATAGAAGGCATTGTAGAATATAACAATGGAAAAACTATAGAAATGGATAACATGAAAAATACAACGCCTTCCAAGACTATTAGTAGAAACAGAAAAAACTAAACAGACCAATCATGACAGAAAAATCAGATTGACTAATCAAAAAACTACCCAAAGAACAAAACCCCTGGGCCTGATGGGTCACCTCTGATTCCCACACTCTAGAAGAAATAACACCGATTCTCCTTAAAGTTTTC
Source organism: Smutsia gigantea (assembly GCA_032199065.1). Taxonomy (NCBI): domain Eukaryota; kingdom Metazoa; phylum Chordata; class Mammalia; order Pholidota; family Manidae; genus Smutsia; species Smutsia gigantea. The sequence goes on from JAVSCE010009255.1 coordinate 237,869, forward strand.
CAAAAAATAGAAGAGGAGGGAATACTTCCAAACTCATTCTATGAAGCCAGCATCACTCTAATACCAAAACCGGGCAAAGACCTCACAAAAAAGAAAATTACAGACCAATATCCCTGATGAACGTAGATGCAAAAATACTCAACAAATATTAGCAAACCGAATTCAAAAATACATCAAGAGGATCATACACCATGATCAAGTGGGATTCATCCCAGGGATGCAAGGATGGTACAACATTCGAAAATCCATCAACATCATCCACCACATCAACAAAAAGAAGAACAAAAACCACATGATCATCTCATAGATGCTGAAAAAGCATTTGACAAAATTCAGCATCCATTCATGATTAAAACTCTCAACAAAATGGGTATAGAGGGCAAGTACCTCAACATCATAAAGGCCATATATGACAAACCCACAGCTAACATCATACTTAACGGCGAGAAGCTGAAGGCTTTTCATCTAAGATCGGGAACAAGACAGGGATGCCCACTCTCTCCACTGTTATTCAACATAGTACTGGAGGTCCTAGCCACAGCAATCAGACAGAACAAAGACATACAAGGCATCCAGATTGGTAAAGAAGAAGTCAAATTGTCACTATTTGCAGATGACATGATACTGTACATAAAAAACCCTAAAGATTCCATTTCAAAACTATTAGAACTAATATCTGAATTCAGTAAAGTTGCAGGATACAAAATTAACACACATAAATCTGTTGCTTTCCTACACACTAATGATGAACTAACAGAAAGAGAAATCAGAAAAACAATTCCATTCACAATTGCATCAAAAAGAATAAAATACCTAAAGATAAAACTAGAGGAAGTGAAAGACCTGTACTCCTG